>OZ020250.1:1410098-2010098 GCA_963971285.1 Astropecten irregularis | reverse complement strand
TAAAGAACCACATCGGCATAATTATACATATTCATATAGATACAAACTAGACCAGTTTTGTCATTTCTCAAAATCTTTTAAATAGTAAAACATCTATGACTCATATTTCACATGATGTTTGCTCGTCTTAACAAACACCATCGTCATATAATTATGTACAATACATTTGTTTTAAACAAATAAAATGTCGTTTTCATGGCAAACGACATTCGTCTGAAACCAAGACTCAATGATACAAAAATTAAATAACAGTCGCACAAAGAGACCACTCGATTTTGAATATTTACAAACGATATAGTTATAGCACCACGGTGTCTTCAGAGCGCCAACAACACGTCACAAAAGATACAAGTTGTTGTGTATACATTACGACCACATTAAAGTTAACGAGCCAATCAGACAACAGCGTAGATACATTTTGACCAATAGGGACCGACGTTTTTAAAGCTGGCCGTGTAGAATTTGCTCCGTGTAGTTCATGCAGGCACTGAGACAGTATTGTTATCAGCTTGTCACATGGAGAAGTCTTTCAGTTTGTTTTTATAAAGGCTCATAAGCTAGGGCACGTTTGTCTTCTCTGGAACACCTTGACGTTGTGCTGCGTTGTGAAGACTGGCTCGTCTATGACTGTCTCCTCCTTGATCGTTTTGGAGTGTCCGTACAGGACGCTGACAGCCCTCCTGATGTTCCACCCTTTCTTAGCCTTCATTCGCCTCAGCTCCGTCTGCGCATCCCTAACGAAGTCCAGGATGGTCTCCTTGAGGCTGACGCTGTCTGTGGCGGCCGAGAGCTCATGGAACTTCCAGCCGGCCTCCCTGGCCAGCGTCAGGCCTTCCTTGGAGGTGACTCGCCGGCCCTGCTCCAGCTCGCGCTTGTTGCCGACCAGCAGGATGGGGAGATGTGATTTGATGGAGGTCTGTAGCCTCTCCCTGAAGACATTCACCGCGTCAAAACTGGTCCTGTCTGTGATGGAGTACACGAACATGACGGCATCGGCAGACTGGAGGTAGTCTTCCAGATTTGTCTGAAAAAAGGAGGGACAAAGATAAATGGTAGCAAAATTAATGAAATGGGTCTTAGAGCAAAACGTCTTTTCGGGTACGTGGACGGAAACAATGTTCTAAAAAAAATGGTAGGCTTGCGGTGACACCATGTAATCTCTTCTGTGAGAGTGTGTGGTTCTAAGAAGGACCGGTGGTATTTTATCGACGTTCCAAAGTTCCAAACAGTGTTCTCTGTTCGGAACATCGAGACAATACCACCAGTTCTTCTCAGAACCACACACTCTCACAGAAGAGATTACACGGTGTCACCGCAAACCTACATTCTTTTACTACATCCACTGTGCTAAAGATTGTAAAGTCAAGGATGCACTATGTTGTTGTCTCTTGGAGGTAGAAGCAAGCTGATTTGTGTTTTGGGTCTCTCTTACAATAGCTCTAGCTCTGAACCCTCACCAAGCTTGGCAAACAAATTCCAAGTGATGGCTTTCAGTTGACTGAAACTGAAAGCCAGAAATGACATTTTGTGACAAAAGATCGAAGGTTGTTTCCCTTTTTGATGCCTTACTGGAAGAGGCAAACGTATTGGAAAGCATGCCCATCGATCAAGTCATTAGTTGGCACTCCGATACCTACAATAATTTGTCAATTTAATGCCTAAAAATAGCAGTACGTGCCTTGTAAAAACCAATTTATATGTATTTTAGGATTGAACTGGGTAGAAAAGAATGATTCAGTAAAGTCCATATACATCATTGTGGCTTAAGAAAAGTCACGTACACCACATAGTGCTGTGGCGTTCAGACAGAGAGTTCATTGCTCTCTACAATGCCAACATCTTTCAGAGAGGATTATAATTTGTGAAGAAGTCAATTTATCAATTCAATAAATTGAGTAAAATCATTCCTACCTGTCCTGCAGTGTCAAATATTTCTATTCTTGTCATTTTCCCATCCACTGACTCCGTCTTTTCATATCGGCTCTCTGCATTTCAAAACAAAGTCAAGAACAAAAGAATGATGGATTAATTAATTACGTAATTAATTACGAAAATCAGTGCTTTTAAAACTCCTCCGAGAGTGGATTAAAATGCTACAGTGTATAATATAGGCCCTTTATCAAGCTCGGGAAAATAATAAACAAGAAAAGGATTATTGTTAAAAAAAGACACCTAGGCAATTAAAATGTCGAAGGCTTTTAGTAACAGGCTTTTAGCGAAGCTCCTTAATTATTATTGTTTTTATTGTAAGTGATATTAATGTTCCCAAAGGATGGAAGTTATTTTGCTTTAAATATAGCATTCGAGAATGCGCAGTTTATATGCGTGTGCTGAATGTTTTCATCAAACGAATTAAAAATGCTTTTAATGAAGCATTTTTTGATGTTGTATATACCGTAACGTGCACTTTTTGGACGGGTGACATTTTTGACGCTGCTGAAACTTTCAAAGATGAGCATGTCCACTGATTTGGTGCGACGCATGCAAAACAAAAACAACATGGGCGGGAAAAACCACACGGCCCCGACACTAATGGCTACGTAATTACACAGCTTCTATTTCTCCTCGCTTGTGCTGCCGAACTACCTCTCAAAATGAGGCCAGTTTTCCGTTAGGAGCAAGACAAGGTCCCTGCATGTGTGATAATGTTCACCTCTCAGCGGCTACGCAATCGTAAGCTGAATGAGGGAAGGGGTGGGGGTCCGCGGCCCCGTTTGGATGAACCGACTTATGCCTCCGAGGTGGTCCTATATAGTTCTACATTATTTTGACCTGTGAGTTAATTGGACCATGCACTCGAGAAACGAAACATGGCGTAATTATACCAGTTTAATTTCCGCTGCACTATTAAACTAGTTTACCAACAGTGGTATTGGAGGTTGATTAGGCCGGGTGTGCGAGCAACTTAAACTTAAGACACGGTGGTCGAGTTTACACCAGGGGCGTGCTATACCAGTATGAGTATAGCATGGAGGGAGGAAGGACTCCATGATTGAGTATCATGATAACTCAGCAAGTTTCTAAAGGCCGGTGCGTATAATGAGGCCACAGCTAGATCCAAGATGACACTCCGTGGCAAATGGGTCAGGGATGTAGCTCCAAATTGGCTTAGGATCCCTTTAAGATCAAGACTAAACGCCGTGCTACTGCCGTGCCGAACTTCAATCAAATGAGTGCAGCAATAGCACGGCAGTAGCACGGCAGTTCAACTAAATGCCGAACTTAATTAAAGTGTCGCGCCACTGCTATTTCCAATACCGATAGCACGGCAGATGACCCTGTCGAGCCAAAGAGCTCGCGGCAGTGCCGAACTCAATTTGCCCGAGCCAAATTCACGCTAAACGCCGTTCTATAATTACAGTGAGTTCGGCACGGCAGTAGCAATGTGTCACTGCTAAGATGAGACAACTGGACGGGTTTACTAGACTGTTTAGGAGGGGTCATGGTACTGAGGAGGTACACGTACAGCTGAAATCAACTGTAACCGATAATAGTAAAGAAAACTACGGCAATAGATTCCTATTCTTTGCAAATATCGCACTAATTTGGGATATTTTGAGGTCGCTGAAAAAACAACTGCTTGTAAATGCAGAAAAGTAAGAAACTCCGTCAACATTTCTTTGTTTTGGGGTTTCTTCTATTTTTTATTCCTCCTCATCCAATCAAATAAAGGATTTTCGAGGATTATCGCCAAGCTTTTTATACCAACATGACCTTTAGGACGAATCAGACGTGACAATTACTTCTGTCTGCTTGCATATTTGGTTCACGTCGGAATTGTGTCGGTTTGTGAACACAGATGGGACAGTTCTAAAAAATACGGTAGCTCTCAAGGGACAAAACCATAATGCTTGACTACATGTATTATAAATACATTCTAGAAGGTACGATGGCTCTCAAGGGACAAAAATAAAGTTTGACTACATGTGTATTGATGCAGTCGACGTTTGTTTTGACTTTTGGATCATCACGTGTTACATATCCTGTGGATGTTTCCCCTCTTTCTCAGATTCGAACCCGCCAACTTTGATTGGTCAAAACTTTGGCAATGACGTTGCCAAAAAGACGTCAGCTCACATGCATTTTAATGTTTAGGCCTGAGCTCAAGCAAAACAACTTAGGCATGCCACCTGAGTCCACGGTGTGTATGTGTTTAAGGTAAACGAAGGAATGTATAAAATGACATATTGGGAACATAGCGTGATTATATCATGCATGTCATTGACTGCACTGTTTGCCATAGGGATTTTGTGGTAGGCGTCTATGTAACCAAACGGTCATCACATACACCTACATACGGGTGAGTTTACTTTACATGGACTGACCAGACGTCTGATTAGGTATGAAAGGGCTTGGGCCGCTTAACCCAGTGACCAGAATGAACTTGGGTGTACCTCAGACCTCAGACTGGCTAATGATTACCAAACGTTTGGACAATGCCACGTGACTGGAGCATTACAAGTTGGAATAAAATCGACCCTGGGGGCGCACAACAGACCATTTTTGTCCGTAAGGCAGTTCGTGTTGTCAATGTTACAAAAATGGTATAATGTTCAATGGTATGAACCAAAACTTTCTTGAGTAATGTTGAAAAATCCACAGCAAAAAAAACCCAGACACTTCAGAATAGGAACCTGAACCTGAAACCGTCAAATACATGTATTATACAGAGGTGGTCAACTTACCCAATGTAGGGTCGTACTCGTGGAGATATCTACCACAAAGAAAACGTACTGCAATCGCTGCAGAATAGAGAAAACAAAAGAAGAACAAATTAATAAACTACACATTTGTTAGGCTTTACATTGGTAACTGCAGTATGTGGATCGGTTTGCGGAAACACCCTGATCCTGACGACTAGAGAAAAGTCTCCTGGTGATGACTATAAGCAAGCTAGTCGAAACGTTGAGACCCAAGTGCGACGAAATATTATTAAGAAGTGCGAAAGTATACGAAAAAGCAGCTAATTTAAGAAACCATGATGTCCACACTTAATTCGCTTTAAAACTTATCACAATTTAATCAAGATTTAATCAATATATATTGTTTGTTGTCTTGACAGCATGAGTTCGCTTTAAGAGAATTATGAGGATAACATGAAGATTTTGATGAATCATCCCAGGTTGCGTGCAACTTAACAGCTTTTTAACTCCAGCAATAATAGCGCGCCAATTCACAAGTTGAATGAACCTATAGGCGGTTTCAACAATAAGATCGGCAGAATTACACGGCTTTCACATGATAATCGGTTCCAACTAACGGTAAATCGCCTCAGGACTTTACCTGGTTTAACGTAATCACCTATTATTATGAATATGGCTGCCTATTTAACAACGTTTTGGTTAAAACCAAAAATAACCATTAATGCGCATGACAATAGACGCAAAAGTGGTCTTTCTTGGTATACCTTTTTATGTTTGGCGCCTTTTTGTGTAATTGTACAACCATCAATCCTTGATTCTAAGGATTGGATAAAAATACTCAACACTTTGACAAGCCTTTCCATTGTTCGCAAAGCCACAATAATTCTTAGATTAGTATTCTCGTTCCAAATTGAAAGCCTTTTTTTCTTCGAACATCACAACAAGGATCCACTCTGATGAGTTTATTTCAAGGCAATAACCCTTGAGACCGAGACTAGTATAAATGCTGGTCCAACCGCAAGGTAATGAAACAAGTGAGATTTCACTTCGACGAAAAGGCCTTCCGCTACGGCAGGAAACAATGGCAACTTTTGCAATTGAGATTGCAATCGCGAGAAAAACATACCCCCAAATGGCATAAACTTGATATAATTAATCTATGTTGATTTCCATTGATGCATAGCAAAAGGAATGTGTTCCGTTATATAGCGCTATGCGAAAAAAAACACTTTCCACAGCAAACCAATCCCGGCAAAGTTCTAAAGGTGTTGTTATTTAGCTAACCGTTAACAGTTAAGAAAAGATGGACAAGTTGGTCTGTTGTGTTCATAGCAGCTTTGGCTAAGCCCTGAAGGTTTAAGCACACAACATGTACAGAACTAGCACGTAACTGTGCTATAGGCCGTCCGTGTACACCAACACAAACATGTTTTCTAACAGTTAACTGCTATACACCTGTGGCGGCTATTGAAAGAAAGATTTTGTTGGCACACCGGTGAACCCTCCCTGGCAGGGCCGAATGCGCCCAGGCAACGGTGTCTTATCGAGTTGGCGTACAAGCAAAGTTCCTTGCGGTTCCTCGGTTTTATCACAGATCCAAATTAATTAACACCTGTGTTGTCTGAAGCAGTTCTTTTATGGCCGTGATTAGCCAGTATAATTTCAAGGCAAGCTCTGTCATTTTAATCTTAACTTTGAATCCCATAATGTTTGTACTCAGTTGACAATAGTTTTTCTTTGAGCTAAATAGAAGAATCACAGGTGATCAATCTTATCGTGCTTGACATCAATGTCAAAATGTGTGATTGATGGGTTACACAAACATTTGATTATCTGACTTCAAGTCGACCCCATAAAATGAAAAAGAACGCTCAACTTCAAGGGATAGGCCTATAAATGTCAGTATGATGATTTAAATACATGTAATACGCTTGGAGAAAATGTTAGCCTTCGATAAAGATCCTGCTTGGATCGAAATGCGTCAGACTCTCCTAACTCGGCTACAACATGATCGAGTTGCTGGCATTCATGGGCTCCCTTGGCTGACAGCCATACCCATATGGACAAGAGAACACATCCTGAGATCGAAAGTGTTTCATTTTTGTGGAGGGAGGAAAACCGGAGAACCCAGAGAAAAACCCTTATAGCATAGGAGAGAACCAACGCACAACTCTACTCATTATGACCCAAGCCGGGATAGAACCCAGGTCACATTGGTGAGAGGCGAGTGCCTTACGCACCTGCCACCTATGTCTACTCTTCAACACCTCAGGGAAATTTCCGTTCATAATTAATTTCAATATAAATAATTCTGCAATTTGTAAGCCACCCACATTACATGGAAATACCAGTCTATCCATATATTATCTGAATCGAAGTTAAAAAGTGTACTTTGATAACATCAGTGTGCCAAGTTTGCCATCGTGCCGAGATTGTCCCGTGCCGAGATTGTGAAGGCACTCTTTGATAGAGGACAATACGGGGCAAATCCCATCAGCACGTGCATCGACATCACGTCATTCGCATTATAAGGTTTGGTATTCGATAATGATTCAACAGGCAAATGTTAAAATTCATCTTTAGGAATCTTTGGGGATTTTTTGGAAGAGGCCATTACCGGTAAATCCAACCATACACTTAGCAAAATCAGTGTTCAGGTTCATTGAGAAAATTCCAACCAAGAAAAACGATTTTTGGTTTTTGTGTGCGAATGTGGCAGCATTTCAAAGGAACATAACCTAATTATTTCAAAGACATTGTCAGTAGTATTGGGTTAAGTGCTAAACCGAACAGTGCATGGCGTTTTTCACTAAACTCATCGTAACTTACTATCAATCGTAGGACTTATGATGCATTGAAGCCATACGTGAAGGTTACGACAGGTTATCTTTCGTAACGCGAGTTACGATCGATCGTAAAGCTTTGTGAAATCGACCCCTGTACTAGTAACTGACATTGATGTTGGTATTATCTAATCTTTCTACAATAATACCCAGTCATCACATGGGGTCAAACGCAACTTCACACAAAATGTTCCACAAGATATGATATAATAGTTTCAACAACGGGAGTTTGTTCTAAAGATGTAGCTAACACTAGGCCTACAGGTAATTACAAGCAATCTGTTTGCAGATTACCTGACTAATTGAGTTCGCGGTTCAGATGCAACACTGAGCTTACAACAGAATATAATGTTATCGCACTTGTCGGAAATGTTCTGATCCGATAAAGAAAGAAAACAAAAGGTGTCAAGCCTAAAAATGGGCAATGTTTGTGCATGCAAATGGCGGTACATGTGAAGTGATAAGTAGCGGCGTGTCAGGATTCAACTTTGACATCCTTCTGACCATGTCGCTCTATACCAATTGAGACCCACATTGATTTGACCTTTGGAACAGTAACTCTGTACATGAACAAGTCAATGTATCATCCATAGGCCTATGCCTGTATGCACCCATGCACTGGAAAAAAATACCATATCTAAGATTGTCTTCATCACTTAAAACATACGCGAGCAATATATTGTTTAACTCGATTTGAATGAATTACTCGTATTTGACAGAAAATAGTGTACTCCATTTCTTCAGTTAGTTGGAATATGCATGTGTGACAAAATGTAAAAGGACGAGACATGAAAATAGAATTTTAAGTCTAGAACGTTAGATTTAGGGGGCCTAACACTTTGTGACTGAAACTACTCATGGGCTGGAGTTCACGAAACGAAGATTAATCTTAAGATGAGTTGTCAGAATCACCATAGTGATTTGTGTATTGTGACATCACACTTTGCTTAGCGATTAAGATGGATCTTCACTTATCTTCACTTAAGATTAATCTTAGTGCTTCGTGAAAGTCGACCCAAAGATCTTGATGAGATCTTAGTCTTATCACTTCAGGGGTCGATTTCACCAAACTCATCGTAACTTACGATCAATCGTTGGATTTATCAATGCATTACATCACATCCTTCGTAACACGAGTTATGATCGATTGCAGGGCTTCGTGAAATCGGCCCCTTGTTTGGAATTTGGTTGTTGTTGATTTTTTTTCGAAGATTTTAGTTTTTCTTACCTGATTTGCCCACCCCGTCATTACCGAGGAGTACCAGTCTGAAGCCGTGTGAGTTCTTCTCAGTCTTCATGTCGTCAGTGTGGAACCGGCCAAACTGCCTGGCGAGCGTCTTGAGTTTCTCCACCGGACTTGGTGGGCTGAAAAAGACAAGAACAGAGAGGAATGTGTGTCAAAATGTGGTTTTTTTTTACCTTTTGCGAAATGCGGGGTCATTGCACGCCATTACCGGTACAGGTAGACCATCTTTCCTCCCGAGAAAGAAGTGCTCGGTCGGATGGGGTATTCTGCAATAAGATTATACTTCCCACTGATCCCAAAGCCTCCGGATACACGGAAGTAAATGTTGAATTTTTAAACGATAGACCTAGACCTATACTCGGCGAATACCAAAAATTAAATCGGATTGAATGGGGAAAAATCAATGTGTTGAAACCCACACGAAACGCGCATGAATTCTCTTTAAATGCTTGAAATTTCTCAAGTTGATCAAAAGCAAAGCAATTTCTTATTAAGACGGCGGCGTGCACTCTTTGTGCATAGTAATAGGAGTAATTATTTGTTTAATTTTCAGTGATTCATAATTCTGTCTTCCAAAAATGCAACAGAAAAACTCCCGTGGCGTTAAAATCTAATCCGAAAAAAAGACTCACCCGTCGTAAAAGTGATCGTGTACACTGTTCTGTGATGGCGGCATCTTGATAACTATCAAAATCAGTCTACAAAGTCGTCGAAAAGTTAAAAAAGGAGAATTCTTCTGACAAAAAAAATCTTGAGCGAAATAAAACCGCGTGTGATATCACCGAGAGCTCGCGTGCAACTAACTGTGGATTATTAGAACGGTGCAACCTCAACTTGTTGACCACTCTTCTCCGACCCATTGAAGCTCGAAATCTTCCCCTTGTATTTTCTGTTGACTAATACCCCCAACTATGCCATATAGTTCCCCCCATTGCACAAACAACACGATGCTTGGACAAAATCCTTGCATGGCAGCCCCAAAGGGAAGAGAATTCCTACGTGTATCCTATTGTTCGGGGTGAGTGGTGGGGGAGATCAGGGGCCCCTCTGGAGTACTTTTTGGGGTGCAGTCCGCGTCCGGGCACTGGTTTGTCTTTTTGTCTCGTTCGCTGACGGGACCGTTAATCAGTTGCTGGAAGAGCCAGAAGAGCTACAAGGCCGGACTCGTATGAAAGGGAGAATTAGAATTTCACCAGAAATGGCATGATATGGTTTGCAAAAAAAAAGGCATGAATAGAGGGGATGTACCTTGCCCGAGGGGGTGATGAAGCCTAGGCCAGGCAGGGCTTGCAGCTCTATCCGTTAAGCGCTTCGGTATACATGCACTCTTCCCCCCAAAAAAACCCAACAAGCTCTTAACAAGTGTCTTCATCCGGGTTTGGAGCCTTGTTGAGATGCTCATCAACAGACGGGAGCTGAGAAAGGTATTAGAAATCCTTCAGCAGGCTCCAAATTATACAAGAAACGTATAGAAGCGACGGCGAATGGAGAGGGGAATTAGGTACCATTGTAAATCTATAGACTCCAGCTACAAACAAAATTAGTCTGGGTTTGAAGCTAGATTTAAACAGATCAGCACCTCCGAGTCATTACGATGTTCAGTGGTGCGTCGAATGAACCAAATTTAGATCCCGTTTTTAAAGCTTCAACACCTCATTAGGACATGCAATGTATAAAGCTGCCATATAGGTATCATGCGCTACTAGGTCAAATGACGTCACCAGTAAGGCAACGTTACCTAACTGATGACCTTATGATTATGAAATCATAATTATGTATTGTGGCACGGCGCTGAGATTATACACAAGGACATCAAAGTACCTCATCAATGCATAATAACACAAATAATAATACACAATTCACATTTTTTTTTATTCACGGATGATTTATGATCATAATTCCAGGCTTACGATGCTATGTATACGACAAAAGACTGACGGTCATCAGCCCGAGGAGAGAAAAAAATCACGGCACAAAATTGCTTAGTTTTGTATTGCATCACTGTACTACACACTACACTCCAATATAGATAATTGATATTACTGCATGTACACTTGTCCCAGACACTATGCAGGGGCGATTTGGACACCCTTGATATAGGCGTGGTTTTAAGACAATGCACCGATTCCACCTAACAAACCGCATGAGGGCGCTGTAGGTCTATCAGACGCCATATTTGAAATACAAGTCAATAAAACAGACTACTTTTCGTAATGAAGTAAATGCACATCATTCAATATTCTGAAACCAATTACACAAATAATATAGATTACTGTGAAAGTTGAAATTGGCTGTGACACGATAAAGATGGTGTAAAATGTTAAATCTGTCCCTTGGCTAAAAATGTGTCCGGAGGGACAGAATAACCCAGGTAAAAGTGTCCCCTGGACAACTGTGCATGGTCACAACCGTTTAAATATGTCCACGAAGAACTATACATGGCCAAAGCCGTGTAAATGTGTCCGGGTGGACAGGTTTAGAGGGGCGTTGATTTAACCATTAACTGATAGAGCGCGGCCCGAGTAGACCGTACATAGGTAAAAAGAAATACAGCCTCATCACTCACTTAATGCCTCTTATAAGTTCAAGAAATAGAGAACACACAAATCCTAACGCAAACAACTTCAAGCCCGTTTAATGAGTGGATCGAGTGGCTTTTCGCAGTTAATGAGTATGTGCCTCGTCTGCTAGTATTTGAACATTATTTTGATATCACCAGAGAAACAAACATTTATCATCGTGCAAGTCATGCATGTTACACAACACGACAGCAGAATATACGTCGTACTTGTCTGATTGACACACGTAAGGACCTAAGAGCCATCTTGATTGACGTAGGCCTAAATGACGTATGGCTTGCTACAAACATTATGTTTTCCCACTCGGTTGCGAAACATCAGTCATTATTTTGTGACAAACACTATAATTATGAGAGAGCTGGTGCATTATTGTGATGCCACGGAGCAAGTAACATGGGTAGACAATGTTACCACAAAGTCTATACATTCATCCGATTTAATGTATACACATAAGTCACGCAGGCAGTAGACATGACACAACAAATCCAGTGAGGTGAACAGAATTAAATTTGCCATCGGAAGGGCACTCTTCGGATCCACTTAATTCATTCAACAGATTCAGTGAATGAACAAGATGCGGTTTGATGTGTACGTGGGGTGAAAACAGTGTTTTCTTCCAGGAAGTGTTTTTGTCAGTGGTTCACTTGATTTGACTTAATTAATGAAATGTCGACATGATCACGAATAAACATTACAAATGGAAGTGGAGGAGGGTTACATTCGGCTCTTGGGTTGAAGCAGATATTTGTTTTTCACGCGGACGGGACCTACGTGACCAAGGGTCGATTTCAGGATGCACTAAGATGGATCTGAAGTGTGAATTCGTCTTAATTGCTAAGCAACATGTGATGTCACAATGTAAATCACTATGGTGATGCTGACAACTGACATCTTAAGATTAATCTTAGAGCTTTGGGAAATCCAACCCAGGGGTCGATTTCACAAAACTCATCGTAACTTACTATCAATCGCAGGAGCTTTGATGCATTGCAGCCCTAGGTAGGATAAGATGGGTTATCCTTCGTAACTCGAGTTACGATCGATCATAGGGCTTCGTGAAATCAACCCCTATACTCTCACATGCAACTTCTGGTCGGTGATTGGGAAAATAAAATATTACACATATAACATGGCAAAGTTACCACGGGCAAAGAGTATGGGGCCTTAAACGCATCATATCAGTGGGGCAAGTTTCGAAACAATGACATTCTGCTGCAGTCAATTCAGGGGCCGATTTCTTACGATCGATTGTATCTTGAGTTACGAAGGATAACCAATCGTATCCAACGACTTCTACGTGGTGATGCAATGCAACATTATGTCCAACGAGATTGACAGTAAGTCACGATGAGTTTGGTGAAATCGGCCCCTGAACACTTTACTTATTCTTTCACGTGATGTCTCATCTCTAAGCCCTTCGTCATTATTATGTGGGCCGGGCTCAACACTTATACAGTACCATATTTAATCTCTCACGACCTTTGTGTCGACATTGTAAGACAACGGGATAGGTTTTGGAAAAAAAAAAACTTGCTTTGCCGATTGGCTCAAGTTTGCACGCATAATAAACAATCTATATTCCTCAACTCATTTTGCTTATCCTAGCTTTTTCTTTTTCACTTTTTCCATTTCGATTGAGCCTTGACGAAATTGTTTAACAGAGGTTATTCAATATTCCCTCACAATAGAGACATAACCCAGCGATGATTATGTAAGTAGCGACACTGATTGTCAATTGAAAATGAACGATCGCCCATTGTTCGCTTTACCAATTAGGGCCAGCCTGACAGATCCTCGACACGAAAGATAACATTATAGGGGGAAAGTGAGTTCGATAAAGTTTTGGCAGTCATGTGGGGGAATGTTGGCTAGTTGTTGACAAGGAACGTCATGTATGAAAATGGAGATCAAAACGACACGGTGTCTCTCGCTAAAGTTGCTGGTATACTGAGCATGCGCACGTGTTCTAGGGCCAATTTCATAAAAGTGTTAAGCACAAAGATTTGCTTATAGCACACAAATGTCTCTCGCCCAATAAAACAAACCACCATTGAAAATTCCATTTGATATTCATGGTCTGCGAACAACAGCCAAAGAACAATCACAAGTGATACACAACACGCGTGGAAATTTGGTTGTTAACCCTGCTCTTATTAACTTGGACAGAAATGTCATGCTTAGCAAAGTTTTGTTTTATGAAATTGGCCTATAAAAAAAGAAAAAGCAGCAAAAGTGGTGGGAAAAGTCACTTTTTGTATTACGCAGGCTGATGCTGGTGCCTAATGTTGCATGGACTTAATGTTGCTGCAGTTGTTGTTTAATACCGGTGTTGTTGTTTTTTACTGAAGTTCAGGGTCCGTGTTACGTGTTTTTTGTGGGCCTTTGTTTGTTTGTTTGTTGGCAGTGTTAGTACTGTTTGCGGCAGGAAACTTCCTCGGAAAGTCATCGATTTACTGACTTGTATGCACAATGAATGAATCAGTCGTCGTCTGGGTGAGTTATTTGGTCAGTCGGCCGAAGGGTCACCCCATTCCCTCAAGCCAACCATTTTTTGTTTTCCCCCTAAACACTTCTCATCTCATCTATCTCGTGCGTATATATACGAGTCGATGTGCAAGTAAAAAATCGTCATTGATCTGTTGATTGGTAAAGTGATGTATTTCTCGAAAGCACTTAGCATGTAAACTTGTGCCCGGTCTGGTTCTGGACAAACACCCTCAGAGCAGCTTCAATCACCATGCGTTGCATGTTAAACTGTTCATCCCAGGTCAGTGGGTTACTCAGTCACTAGTCCCGTGTGTGAGAGGACACTCGGGCAGGAGGCCGAGGGGGAAGCGTCGCCACCGGTCAGTGGTGCGCGGGCGGCCGGGCGCCGAGCAGGCAGCCGACTCCGGACAGTGGGTGGGATGGACGTTTCTTGTTGGCGAGGAAAAATTAAGGACTCATACTCATAGATATGGGTGTGGTAATAGTGGGCATTTGTTGAAACCCCCTCATAAAATCAGATAGTGGTCTTCGGGCGTTGCATCAACAATAATTCATTCCATTATACTAGAACCATCATAGAAGAGGTCGGCCGTGCTAACCTCACTGTGTCAGTCGGTCAAGGCAGGCACTCTCCCACATCTCACCGCTGAGGTGCAATGATGTTACTTGGTATATTGACGATAAAAGCCGAGTCAGTCCATCAGTACATAGGCCTACATGTATCTGACCATCACCCAATCTAGTCGTGTCACTCATCGTGCCATTCTGAATTGCACAGAATATGTATAATGCACTGTGACATTTTGGTTTGAATATTCTTGGCCCCGGCACGAGAGTTGATTTTCTATTCAGATTTCCATATAGGGTCATCAAATGTTGTCCAGGAGCTACAATTTCATAGAGCTTTTTAGCACAAAAAAAATTGCTTAGCCGACATAAATGGCTTGTCCAGTAAGACAAACCACCATTGAAAATTCGATTTGATATTCGTGGTCAGCGAACAACAGCCAAATAACAATAATTGCAAGTGATACACAACACATAGAAATTTGGTTGTTAATCCTGTTTTTAATAAGACAGACATGTCATGCTTAGCGAATTTTTGTGCTAAGCAGCTCTATGAAATTGGCCCCAGGGTTTGAGGATGGAGTGAAGGGGGTGGGGTGCCAGTGATAGCCCCACGACTTCCCTAGACGGGAGGTGGACATAATTGAGGGTTAATAATATCAATACGCCGTGTGGTACGTGATCATTCCTGCTTCTTGGAGGAGGGGTCGCTCATAATGCACAAAAAGGACTACAGGTATATAATGCATGCGAGAATTAATACAGCCATCCCATAATAACGATCGTACAGGTCAAGCAGTGACACTGAATGAGATGGACAGGAAAGATCTAAGTGGGTTAAGGGGGCAGCTTAAGGGGTGAGGGGAAATTCAAGCCTAAAGAGTCGCCCCTCACCATGCACTGTCAGAAGCTGGCTTCACACTTTGTGGCGACCCGTGAAACTTCAGCTTGACTAACCCAAGAAACTTGGATGCAAGCACGCGTGAATACGGTACCCACGCAATGTCCGTCAACGCACGTGCACAGCGAGCGATTCAAACTTATTACAGCCGTTTCTATGGGCGTTTACAAAACGGAGGCTTAGGCTCAGGCTCCGGCTCCATTTCGTACATCCATTCTATAGAATAATGGGTATGAAATGGAGGCTTTTGGCTGCGGTTCGGAAGTAGATTCTCTGGTTTGAAAAGGAAAACAGAGTTTCAGCTTCAATGAAAAAAAAACACAACCTATATTTTCAGCATAAATGGATGACAGAGATGAAGCCTGCAAGCTCGAGCCTGAGCCTCCGTTTCGAAAAAGCTCTATAATTTCACGACTTCAAAGAAGCTTTAGTAGAGAGAATGGGTTCAGCCCGACACTGATAAAAGATGGATGCATTCGTGTTAAGCACACGATTCGCAATATTTATTCGCGTTAAGTTCCGGTCTCATGCTCCTTGGATTAAACGAGGGTTTTATGAAGTGAAAGGGGGAAATAAAAGTACAGCAATTTAGCGAGCTGGATTTCAAGTGGCATTTTGGATTATAGGAAGGAAGAGGAGGTTTTCTCGAGCTGAGAATGATTAGCAACACCTCCCCCCTCCCATCCCAACCATCTCCTGCCGATCAGTGACGCACAACAAGCCTCTCTGGACCATCCAGACAGGACCATCGGAAATTGCATGTGACACTTTCTGTGCTATTAAGCAGTTCGGCTGCATAATACTAAAAAAAAATCAAGAAGTGATGGACCGCGCCAGTGACGCACTTGTCCTGAAATCTCAGTCAGGTTTCATTATGCCCAACCCTCCTCCCCTACTCTTCTTATACGAGACTTCATCTCCATTATACAACCATTAAAAAACGGAGCTCTTAGTCTTATCATATACGTTTTTACGAGAGCAGCGGAACTGTCCCGGGCTGTTTCATAATGATTCCCTGCACCTGATGTTTCACTTTCTGTTTTCCTCCCTGATGCGTCCGGAGGACACGAGAGGCGGCTCTGGAGGTGTTTCGAATACCCCGTATGCACTCAGACATACTGTACACAGTGTTTGTTTGGATTGCACGAGTCTCATCAATTCATGTATACTATGCTCTCATCAGTTTCTTTCAACAAACCTTACTGGCTATAGGCTGGGTTCAATAATTACTGCGAACCAACTACAGGTCTCCCAGTATATACAAAAAACAAACAAGCAAACACCATCAAGACGTCACAATCTTGCTGGTTATAAAAGCGGCAATTATAAAGATGTTTGTTACAGAACGAGAGAATGAGAGAAGGGGATCTTTCGTATACATCATTAAAGTTTAATGAGTTATTGATGCTGACAATGACTTGGACAGAAAGCTTATAAGAAACCAGAGATTTTAGTCAATGCCTGCGTCAGTATCCTGAAACTTGTTTTCCCCATTATAATGAATGGTCAATGACCAACATCGATATTTTGCGTCCTTTCAGAAAACAAAGTGACCTCAGATATTACAGTATAATTGCGCAACGACAAAAAGGCCCATTCCACGAAAGAAAGTAGTTTCTCTATACTTGTTCTTAGTTCTTTCCCTGAAACGACTGGGTTCCAAATAGAGGTCGCAAATGACAATATAGCAAAGGAGTTGACTAAAACAGTCGAACCACTCCACAAAGGATGATCGACCTTCAACAAGCCAGAAATGGTTCGAGTATTGTCTACTCAATTCCCCGAACTGGTGGCCTGAAAAAACACAAAGCTGATCGGAAACTTGATTTGTCAGTTTCTTGTTGATTGTTGACCAACACCATCTACATTCACAGAAGATAAACAATAAAGAATCTCAGACGGATTAGTGAAGTGTGATTCAATCCAGTTCTGATGCATCTCGTCAAAAAGGGGTCTGATCCCCCAATTTGGGGATCTAGTGGAAACGGGGTCTTCGTCACATCTTCGAGATGAAAAACCAACATGGCGTCATAATCCATTAGGCACCGACCGAACGTCTCACCGTCCTCCACACTTACTCGGAAAGACCACTTATCAAAGTGTTGGAATACAACCCACAATAATGGGCCCTGTTTCCAAGATACGGTGTATGTAATGCTATCTTTCAGCGATAAACGAGTGAAAGAAATCACCTACATTTTTAGCAAAGAGCAATTCAAACAAGATACTGTAATCTATACTGTTTTCCAAGCCATGCACCATTGTGCTACACTGATTCTCACATCCATTTCAAAGAAACGACCATAGGCCTGTAAGTTAAAACAGAGGCTCTTAGCCAAGGTTTCGAAGTAAAATGTCTTTCGACTTCAAATGAGAACCATTATCCAGCTTTTGAGTGATGAAGACGTTTCACAAAGGGCCTTCAATTAGAAACGTCCATAGCCACATCCATTCTATGGTGACCTCTTTGGGACACCATCTACTACGAATTGCTTTGAAAAACATTATAAATAGGCCTAACTAAAGGTAACACAAAAACTAAGATAGAATGTATGTAAAACAGGAATGTCGACGGAATGATAATCGAATTTATCTAGCATAAAGATTTAAGAAACAAACGCGAGTGAAGTAAACGGATTATTTAAACGTTTTGAGAAGCTCTAAAAAAAAATAAGCCGCAATGAGCGTCAATAATCGCTGTTGGAATATACAGAATGTTTTTCCCACCAATTTCATACGATTCAATTAACGGTACTATCATACTTTGGAAGCATGCCGAAACAGAAATCTTCACAGATTTACCTACAAAGTTACAAGGTATACATGTATAAAGATGGTGATGGTAGAAACATACCATTAAAACTTGTTTGCCAGAAATGCTGTATTTGTCCAGAAAAAAAAAGAGTAAAACCAATGAACAAAATCAATTTTGATCTTCGGAAGATTCAAAATTCTGTGAACAGATTTTTTAAATACCGTGGGCGTTTCTCACTGTTTCTTAAAAAAAAAACATCGGGCACCGTATATGGGACAGGAAATTTCAAAGATGATGACTGTTACTGTATCTATTTTTCTTGATATTTTCAGTTCTGCCAATGAAGCTGCATTTCTTGGACAAAACAAAGTATGAAATTACCTTTAACGATTCGAACCGCCGAAATATTATATCCTATGGCCAAATCACCGTGTATAGACTTTCACAATTATTAGTGTATTTCTATTCACAGAATTCGGAGAAACAAAATTTCATGGGGACGTCTGCGCGTCAGTTAAAAGTTAATGAGCCCTCGGTCTAGCGCCGTGCGATAGCTGGAATATTGACCTCGTAAGTGAAATTTGTTCCCGTTTTTATGTCCCGGCCTGCGAGAACGGAATTGATGCGCATCCCATGAATGGCCAAGTAGGATCGTCACAGCTGTCAACGGCTGTAATTTGTGCTCGATCTTCCTCGAAAATCATTAGTGAAACTTCAAGAGATAGGGGAGGAGGGAGTGGGGGAGGGGTTGTGGGGGAGGGGGGGGGGGGGTCATGTCACACAATCTTGTCGCGCTCTTATCCTTAAGAATCATGATATATGACTGAGGTTAGGTTCGCTCGCTGTTACGATTTATGGAAAGAAAAAATGGGGATTGCTGAGTTAGTATCATTTTGCCCGAATCGGAACATCTCAATAATTATGGATCCTCCTTGCACGCGTCATAGGAGGAGGTGGGATGGGGTTAACATAATGTAAAGTTTCAGACAGAAATCTTTGGATCAAAGGCTTATAAACTGCACCCTTTAGCTTGACTTTATAGGACGGACCTCCATCTCACCCACAAAATATTTTGTATCATTTTTTTAAGCCCATTGCCTTCATCGAGTATAGTGGCTGGGATAGGTCATACAATTTTAGGGAGTTAAGTAAAGGGTAGTTTGTTTTTCGCATCCATACGGATCACAAAGCTTGAACAAAAATCCTCCGTAGATTATACACCCCCTCCCTTCCACCACCGCCGCGCCCCCCAAAAAGATGCCCATACGAAGTAAACCAAATCGCAGCCATTTCACTAGAATCCCAAAATAGTTGTACTTATATTGAAAACACACGTACTAATCATACATAATTGCTTAAATGAAATTAATTGAATTAGGCTTTGAAATAAAATAGGCCCCATGCAATGCTTCAAGTATGCAAGAATCGCTGTTGACAAACTTGTATTTGACAGTCTTCTACAACAATGCACTGGCATTCCAGCTCGAGATGTTAAAACATAAAAGAAACAAATGAACAAAACAAAACAAACAATCAACACAAACAAAAAATAAAGAGATCGTGTGACAAAAGACAGAACTTTTAACAAAATACAAACATAAAAAACAAGAACTCCACAAAAAATTAACAAAACAACACGAAACAATCAAAAGCAGAATTTTTATTTGCATGGAAGAGGAGAACATTTTAAGAAACTCACCCTTGAATTTCAATTGATCCCCGGGGCAAATGAAAGCTGGCTCTTTCAGCGTGGTTGAGTCACTGTTGCACCCACTGCCAACAAGCAGAAGAGTAATCGGAGTGAAGTATGGCTAAAGGAGGCCTAGCTGTTTGTTCAGTGAGATGTTTTTCATCGGCTGAGCGTAAACACGCGTTCTGTCTCTATCTGATGTCCGTCTCCAGCCGTCTCTCTCTGTGCTCGAGTTTCTTGACCCGTCCACGAAGTGACTGTTCCTGAATGTGATTTCTCTATCTCGCCCACGTCCTGCCTGACGGAGTAAGTACCGTCGCCGAATCGTATATAGTATAGTAGCGAGAGCCTCAACTTGATAACATCACGTTCATGCACACGGTGATGCGTACTGAACGTGCGTGTGCGCTCTTTTGTCTTTTAAGGGACAGCCTATCATACCTTATTTATCAATTCAGTAATAACCATTGCCCTATAGATGCTCTCTAGTGCGTAGATATATCAACACGCCAGCATTATCAATTGGTAATAGAGATTAAACACACACACACAATGTCAATATAATATACATTGTAACTGCATGAGCGGGGTATTACCATGCAGAGAATTGGGAAAAATTATCCCCACTTCATAATAATTATATACGTGCACTGAGTACAGGGATTGTTTTCGCAAAGGTTTTGATTAATAAGTATATAGGCAGACAGTTGAAACAAAATAAAACAAAATCGGATCAAGTTTCTTTAATTATACTCATCAACATTGATGATCAACCTTAAGACAGGAATACGACACAGGACCACGTTCTGAATTGTAGCCACGAGGCCGGGTTAATGTTCAACTTTAAAGGTAATATGATCATACTTTGGTTTTTTTTTCAAAGAACTACAGATTCGTGGGCAAAAATATCAAGACAGATACCGTAATATGAATCTGTGAAAATTTCAGTCCCATACGGTGCCCAATTTTTTGAGAAAACAGTGAAAAAACGGCAACAGTGTTTCTCAAGTCTTTCCTCTTTTATTTTTGATCTTTTGAAAGATCAAAAAAAAAATCGGTCGTCGTTTTTACTAATTTCTGGATAAATACACCATTTCAGGCGGAAAACTTTTAACGCGGGTATGTTTCTACCATCAACATCTTCATACCCTGTAAGGGATATAGGTAAATCTGTGCACATTTCTGTTTTTGTTTCTTACCAAAGTATGATACTACTTTTAAGCACACAAATTGTCTTAAGCACCAGAAACCTTGTTAAATAAAATCAGTATAATTATGTCAGCCAAAACTCCCTGTGAATGTTATACTCAGCAAAACAATGGCCGAATACAAGTCAAAAGCAGTAAGCATAATACAACATTAATTGGTTGGCATTTATGTTTGATGAAGGAAGTCAAGTTTTCATGCTTAAGCAATTTTTGTGTTTAAGCAGCACTATGAAATTGGGCCCTGGGGCCGATTTCACTAACGCTTTGCGATCATCGTAAAGCCGAAATCCATCGCTAAACAGAAAATCGATCGCTTCTTTGCATAGCAATTTTCCGTTTAGCGATGGATTTGGGCTTTACGATGATCGCAAAGTGTTAGTGAAATCGGCCCCTGGTCCGAGGTCTCAGGCTAGTAACGATGGCGAGAGGGGTATGGGATGTTCTTGGCCTAACACCATTCACTCTGAACCCAAGGAAATAATTAGGCCTATATTGCAGGATCGTGCGTGGCGATTCTCAGACCGTTTCACCAAGGAGATACCTCGGCACAAACGGGTCATTTCCTAACATCATGGAGGATTGGAGGTCATGCCCCCTTGTAATACGGGTCAGGGTATCGTTGATGGTAATTAGACTCCAAGATATTGACAATATTTTAGGAAGATGAATGCATAGACCTAAACGTATACGGGTTCAAATCCGCGTCTTCCCCATCAGTACTTTTGGTGTGCGCGCTGCGTGCGTTCAAGGCCAACCAATTATAACTGGCCTTGGTACAGTGTTTAAGATGTGAGCTCGTTTGGGCTGAGTACGTACGACGTACGTCTGCTCAATGCAAAATACCGTAAGCTCAGGTGGCAATCCATCCATTCCCCAGCAAAAAAAAAATAAATAAAATTTATATGAAAAATAAATAATAACCGGTACAAACAAATTTTACAAACCTTGAATTTTGAATACTGAATAACAAACATGGACCACAATTAATAACATGATAAAATAAAAAATGTAAACAATTAGGCCTACCTTTATAAAAAAAAAATATGATAAATTTATCAATCGAAAAAAAATTATAAATAATGTCAGAGATTTATATTCCTTTAAATCAACATAATTATGTGGCATTCTCTTAATTGTGGAGTACCACGTACGACGTTTGGCCTACTTAGCTCTTTAAATCTTAATTTTTTTTTACGTAGGGCCTTGGCGTAATTACAATCGCATTCATTCAAAAAGTTGGTTTATGGACGTACGGTGGTTTGATCGCCAAAACTTCTAAGACCTTGATATTTGGATTAATTTTTTTCTAACTTAAATCATTCTTTTCAAGTTAAAAACACTGTTCAATCTGGTTTCAGTATTTGGAATGCACGAAACACGGCAACATGCCGAACACCATCTATCATTATAGAGGGCGCTATACAGAAACATACAGGCTGGGATTCGTGTCCGAAACACTAACCGCGTTGTACGAAAAATATATTCTCAACCGGGTTTCCGGAGCGAGCTTTGTCATGGTCTATAGAAGTCCGCGTGTTTCATTTGTATTTTTGCAATTGGCTCAGCTCAGACCCAGTGGCGTCGCCAAGGGGGGCCAGGGGGGGGGGGGGGGGGGGGGCACGTGCCCCCCTGGAAAACCTCGTGCCCCCCCCCCCCCCCCATTTGAGATTTGGGTTGGTGAAAAAAAATATAATATACATTATTGTAGTGCCCCCAACAATTGCTAGTGCCCCCCTTGTGCCCCCCAGACTCAAAAGTCTGGTGACGTCACTGCTCAGACCTGGGGCCTTTCTCAAAGCTCGCCTCCGCCTCAGGCTTAGTCTCCATAATGCTGAAAATACAGGTTGTAGTTTTTAAATTGAAGCTCGGATTTCTTTTTTAAACCAGAGAATCTACTTCCGAACCGCAGCCAAAAAAATCTACATTTTGATCCCTTATTTTTATAAAATGGATTAATGAAATTGAGCCAGAGGTTTGAGAAAGGTCCCTACTGGCTTGAGACAACAGATTCCGAAAAAATCCTTAGCATTGAGGGCGCACTTCAAAAAAGCAGCTCTTGAAATTTGTTTCACTGTCGGCTTTTACGCAAGGTTCTTCGTCGAAAGTGGGGGCGCTATACTCGTTGGCAGGGTATCACATGTACTCTAATAAAACAATGGTCAATTTCACGGTTGATCCAACTTTGAAATGTCATTGTTACCATAGTAATTTATATTGTGACGTCACACTTTGCGTAGCATTTAAGGTTGACTCCCTGTTTAAGATCAATCTTAGTGAAATCGTCTCCTGCAGAACTCTTAATTAATTTTGTAAAAGTCAACAATGGCTTCTTGATTCTTGAAACAAAATAATTTCAACTTTCAGATTGGGAACCGGGTCTATAATCCCCTTCTTTAAAAACTAAAGCAGAAAATCAAAGATTAACATTAACCAAATTAATAACACAAAATAATCAATTATGATAAACACCGTTTGTATTTTTCCAATAAAATAAATGTTCTTTTATTGAGCCCATAGGGTATTATTTACATTTCATTTACAAGAATTAACCAGAAGTACAGTACTTACATGTTAAACAAGACAAGATGTTTACAATGGAACATGTGGAAATCAGGTTTAATTGGAGCAAGTTGAGAAACCACTGAACATAGTGAATCTATGAATGTGCAACATCTGTATAGGAAATTGAGATGCAGCACAAAAACTGATCACATTTGTATTTGTTTTTGTCACGCCAGAGTCCAAATAATGAAAACACACAATTCTTCCACTTTCCAAAAAACTGAGCTGTCACTTTGTCCCAGTCCAGTCAAGTCAAGTCAGTGATGTCGCTATGCTCACATCAACCCATGCAGAATAGAGAGAAGATGCGACAGAAGATTCCTGAAGATGGAACACCAACGAATAAAGCAGGCTGGCCAACAATATTCACTTGCTATAATGAACAAAGTCATTTTATATTAGACTTGAGGCTCGCAAGCAGTTCCTGATTAGTTTGTGTACATTTCCCTTTTGTCTAAAATGATCTGCTGTGAAGACAAACAGGAATACAGGGGTCCATTTCACAAAAGTCATCGTAACTTACTGTCAATTGTAGGACTTATGATGCATTGCAGCCCTACGTAGGATGCGATGGGTTATCCCTCATAACTCGAGTTATGATTGATCAAAGGGCTTCTTGAAATCGACCACAGGACTGCCATATTCGATACTCTCCAGTGAAGTTATTGCAGTGAAATTTTGTCAAACTGAGGGGAGAGATGGGTCAATGAGGTTGTGTTAGTGAGTCTCAAGAGTCAAGTCTGTCTTATAGACCAATCGGACAGCACAACATACCATCCGCCATTACTGCGGTGTCCCCCTCCACGGTTTGGTCCCACTGAGGGGCAACAAAAGGATTTCTGCTTCGCCACACTCTATACTGCAAGGTGTATGCCCCTGATACACCACAGGGCCAATTAAATGAATCGCAATTCGGGTTCGTGTATTACACACAAAAGGTGGGTGGGGACACCGCAGTAATGATGGATGGTATTTTGTGCCGTCGGATCGATGTACATGTACATGTACATGTATATGGGTTATAATGGTATACTGGGCAAGTGACAGCTCAGATTATGGATAGATCCTCACAACCACCCAACATAAGCCTTGTTGAAGTGATGATTCGGCATTATCTGTGAAAAGAGATAGAAAAAGGTTAATATTCAAAAGCCCCCCTCCCCAACCCTGTATGCAAAAGCAAGATCAAGTTTCATTTCAGTACTTGCAAATCTATATATCACCATTTGCAAATTCAGGCAATATTCTTGACAACTTGCTCCATTTAAACCGATGCAACAATTAAAAATTCCTATGCTTGAATCGTCAAGGATGACTAGTATGAATTGGGCATGCAACATTGACTAACAAAAAACTGAGACAATTTTAATATTTTCCAGGCTGGCTTTGTACATGTAGTGTTTTTCAATTTTCAATGACATAAGAGTGGAGTGAAAAAAGGAAATCAGCTGATCCGAGGAAAAGTTGCATGCCTGATGAATTCAAACATTTCTGTACACTTGAATTTCAAACTTTTGTTTGTCATCTTAGCCAGTGTTGATTCCCCATGAAGGCATCCTTGATGATTCAAGGAACTTGTAATAACAATGATCTGCCACCAACTATAAAAAACAACAGATTGACATTCTTTAAGGGCTTCAAGTTTGATGGAGTTCAAATAGTACATGAATATTTTCAAGCTTGATGAACGAGAACATTACCGGTAAGTTTTTTTTTTACATGTATATCATCATCCTGAAATTCTTTTTTTTTTAGTTTTATATTTTGTCTCTTTATGTGATCTAACCAAACCACAAATAGTAAGATTTCTATAAGATATATGCTTAAATATATTTTTTGGGTCATAAAGGTAAGAGCAAAAAGAATACAAAACAATATAATATACATGTATAATATACATAGTGGACAACTGAACATACAATTCAATTTCAAACCCAATGCCATTTAAGGAGTGTCAATGTACATGTAATTGGGGTTTCACATGACAACAGATACGTTACCTTTAAACAATACTACCTTTACTTAGTGTGATGTTAGAGTAATGATTCCAAGAAGCTAACACACCCATCTGCTGCCTGTTAAGCAAAGAGCTGCTCCCTGGGATTCCAGCTTCACGGGCAGGAGGAAAAATAAATGGACTATCAATAGAATGTGTCTCCAAATTATTGGCCCTAATTTTGATTTTTGATTTTGTATGTACATATCTTCTTCTTTTTAGGTTGTTTCAGACACTACAAATTTCTTTTCACAGAACTTGCATTTCTAAATCTATTCAAAAAGCATGCAAGTGCTCTTGACCCTTTAAAGCAAATAACCTTCAAAAAATAAATAAAATTCATTTCTATGTGAAATGTTTCTATCTATCTATTTCAAAGAATTATTCCCCCGTCAGTATTTTCTTTGTAAGGTTTGTGATTTGTTTTGTATTGAAAAAGCTTGTCGCAGCAAACAATGCACGCATGATGATAAATTTAAACTTGCATCACAATGTAACTTTCAGTTAATCTTAATCTTCATGTTAGGTCGCTTTTCAAATATTCTTTCTCTGTATAAAATGAATCTGCAATAAGGGTCTCCCCTCCCCATTAAGAAACATTTTGATGCTCGTTCTTATTTTCCCACCCAAATTCCCATAAATTTTGTCTTAAACTGAGACTGACTGATGCTTACCAAAGAATTAGGGTTGGCATAAGGTGCAGGCCAACTGTGCAAGATGCCAAAGCCATCATGCCAAAATGGCGATGCCTTCCTGAAAACAAAAGACAAGGAACTCAACGAGTTAGATTAGTAACAGCTCATATACATACAAATGGAATATTACCACACTGTCTCTCAACTCCAGAATGTTTACGTTTGAACAGTATGTACAAGTAATATAACTATAATCACTTACCAGAAAGCATTTGGTTTGAATCGTGATGTTTACTGGCAAAGGGCCTGGTCCAAAGCCCACCATCTTTGCAGTGATTCCAACAAGCTGCTTTGCTTTCAAGCGGAGAGACCCGATCTTGTAAAATCTTTCATAGGACTGCATGGAATGCAGTAAGCATCTGAAATTATGCTACAATTTACATAGTAAGAGAGTTTTGTGCACGGCTTGATTTTAGCCAAATAAATAGTCCAGACAATTTCCTGGAACTATGAGGAAAATTAATGGGAAACAGCAATTTTGACAAGCGTGGAAATTGTGAAAACAAACAATTTGGATTGAATGTCTTTTGTACAATGTTTTGAAAACCGTATGTACAAATTTACAAGGTGAATCACTGTTCATCATCAAAATAATTACACAACGCTTTCTGCTAAATGGTGGCAACATATCAAATTACAAATTTAAATCAATCAATCAGAAATTACATTTCTTTATGATTATATTGTATTGACAAATTTTATCATCACTGTTATCTTGCCATAAAGAACCAATTTAGTCACTCTCACTTGTTTTATTTGTAACAGTGGCTTATTCTGGTGTCAGTGAATACTCAGAAACCATTAATACTTTAACAAATTTTGTTTTCTCCACTTCGAGAAAGCTAATCTAAAAGACATAAATATTATCTTTTATGCGCCACTTGTTTACAAAGAAAACAGAGGAAAAGTAATTAATTTGGCCCTGAAGTCAATTCCTTGCAGGCACTTCAGCATTCAAAACTGCTCCCAGTCCCGAGCTGGTTGTGTCACATCATCTTTGGAGCTCATCGGAGGACACCGTGTCAGAGAAGTTCTCCGCATCCAGCAAGCCATTTCGAGGCTCTCTGACTCCGTCTTCAGCTATCAAGTATCATCATTAAACAATAGTTGTTCAGCTTGCTTACCAGCACTCGCTGTTCCGAGATGCAGTCACCGTCATCTATGAAAGAGAGCTGGTAATACTTACATTTTTTTACACCAATATTTTTATTTTGGTCTTGTCTGCCTCTCATTCAAGGCTTGTCTTTTCTGGCACAGTTTGCACAGAACTTTAAGATTGTGTCGTCACCATCCACATGGAGACAAACTCCGCCCGTGGTTGATGATGTGGAGGTTTCCCCTTCTGCTGGGATCTTGTCTGCTTCGGAGTTGGTGCTCAGCCGGACATCACTCTGGTTCATCTTCTTCAGAAGCCCTGCGAGAGCGCTCTGGTTGTACAGCACTTTGCGGAGATAAACGACTTCTTCTTCCAAGGAGCAGACCTTCTTCTTCATCTCGGTGGATTCCTTTTTCAGCCTTGAGTTCTTCTCCAGGAGTTGTGAGTTCATTCCTTCCAGGCTTTGGATGTACTGCTTTTTCCTCTGCCGATTCTCTCGGGCGGCCACAGCATTTTTGCTGTTGTTTCTGTTCTTCGTTTTGCACCAAGGCCCACTCTCTTGGTTAACACCCCGGAGGGAACTACTTTTGCCGCGAGTGTGCGAGAGAGATCTTCTTCTTTGGCTCGATGTGGCGCCTACCATGCCTACCTCTTCATCAGAGTCGCGTTCCTCTTTGACTTGGATGCCAGTGGCAGTGTCCAGCATGATGGACTCCAGAAAATCTGTCTCGCTAATTTCTGAATGGTTCGGAGAGCTCAGGCTGTAGGCATGCTCGGACCCAGACAATGATGCTGTCATCGACATCGGAGATGGGCTGCGGATGTTTGGCTTGAAGTTTGTCTCGCAGTCAATTGTTACGTCAATGCTGGGGTCCCGAGAGCTACCTTCAAGATAGTCAAGGTTGAATAAAGACTTATTTTCAACCTCAGAACTGTTCAACATGTTCAAGCTCGAGAGTGTCACCATGCTTGGTGAAAATGATGAATAGGCAACTGGTTCTGCCTGGTTCAAGTTTAAATCTAGCTCATTTCCAAATGGCCTCAGATCAAATTCATCCAAACCGGTAGTGATGGCATCCTCTCCGTTCAAAAATGACAAGCCTACCTCATCCATGTCTACTGTACTGTTCTTTCGCGATCGCAGGATGGATGGTGGATGATAGGGCCTACAAGTACAAGAGTTACGTTGGGCCCACGTTAACGCGAGTGCAACTTTTGTTAAAATTGTCACAAGAACTTTGACGTCGAGTTTTTAGCCTCTTAAATGCAGTGATTTCTGCTGAAAATGTTCTCTGTTATTCTCAGAGTGATCTTAAACACTGTAAAATACAAATACAGATCATGCAACCAGACAAATCTTACCAAAGTTGGTGAAAAACCACTGAAAATTCACTGCACAGTTGGTCCCGAACGGAGGAGATAAAGCAATAATGGCGAAATAATTTTCTCGAGCAAGTTGGCCAAGGAAAGCTCATCGCTGATTGGTCATCGGGTATCACATGGTACTCTGTGCAAGATCCAATTGGTTACCTATTTTTGATAGATGACGTCAGGTTAGAAAACGTCTGCAAAACGTTTGTGTATTATCGACCGATCGCCATAAAATTATGCCCAACAAGTTGAATGGGACGGTCGAAGAACGTCATTACAAAGTCCAACTGTTACGCAAAAAAAAACATAGTGCCGCATAATTGCTGATTATTGGGTCTCACTTTAGGAAATAGACACAACCTATATGCATGGCTTAGCCCGCTTAGAATTCGAATTAAAAACACAAGTTTGTTGACTGTTGGACTGTCGAGTACCGACATATAGTTAAGGAATTGATTGCGGAGTGATAATTCACCTGCTGCACAAAGGAACCAATTATAACGGAGCACAGCTGCAGCTGTCGTCAGGAACAATCGGCAATCATCAATAATCAGTGTCTGTTTGTAGCTCTATTATATATAATGGTGTAGGCCTAATTAGATCAGGTACTGTTCTATCCCCCCAAAAAAAACAAAAAAAAAAAAAATGCAAACAACAAATTCTTGAAAATACTACATTTTTTTCAGTTATTAAGCGCCAATTACATAAAAAAACGCATTGTCTATAGGCTATAATGTGCATGTTTTTCGACCCCTAATAAGACATAGCAGAAGCGAGTGTTAGAAGAACCCAAAATAATGGCTCTTCTAGCCCCCACAACTATAGAACCGCGCCTGGATCACAATAATTATCCGCTTTAGTTCTGATCCTCTCATTCATTTATGTGTATCTAATTGTCACTCCAGCCTTCGGAAAAGATTCTGTTAAAAAAGTGCAATGGAATACAAACTTCAAGCGTCATATTCACGTCATTTGACTGATATGATCCCAGGCGCGGTTCTAGAGTCAAACATTTTGGGGGGCTAGAAGAGCCATTATTTTTTGGGGGGGCTAGAAGACCCAATATTTTGGGTTTTTCTAACACTCGCTTCTACTGTCGAATTAGGGGTCGAAAAACATGCACATTATAGGCCACACAACGCGTTTTTTATGTCATTGGCGCTTAATAACTGAAAAAAATCCAGTATTTTCAAGGATTTTTTTTTTTCACTTGCATTTTTTTGGGGGCTAGACAAAATTGTTGGGGGGCTACAGCCCCCCCGTAGAACCGCGCCTGTATGATCCGAGTTCACAGTAGCAGTAAACTGGCTGATTATAATAACATTCTCTGCAAGCACACAACGTTCAAAATATGACATGTACATGTACATGTATTCATAAAATAAAAAATTAATAAATAACAATAAAATCACATAATGGATGTCATGTACCTGTACAATACAACACGAATTCAAAAACACTTTCTAGTTTAACTTCCATTCAAAATTTTAATACAGACTGTGCAATATTAATGCAGAATTAAAAATTCCACACATCTACAGGACACATATTAATAAGAATTCATCTCACAATCATAACTAATATAAATTAAAAAAACAAAAAACAAAAAAAAACAAAAAATAACCTTATGCATTCTCATGAAGAATCAATTTTATTATTATTCTTTAAATAAAGTAATTACTTTAATCCGATGCCTCTTATTTTGTTTTCATGGGATAAAAAGGCAATTCCCTCCTATGTCCATCAGAAAACGTAATATTCCTTCAATATGAATCTTAAAATTAATTTAACTGGGAATTTCCCCCTCAAACAGGTTCCCAATGTAGGGTTTCACTTGAAGCAATCAAGGGCCAAAACGAAAAGCCTTACGGGGAGCATTTACAACAAAATCCTTTACTTTATGGTCAGAGTCTGTGGTCGGTTAACAAAATGTATAGCAAAAATACACTCAAAAACAAACAAACAATGTAAGGCCATGTGCTTTTTGGGAGAGTCATTGCTTTTAGCCTATATAAACTTCCTCGGGGCAGAGGCAAAACATCAAAATCGGGTTTCAGATCAAGTGCCCATTGCCAGCCAATATTTCTTGTAAGGTTTATTAACTGCCTCGCAGACACAACTTTTCTGCAATTTGGCCTAGAATAGAATTTGCTGACCTTTTTTTTTACCTGCTTATCTGCATAAACTTTGGAACTTAATTTCACATTTCAGACTGTCTCACGCTCTTAACACCATAAAAGTGTAATAATATTGGAGTGACAGAAAAAGTAATAAATCTGCACGGTACACTCTCAAGGTGTCTCCAAAAGAAATGAAGAAACTGAGATTTCAGGGTCGATAATTCAATCAGGAGGAGAGAAAATGGAGAGTATAAAGTCAAAGTGAGGGGAGATAACTTCTAAGGAAGGGCGGCATAAAAAAATCCCACAATGTCCACCCCGGCCCATGACCGTCATGATGGTTGTTTTGGGGGTCAATGGTTATACTGTATCTAGTAAAAGGTAATATCATACTTTGGTAGAGAAATACAGATTCATGGGTAAAAATATCAAGACAGATACAGTAACAGTGGAAATTCAGTCCCATACGGTGCCCACTTTTTGAGAAAATCGTGAAAAACAGCCACAGTATTCCCAAGTCTTTTCTCTTTAACTTTTGATCTTTTAAAAGATCAAAAACATTTTCGGTCGTTGTTTTACTAAATTCTGGATAAATACACCGTTTCAGGCAGCAAAATGCTTACGGTATGTTTCTACCACCACCATCTTCATACCCTGTAAGTTATACGTAAATTTGTGAACATTTCTGTTTTGGTTTCTTACCAAAGTATGATACTACCTTTAAGTTCATAAACAGCTTCAATTAAGAGCTATGGTACTCACAGTGTACTGCACTGAATAATTATACAGTGCAGTACACTGTGCAATGTGCATCACACCATTTGCCCTGTGATTCTGATATTATAATGCTGCCCTGTGTACAGTTGACCGATGGCAACTACAAACAATGCCCATTCCCTGTGATATATCCCAACACAGCTCTGCTCCCTGCAGCAGACACGTAACAAATAATACTTGTGCAGGTCAATCACTTTAACGTCCAACGAATTGCCTATGCCACCTGTTAGGGAAAAAACAGAACAGTACATAATGTGGCTACTTGTAAAACGTTTGTATGTATAGTATTTACATATTAAGGAATACCATCAAAGAATGATTTTGCACTAAGAGCTTCTATCCGGAAAGTTTTCTGTTGTTGTTTTTGTTTTTTTCCATTGCAACATTTAATAATGGGTATGTTATCTCTAAAAAGACAAGATAAATACAAGTTACATGTACACTAAAGACACGTATATTATTGTTGAATGGTTCTCAACGGATGCTGCAAAATGGCAATAATGTGCTGCCGTTCTTCTGCCAAATATTTTTGAATATACACGGCAATGTGTGTGAGATAGCACCAGCAAAAGTAGGGCTCAAGTTGGATTGGTCTCGGCTACACTGAGACAAAAGAGGTCCAGGGCGATGGCATGAACAAAGCAATGTCTAATTATGTCAAATCAAATCTTCACAAGTTATTATTATGATCACAATGGCACGACAAGCTAAGATGCTTGGCGGTTGTCCTGTCAAAGTGACGGTAAAAACTGATGATGAGGGAACTTGTTTGGAGAATAAGTCACTCTTCTTCGTGTTTTAAACATCTCAGGGGGTTCCTGAAGTTTAGCACACTCAGGCTAGGTTTAGTACACTCAGGTTAGCTGGTACCCAGCTTCTACTTACCTAGAATTTAGGTGAGTAGAAGCTGGGTACCAGCTAACCTGAGTGTACTAAACTTCGGGAACCCCAATCTCAGCACATGAAGCACATAGCTCATGAACCCTGGGAATACAAGGAGGTACTTTCAAGTTTCCATTTGAGCATGAGTGATTAAAAATCTGTAGTTTTCAGTATGCATCGCTATGAAATTTAAAAACTCTGGACTCCGTCTCATGCCAGAACAATCCAACTCGGGCAAAAGCCAAGTATGAAGAAAGAGAAAAACAAAGGTCAAAGATTAATTCAAGATTTCAAACAAATTCTGCACTGATTGTCTGGATGGCACTGCACAGGAAGCTAAGGCTCAGACCGTGGCTACAGCAATAACAACCAGCGGCTATCAAGAAAGTCAAGCTCAGCTACGTGTGCAGACAAGATGAGTGTAAAATCACAAATACCGGTATACTTCAGATAAAAACGAACAAATCAGCTAATTTCATACACTCGGAGGATCTTTACAAAATGGCCGATTACAGAGTACTGACTTTACTCTGCAAACTAAATAAGGTTATTGTTTTTTCCCTTCAGCTAGTTTTTTTTGTTTTTGTTTTGTTTTTTAATTGTAATTTGTCCAAGAAGAATTCTGGAAGAAGCAAATCATATTTGCAATAAGGCACAAGCAAAGAGATGGAAAGAGGACCCAAGGTCCAAGTCGTGACGAACACTTGTATCACAGGGAAAACAGTTAAGGTGAAGAATGGCAATTAGAATCACAAGAGACAATATGTGAGAGATTCCAGCATCCTTGCTCAAACATGTAGAGATTATCAAAGCACCGTATGTACACTGTAACAAAGTGTTGATATTTGGAGCATCGTGGCGAGTGCATCCAAAGGTTCATAGCGGAAACAAGAAAAGAAAGTTGTTTGATTTACCCTGTTGCTGTTGTTGTTGTTTTTTTTCAAGGAAGGAATACAAACTATGGAGAGATTATGACAACAAAGGATAAAAAAGGAGTGATTGGCTACAGTTCAGAGCTTCAAGCTTAAGAAAATATTTTCTCCATTGCTTTTGCCAAATTTCACAGTGCAACATACACTGTAACCGTACATTAAGGTTTGTTAGGATTCCCAAAAGTGCAAACTTTCCCATGAGATTAGAAACAACATTTTGAGCTGTATTTTGAAAACAGATCCCAAACCTGTTTCCAAAAATGTTGTGTTACTGGCTTCTGGTGATGGTATTTTCCTTTCCTTTCTCATTTGAGCGCTGGTAACTTTGCGGCATCTTCAGGAATGAGGTCGAATGTGAATTTCATCTTCGCTGTCAAAGAGGAGACAACCCCATCTGAGAGGGATGACGGTTTGGAGCTCGATGGCTTGAGGGAAAAACGAAGTGAAGAATGAGAGTATGAAGGTACTTGATGGTGGTCAGTCAGAGTATGACAGGCGATGGCAGGTGCTGACATATGAACAATCCAACACATGTCTGGGTTCCCAAAAGTTCTTGATCCGACCTCATCCTGACATGAAAATGGCCAGAGCTTCATCTTCACTGGTCAGTGGTCGGAATCCATACAGCGACTCTGTAATCTTATGCAGGGAGGCTTGGTCCCCTGGGGTCGATTTCACGAAGACCTACGATCAATCGTAACTCGAGATACAAAGGATAACCCATCGTATCCTTAAACTTCTACGTAGGGCTGCAACTCCTACGACTGATAGTAAGTTACGATGAGTTTGGTGACATTGATCCCTGTCCTTCTGGGAGAGAGATGGTGGTGGTGGCAGTTAATGACAGAGCATCCTCCAAACTACTGGCTGTTAGTGGCAGGGTGGCATCCACTAAGGTCCTTCCCAAAGGCCTTAATACAGCACTGCATCTGTTCTTGTGAAGGCAATTGCTTGAGGAAGAGCGAAGGTCCACTTCAGAGGGCCGGTGACTCCGGTTAATTTACCTGTCCTTATTCCCAGTGGACATGGATGAACAGTGTGTACCTTTATGTATAACAATGGGTGTGTCGGGGGGTACGGGTAGGTAGTAGGGGGCATCAAGGGCGGGGCTACGCTAGGTAGCTGTACATGTCTTTCTCGCCGTCGACTCTTTCCAAGTATTCTTTCTCTATAAGGATGTCTATGCATTTCTGTATCGAAGAAAAAACAAGAAACAAAGAAAATATCTGTTACAAATTTGGAATTGGAGATTGACAAATCATGTGTCACAGCAACAGAGTTTTTTTTCTGGGAAATTCAAATTACGATATTTATATGCAATGAAAGAAGCCTGAAAGAAACCAGATACTATTCAGATATATCTCGCTAATGGCTTTTTGGTAGAAACCACCATACTTGTGAAATGTAACCATGGACAAACTGTCAATATGATATTTGAAGACCCTTTCTCACCTTGATGACAGGCACTCTTGGTTTGAACCTGCTGGAGAGCTGGTTCAGGACCTCGCCAAGGAGCTGTTGATGTCTCAATGCCTTACGCATCTTCATTATTCTAACAATGGCAGCCTGCAAAGGATTCCACAATGAAAACAGAAAATAATGACAATAACCAAAGTTGGTCATATTTTGTTGTTAGGGTGATAGAAGTATTTGGATTAGAGGTGAATCAGCACTGCATGGTCAGAGCTTCAGAGTGGCTCAAACTGGATTTGAACCCACGACTTCCTACTTGCAAGTGGAGATGCGAATCTAAAATTGCAGCTGGTACTGTAACCAATTAAAGCTGTGATGATTTTCCATCAGGGTGATAGAATTAGTTAAAGGTGCTATTATCATACTTTGGTAGCATACCAACACATAAATCTGCACAGATTAACCTATAACTTACAGGGTTTAAAGATGGTGATGGTAGAAACATACCGTTACAATTGTCACGCCTGAAATGTTGTATTTATCCAGAAAACAGTAAAACCAATGACCAAAAAACAATGGTAGTTGTTTTTATTGGTGTGTTACCTGAATGAGCAGTTTACGATCCTCCTCAATGTGCTTGTGTGTGGATTCCTGTTCCTGCCTCTGTTCAGCCTTCATTGGAACATTAATATTCACTCGGAGCTTCTTACTGCACGATGGATGGGGAAAAGAAATGGGTATGAATCCATAAGTAACAAAAGCACTGGCACAGCAACAAGAGAAACTCAGATTGTAACATAGAAAGGACATTTAGGCCAAACTTCAGTAAGCTGACTGGTCCTGACAACACAGAAGCACCATTACATATTGCAATGAATTGTTTTCATGGTGGTGTTTTCACCCATTTATATTTTTAAGGGGAGTCAGGTTGGCGTAGCGATTCTTTCCTCGCCTTTCACCTCTGCAGACCGAGTTCAAGTCCGGCTCGGTTCACAAGTGGATTGGGTTTTCAGTCCCTACCTGATTCTGTGGGTTTTACCCAGAATATTACTCTGGGGTTTTCCTCCCACCTCTAAAACTGTATCTTCTTCTCATCTTCTCAACTTCCAGTATAGTCCCTAGAGGACCTTTCGGAAGTAAATACTACAAGATACAAGAAACAAGGTTCCCAGAAAAAAAACGAAACCGAGATTTGTCAATGTGCAATCCTATTTAAATTTCTCTTTTGAATAATAAATGACACATATCTTAAAAGCTTAGTTCCTCAGCTTTCATTTGATACCATTCATATGATACATACTTCACGCATGAGTGAGTAAAGACAATATGAAGCATGGCTATCAAAAAGTAATTTGCACAAATTGCATAATTTTGGCAAATATTCGCAACATTGACAAATCTCGGTTTCCATTTTTTCTGGGTTACCCTGCAGACAAAGTACCAGATTGTGTGCAATTAAACCAACAACTCAGTCTTACAGCTTTCCGTAGCACTAAATAGAAGTGAAATAAATTCCACGCAAAAGAAAAGCAAGCACTCACTTTTTGTATCCTGTAAACAGCCTGAGTTCTGAGGTGGGTTTAAGTTCTTCTTCACTTTCTTCACATTCCTGTTAAGAATGAAAAACAAAATTCAAACAAATTAATAGTTGAAGTTTTTTTGATGAGCAGGGAAAAAACATCTTTTTTTTGTGTGTGAATAATTTCAATTGTTATGATTTTGTTTTTGATATACATTTTCAGGTTTCTTGAAAATGACAGAATTTAGGGGGGAAATATTTCACACAAACATTGGTTCTAATATGAACTTTATTGAACTCCCCCCCCCCAAAAAAAAAATCTCTTGTTGAAAACTGGGAGGCCGGAAAGCTAGTCATGAGCAAAAGACCCGTGAGGAAATCTGGGAGATGTTGTCAAAGCTGAATATTCTTCTAACTCCGTGTTCCTTTCAGGAATAAATCATCCACCACGCGCCAAGCTGGAGGTGTGGTGCATTTAGAACGATAAACACCACCGCAGTTTCTTGTATTAATCAAAAGAGGGCGCCATTCAAAACCGTGTGCTCAGATTATTATATACCTAGCCATAATTCTCGTCACTTAATACTTCCTTTAACACTTCAGTTATAATAACCAGCCACATGCTTCTGATATAATCACTTTTCATAAAATATATCGTCTCCTTATAAATAAAAACTCAAAACTTACCAAAAGTTTACATTTAACTAAGATCTGTACAACTTGCAGAAGCATGTCCTATTGAAAAAAAAAAGTATCAATGAAACAGAAAAATAAAAACACATATCATTATGCAGGTCATTTCTCTTGAAATTTGAAAGAACAAGCAAGTAAGAGAAAGAAATGTCTTAAAGGTACAGTACAGGATTGGTAATTACTCAAACAGAAATGTTCACAGATTTATGTATAACTTTAAGGATATGAAGATGGTGCTGGTAGAAAGATACCGTTAAAATATTTCTGCCTGAAATTGTGTACTTATCCAGAAATTAGTCAAACAAAGACCGAAAACAGTTTTGATCTCAGGGTAAGATCAAAACCATTCTTTATGTTTCATTAGAACAATTGAGTCGGGTTTTCGCTATTTTCTCGTGACTCAGATGTCTGACTGAGCTCAAATGTTCACAGATTAACCATTTCATGCACATGATGGATCAGATAAAGTGTGGGTGCTTTTCTGTGACCTTTACCAATCATGTATTATACCTTTAAAAAGCTATTATATTAAATCCATTCTGGAGAGTTGTGGGTGGTCCTGGCTTGTATGGAATGAATCACAATGACTGTGCATCTTTAACGGAGCAAGTAAAACTACACAGACAAGTTATAATTTGTGATTTTGAATGTGAGAGGTAGCCGGATATGCCTAAAACACTACACAGATGGAGGGACATACCATTTTTATTTGTGTGTTCTCTTGTAGTTGTTGTATCGTGTACGTTTCTGACACGTTGAACTGTAGCAACACTGCCATCTGAAACGTAGATGCCTGTAAAGGGTGGAGAAAATGTTGACCTCAGTAAACAACGATCACAAAATACACGGACTGTGGAAAACATGTGCAAAGGGAAACAATGATCGTGGAAAACCTTTATGATGGAAAATGGTGATGTTGAAAAATGCTGACCATGGACAAATTCGTCAAAGGTAAACACTAATGTTGGGATCGCCGGAGCGACTTCGCGAGCCAAACCTCGAATCATTGCCTTCCAGACATCCCGATCCAGCATGCAGGAGCGCAGCTCTTTGGCACTGGTGAGGCTCTCTCTTGAGCTGGTCAACGAAGGTGAGATGCCTCCTACCCCCAAGCATTGCCTTGCTTTGGCTCCCACAAGATGGTCGTGCAGGCAGACAGCTCCGGATGCAGGACAAGGTAAACAACAATTACGCAAAACGACGGCCACGAAAACCAACGATATGTTACCTGTAGCGTGTATCTGTTCTTGAAGCAGTTTGTCACCAGCTCTCCTTTGGACATCTGGAAGACCCACATGAGCTTCCGACCGCTGTGCTGACTTGCATAGAACGTGGTAAACCGCTGGAAACTGCGCTCCAACTGGTGGAATCAAAGACAGGATACAGAATCTTTTTAAAATGAATAGACTAGTGTGGTCGCCTAGACTGCGAGATGGCTGCACAAATAAGTCAACGTCCTAGGTTCAAACCCGGCCACGGATTCGGCCCTCTTTTATGACCCCTTGTGGAAGCAAAGAGTATACAATATCTTGAGATGCTGGCAAAGATAAACCTTCCTTTAATTGCAACCGACTGATGCAAGGCAAATTCATCAGATGACTTCGCCTTGCTCTATGATTATGAAGGTAAATCAGCCCTTCTAGACGCACATGTGGCGAGTTGAAAACCAGCCCAAACCTTTGTGTGCTTTTTCTTTTCCACAAGCACTAAGGAAAGCACCCTTGAGACTAACCTCGCTCGGCAGATTGAAGGTGCATCCCTGCTGGAACGGCCAGGAGCCAGAGCACAGGACCTGGATGCTGAAGTCAATGTCCAGCGGCTCGCTGCTGACCAGATGGGACTTGAACTGCTCGTTCAGGTCCTTGCTGACCCCGATGTCCTGGAACATCCGCTGTAGCTTGGAGGTGTACTCAAACCCACACGCTTGCTGCCATGCAAAAGAAAAAAAATATTAAGAAATAAAAAAATAAAAACAATCTTCTAATGAACGCAAGGGAAACTGACAAGATTAATTGAAACACGCCCCTTGACAAATTGACCAATCACAACGCATTATTTAAGGTCAGACAAATTGCCGTCATTTTGTCCGACAACATTTTTAAAATTGTGTATTCTTTACTACACACTTTTCGTTGCGTTTACTTTTGTTTCGTATGTACAAGGCAATTCCTTTACAAATCCAAGTTTTATTCTTAAACATGGTCAAGCTGTATTTATATTTTCATTGTAATCCTGACTCTCCATGCCCTGGCTGAGAGGAAATGTGCAATTTTGGCCTTTTGCAAAACCTTAGTCCAAGGGAGCGAAGTGCTTTCAATGGTTGAGAGTGTGCATCGCTTCACGGGTGTGCGATCGCGACACGTTGTGTGCATGGGTGTTGTTGCTTGGATGTTGCTATGGTGGGCGTGGCCTACTGGTTCAGTGTTTTGAAAGGTGAACAAAGAAAACTGACTGGAGCGGGAGTGGGAATACCAATTGGAATGAATTGTCAAGGGCGATTGTATGGGGCCGGGCTGATCTTACTCACCTTGAGTTTGGAGATCATACTGGCTTCGGCATCATCACTGGCCGAGTTGTGATGGACCAGCCTCTTGGCCAACATCTTGGAGTAGAACTTCTGAAACACGTCCTTGTCATCAATGTACTTGAACACAACCATCTGTGATGGAAAACAGACGGAAAAAAAAACAGAAGAATTTACAAGCTTGGCTTCTTACTGGGTTTCCCTGCAGTAATCATCGTCTCAAAATACCTGTACTTATTCAATTACGAATGTTTAATCCAGCAAAGTTGCACTAAAATTTTGTACACAAAGTCCCATAGGGCCGGCTACTTGTGAAGGGGTCTCTATACCACTATGCTCCTAATAGTCCTCCCCTTAGGTTCGGAGAGGCATGGGGTGATTTGCCAGTGACAGAGGGTATATTTCGGGGAACCCACCACTTGGTTGAGGGTGTCCTCCAGCTCTGCCTCCTCTGGGTTCTTGGAGCTCTTCTTGAGCAGTGAGTCGCAGTACTTGGCCAGCAGCTCGGGGGACTTGCTGGAGGAGTTGGCCATCTTGGTCACGGCGTTGCTGTTGATGAACCGTCCGCAGGCCTGGGGAAAAGAGAGAGAGAGAGACAGCGATGAGGTCAGAGGAACGACAGGAGTCATGGAATAGAAGACACTAGCAACGACTCAAGAGGTATTCAACGCTGTTCAAGTAACCACCATTACTTGCAAAAGATTTCCGCCTCAGAAAAATTATGGTATTGACAACCTGTGAAATTAGAGATATTTCTACCATGAGCCCACTTGATGTTGGCACTACCAGCGAGTGAAAAACAATGGGAGACTTTGGAGAATCTTCAAGTCAACAGCGCATGTGTGCATGCGTAAAACAACGCCTTTCCTCACAATTGCGTGCACGTGCGCTGTTGACTTGAAGACCGATTCTCCAAAGTCTCTGATTGTAAGTGTTTCTAGTTTGTCATGATGTAAGCACTGTAAGACAACTGCAAATGAAATCATTGAAGAAGGCATATGATTTTGCATATAAACTTATTATGACCAATCATCAGACTCGATATCAAGTCTACGATTTACCTTGGGCCCTATGGACCAACAGGTCAGGGGTCACAACACAATAGCATGCTCCGCAGTGGAATGTGAGGTTCTAGTCTCCTAAACCAGACTGTGGGTACTCCGATCTTACCTTATCCAGGGCTGCCACAAAGCCCGAGTCATTGGTAAACGATGTTAGCACTAAGGCGTTGTATTTCCTATGGACGTCCAGAATTGTCTGCACATACATTTTGGGGTCCTGAAACAAAAGACAGAAAATGTGCATTTGGTAATTTCTTTGGTATAATAATAATTTCAGTTAGTGCAATTCCAAGCAAATAATAATATCTGACATTTATATTGCGCAGCTACTGAATGAATATACTCTACTGCGTATTACAAATTTTATTATTATCCCTGGTCATCGGGCCATAATTTATCGTCCTTAAACCATCTCAACTCCCTAGGGAGAATACAGCCCCGGCTACCATATTCATTGCACAGAGGCTAATCAAACCACAAAGCCAACTCTACCCACACAGGTACCCATTTACACCTGGGTGAAGAGAAGTAGTATGTGACAAAGAGTCTTGTCCAAGGACGCAAGCACCAATGACCCATGGCTGGATTCGGAACAACAATCTGTAGATTGATCTCAAGATCTTGAGTTCGACACCCCAGACCACTAGGCCAAGGCAATCCATCACTTATCAGCCTATTCAACATGACTAGTCAGGAGAAAATGAAGTACCGAATACACTTGCCTATTTTACAAGTCAGACTACTAGACACTCTAAATATTGAACTCATAAAGCTTTGAGACTCACCGATAATGCAGAGTCACCACATTTTTCTATGGCCGACAGACCCTGATTGAAGATGTGCTGCTCCAGTAGCGTCATCAACTCGTTCAGACCGTTGGGGACGCGGGACACAAGACTGTACATTCTGGCTAGATCTGTGGATGAGGGAAAAGGCAGGTAATTAAGGCTATGGCTTAAATTTGTATACAAGTCTATGGTAGCAATACAGCCACTTCTTACAGACTTGCGCGTAACTGCAAGCTGTGGCTAGGAAATCTGAAAAAAACCCAACTTACAAAGACAAAATGTAATTAAATAGAGCACAGTCTGGATACATTTGGCATACATTTTGTCTTGTGTTGGTATCAGTGACAACTTAAACATTAAGAAAAGCCAGTGCAAATTAGCAAAGCATTGAAAATGGCCCTGATATGTTAACGGGCAGTTGTTCAATAATAACAATCAGGAGGCTAATCATCCTTACTAGCAGCTGGGGTGCTGAATTGCAAAGGATGCGGCTACAACGTGATCGAGTGACTGACATTCAAGGGCACCCTTGGCTGCCAGCCACATCAACCCATATATGATCACAGAGCATAGCTTGAGATGGAAAGTGTCGCAAATTTGAATGTCTGTACCTTCATTCTTATCTGCATCTAGTAGGTTCTGGAACTCGGAGTGGAAGATGTCTAGATGCTTCTCAATGAGGACCCGCTCGCAGCGCTTGGCCAGCTCATCGTGGGTGCTCTCATGGAGGTACACCTGTACACGTCGCCTCTCTTCCATGAGTCGGAACTCCGCCTACAAGGGGCAAGTTTCAAAGAAGAGGAGTCAATACAATGATCTGTTAAGCCACGCCCCATTTGTTTTTCACCAATCAAAGATGTAGTGTATGTCCGACATGCTTGTAGCAAAGTCCATCTTTGCATACACATGCATATAAAGCATGCAACTGTGTGTATGCACAGTGCGTTACCACAGTATGATGTTGGACAGAAACATGTTTCCATTGTCCATGGGAGGGGCTTGTGCAATGGGAGGGGCTTACTAGATTGATATATCTTCAATGACTTGGAGATACCATACATCTCCTTGCTAATGATTCAAAGTTTACTGTAATAAATTTGTGAAAGGGGTGAAAGTGCTTTAAAATTGTTGCTTAATAGATAATTAATGACTACATAAATTTATATGTAAGTGCTTGCTTTTGACCAAAAAGTTACAAAATCAGTACATGTATGCCCTGCCCCCCAAAAAAGTCCCCCTTGGAACCGATCCATGCAACAAAGGAGAGTGACATCACCTACAGGCTTGCCACACAGTATACTGCGTGGCATTCTGCATGTGATGTAAGCAAGGCTTTTCATCATTAAAAGTGGGGTGCTAAATTATGGGTCTAAAATACCTCCTCCGTTTTCTATGTACAATTTTTTTTTAGTACAAACAATGATAGACAGGTTGAGTTTTATATCAATACAGATGTATTTAACTTCATATGAGTTTTGATTACAGTAAACCTTTAAATGGTGAATGTCCACTTACCTTCTTCATGTATTCTGTGACTGGGTTCTGCTGGAGGAAGTCAGTACTCTCCGTCATGTAGAAGCACTCTGTCTCTGATAGGAACTGGCTCTCAAAGGATTCCTTGTATACGCTCAGCGTGGGTCCCCGGCTGGTCACCTCATCCTCGTTAAGACCCAGCTCAACTGTCATGAAAAAGAATTGTACTCTCTTATTTTGTTTTTCATCTCTTATATTACCATTACAAGGCATTCAAGCATTTTTTGTGATTATACTGACGCAAATATCCATACCGGTATTCAATGCGATATATCCTCGATGTACCGGTTTTCAAGAGTGTAAACATTTATTCAAAGTCACATACAGAAGTTAACTGTTGACATTGTAGCTTGGCTTGCTGTGGAGCACATACCGTACATAAAACAAATCACCTCATTGTGTGATACAGGCCTCCACGTCGCTACCAGTGACGTATAGAAGGCCGACCCGCAAAAACTTGATACCTTGAAAACAGGTACACTGACCATACAGTATAACAGATGCTAGAAATGTCAGGTTTTCCTCGGAGTAAATTCTCGCAATATTTCAGTTTCCACGGTGTAACCAGTGTTAGCAAAACCGGTCAGTTTATCGGTATCAAGCCAAATTTAGGCTGAAACAACCTCTCCGGGCCAACAGGTTTACTTCATATTTTGTGCCTGGGTCATTTCAATCTCTGCACCGAATTGTTCCTTGTGATAGATGTACACAGCGCCCTCGTTCATCTGTAAAAAGCATAGATGTAATGCGCACATTGTGCTAGTCACTCAGCAGTGACTAAAAGTGAACTGCAATCAGGCTTACCGTAACATTGTATGACTCCACTGACTAGCCGTGTGTTAATTGGTTCACCGTGTCTCTCCCTTTCAATCAGTTTCAACACGGCATTTGTTACCTGCATCACACAGAAAAAAACAATACTTGATAATATACTCAAACAATGACAGGCATGTTTATAAGAAGACTCTGTCAGAAAAGATACAGGTATGGTCTATGGACACAAATTTCTCTCAGTTGTATATGATTAAACTAATCTTATCATTAAATTACAAGGGAAACCGACTGAATTTTTAAGAAAAGTGAACAAAGAAAATATGACTAGAGCAGTATTCGAACCAGCGACCTCCGGAATACCGTACCATCGCTCTAACCAAACTATACTGAGCTAAAGGCCTTAGTCACAGTGCCATCTATTCTACATTCGAAGCAGTGCAATCAATATAGTCTAGTAGTTCTAGACTATTTTGAACTAGTACCCGTTTTCTTTTAAGAATTGGTGTTGTCTTTTCCAAAGGGTTTACAAGGAAGGTGACAGGATGGATGCGCCATGAATAAGGCCTATCTAGCTCAGTTGGTAAGCGCTCAGTTGGATAACTCAGTTGGTATAAAGAGCGCCGGTCAGGTATTCCCCAAGTCGCTGGTTTGAATTCTGCTCTAGTCAACTTTTCTTTGTTCACTTTTCAATGTCTTCAACATTTCTGTTAGAACCGACAACCATTTTATTTATATATATGATGAAAGAGAATAGATCATTTGCAGAAGTCATTCTTTAGAGGTAATTTGCCTGGTGTCCCAATACAGAGCATTAAACTGTACCATGGATACAAGTCCGGCTTTTTTCAAACATACCTGCTTATTGAGTGGTCTGAATAAGTGTTCTCTCCATGTGACCAGCGCGAGCTGAAGAAGAAAAAAAAAGGCAATTGTCTTTCTTTCAAACATATGTAGGCCATTCGGACAAGCAGCTGTGTAAAAAATATTGAGGGACGCCCAACTGCTTCCCAATCAAAGGTAATTGCTCTGATTCTCCTTACAAACATTTCAGAGTCATAAGCCCAGTCCGCACCGGACTTTTTTGGGGCACAGTTAGCGAGACACTGGGTACTTAACCAATTTTAAGTCCAGTGCGGTCATCTTGGGAAGTCTTCCTCTCAGTTACTTTTCCCAACCCGCGCAGGCATTTCCAACAGCCAACTTCTGCCCAGGAAGAATTCCCAAGACACTTTACCCGAGACGAAAATTCTAGTACGGACAGTGCGAGTCGGGTACCCTCACAAGCCTAGTATAGAAAGTTCAGTAATTCTTCCGCTCGTGCACGGTTAAGTTACCAGAGTCAAAACTCCAAGTGCGGACACTGGCAGTATTTACCCATTTTTCATTAACCCATCGGCTCAGTGAAACCCCAGGGGAAAAAAGTCCAGTGCGGACAGGGCTACATAAATGTTCGTTTACCAGCAAATATGGACCTGAACATATCAAATATTCAAATTCTCCCTAACCCACCTCCAAAACTTGAACAAAACATGATGATGAATGGAAAATATTGAGCTGAAGGTACTGACACGGCAGCATTGGTTTCTTACCGAGTATATCTCGTAGATGCCCTTTCGTCCCTCATCGCACTCCCTACGGACCCAATGCCGGTTGAGGTAAGCACACACGCCGTCTAAGACCTTACTGGAGAACTGGTAGTCCTCCCACTGTTTGGTGTAGAACGTCAGAACGCTCTCATCCATCAGATCAGAGCCATCCTGGAAACAAAGAATTCAATTCATTTTTAATAGTTGCTGCAGAAAGTAGACCTGTATCAATTTGATTGTCACATGATTTGGTTGACCAGAAGTTGATTTCACAAACCCCTACGATCGATCGCAACTCGAGTTATGGAAGATCGTATCCTACGTAGGGGCGCAATGCATCCCAAGTCCTACGATTGATAGTAAGTTATGATGAGTTTGGTGAAATTGACTCCAGGTCTATCCAAATCCTTGCCAAGAAGACATCAAGGCTCCAATGAAATTAATTTGAGAATCCCAACAAACAAAGCTAAAAACACTGTCTATATCAGGTTCTAGCAAATCTTGTTACCGGCCTACCTTCAGTAAGTTGACCAGGTATGTCTTGAGGAAATCCTTCAGGCGTTTGTAGAGCTCCAGCCCCACAAACTGGGCCCCTCCCTGGGCGGGACCTTTCTTGCTCTTTGCCGAGGAGCTCCGTGCCTGCTGCAGCTGGTGCACATTCGTGCAGTAGTTATACACGTGACTGTTGGTGTCAGAAACCGTAGCTCAGGAAATTAATTGTGTTCAATTCTAACACGGACTACTGTCTCTAAGAGTTTGATTGAAGTATTTTGGTTTAAAGTTAATATCATACTTTGGTTTTTATCAAAGAAATACAGATTCATGGGCAAAAATATCAAGGAAGATACAGTCACAGTCATCTGTGAAAATTTCAGTCTCATACGGTGCCCATTTTTGAGAAAACCATGAAAAATAGCCACAGTATTTCTTAAGTCTTTTCTCTTTTATTTTTGATCTTTTAAAAGATTAAAAAGATTTTCGGTGAAGTTTTACTAATTTCTGGATAAATACACCATTTCAGATGGAAACATTTTAACAGTATGTTTCTACCATCACCATCTTCATACCCTGTAAGTTATACGTAAATCTGTGAACATTTCTGTTTTGGTTTCTTACCAAAGTATGATACTACCTTTAAAGGCATAATGCATGATTGGTAAAGGTCACAGCACTCACAATTTGTCTAATCCAACATGTACATAAATTCACACACATGTGAAAATTTGAGCTCAATTTGCCCATCAGACATCTGAGTCACAAGAAAATCTAGCTAAAAACAAACTCAATTTTTCTTATAGAACAATAAGAATGGTTTGGTCCTACCACGAGATCAAACTTTTTTTGGTCTTTGTTTGACTAATTTCTGGATACATAACACCATTTCAGGCAGATATATTTTAATCAAATGTGTTTTTACAGTTTGCATCCTTAACCCTGAACATGAAGAAAAAGCCTGGACATAGAGTAAGTAGGCAAGTAACTAATTTAAAAGGATTTTTTGTGCTCATCTAATAATTATGACTTCAAAAGGATACGTATAGAGTTCCATGTATCTCTTCTTTGGCATGGCATGTTTGGAATATACATGCTGAATGCCGGACTTGAGATCGTCCCAGATCTGATCCAAGCTGGTCAGTTTGAGTCCGTGGGGATTCTGACCCCTGCTGGGTCCCTTGGACATTGTGAGTTAGGACCCTGGGGGTAGACGACGTCCTCTGTGTTGGATTCAGGCAGGAGTTGGGAGATGGGGTAACGGACAGGGTTATCCTCCCAACAGGATGGGCGCCCAACTGAGACGGGCGCTGGGGGGTGAGTGCTCAATACCAACAATGTAAGCGAACGATGTAGAGTTTACAATTTGGCATGTTCCTTCAGCAACTCCGATTTACAGCTATGTGAAAACGATCATGTAGGCTGCCAAAAAAGAAGAACATTTACCGAATCAAATTTAAGTCATGGCAAAGAAAAGTTAATTTTATGAAAAGCCATACACTATAGTATACAGTGAGGATTTATCAGTTTAATTATGGTCCAATAAAGGCAAATTATTCAGTGGTTGTGGATTACTAGGTTCGAAAATCATAAGGAAATAAAAACTAAGCTTGTTCGATATCCAGTTTTGGCCATATTGAAATATCGTAAAGAAAATATTGTGATCTTCAATATAATCCTGGCGACGTCATCTTTGTCTTTTTTTAACTTTTTTATTATGTAAGCATGCACGGCAACCGATCGAAGCGAGATCTCCGAAAAAAAATCCTTCCAAAGTGCCGTAAATTGCATTTTCCTGACCAACTAAATCTTACTTGAATTTCAGTCGGTTATTTTGTCCATTTGGCCAAGTAGAAACACAATCTTATGAAAAAGGTAGAAGAAATGTACAAATTCGTACGTTTTTGGTACAATTCGAAAGATCGTGCCGAGGTCTATCGAAGTGTCAATGATTCAAGTGGGTGTTGCTGAGTATGTGCACATGTGCGTCAGTTTCATTCATAAAAACTTAAATTTTTGGCCAGTGCGATGACGTCACATAATGAGATGATCATGACGCCCTCTTGTGGCCGTTTTGTGCCAATTCGTGTAAGGGATTTTTCATTGTGTGCGCCAAAGGGCGCCCACAGGGGCCGATTTCACTAACGCATTGCGATCATCAATAAAGCCCAAACCCATCGCTAAACGGAAAATTGATCGCTACTTTGCCTAGCAATTTTCTGTTTAGCAATGGATTTGGGCTTTAGTGATGATCACAAAGCGTTAGTGAAATCAGTCCATGAAATAACCTAACAACAATAGACCTTATGCCGGAAATAATGATTGTGAATTTGTTCTGTTGTGTATGCTGAGGCCGGCCCGAGTTTTATGATAAAAACACTGGGGGTCCCGAACATTAAAATCGCCTAAATGAGAGGATAGGCCTACATCTTAAATTTTTTTTCAACATTTGGCACATGGGTTGAATTTTGAAGAGTCATTGTAAATAAACTAATAATGTAACAAGGCCTGAGCGCCCTTGAAGCCGTACAAAATAAAGCCTATTACAGTATTAGCCTACACAACACAGTAAGCTGGTAAGCAGTGAATGATGTGCAGTGTACGTACGGCCGGCTACGTCGACCGAGTACGAGTTGGCAATAACAAATTGGAATTCTAAACTGGAATAAATACATCTTCGCGGCAAATTGTTATCCCAAAAGGATTATAAATAATCTGACATACCTTCTGAAGTTGTCATGTTCCAGCATTTCATCCGAATGATTTACACGATAGGTTTATTTAACACTAAAGTTTGAAGAAAACTTCAATCGAATCTGGCATTTCTAGTTAAGTCGCACGATCTTTTTCCTTAACTGTTAGATGTAAATAGTCAGGTGAGAAGCCAGCATGTATTGAGTATAACATAGAATGAAGACAGGATACCGATCAACTTGACCTTATAGCGCCCTCAGCGTTAATGAACGGTAATAATTGTTTTAGAACTTTGTAAAAAATTATTCACAGGGTTTGAACGTTGTAATCAATGTTGCCACATGAAACATTATAATTTTTTCAATTTGCAATAATAAATACACCTAAAAGGCGCCACAAAGAGGACCTTTAATTGTATCATTCTATATGGATTATAAAATTGCACGTGACAATCGAGTGGTCTTATGGTGTAATGGTTAGCACTCTGGACTTTGAATCCAGCGATCCGAGTTCAAATCTCGGTAAGACCTGGCCGTATTTTTTTCTTAGTTTTCCCAACAAACAAGTCAATATAAACATATATTCCTTCAAATTATGTGGATATATTTCCTGGTTACAAATTTTTATTTTCCATTCCACTGACACACTTTGTCCTACTAATACGTCACAATGCATACAGTGCTAGGCTTATTTCCATATAAGGTAATAGGGATGGGTGATAATTCCCAGTGAGTCATAACAGTAAACATTACGTTTGTCCAAATACAGCATGGGCTTACACTTATATCTGAATCAAACGGTTCAAACCTTGCCAGTATTATGATCTGGGCTAGTTTTATGCAATAAAACTAAAACCATACTCTTCGAAGCAACCAAATAAGGAAATGTATTCGGCCTTGGGTACACACATTCACGAACTTGTAAGGGGGATCCTACGGGACCCCTTGTGTTGCAATATGTTTCGTTTTTATAAAAGTGTCGTAGTTTTGACCAAAAATAGCAATAAAATAAACATAATTCTTAAAACGGACAATTTCCAGTGATTTTAAGTAATATTTTCAAAGGCAATTGGCACATTATCTCAATTATTCTTAAAAGCTCGCCCTCTGTTGTCGACCACATGCAGAATCATTCCATAATATGCAAGTTCCATATCTCAGTTGCAGCTCTTGTTCCAAAGTTGCCTCAAAACTTAACTTTAGTATGAACAGCAACAAAAACAATGAAAACAAACAAGACAACAAACAAACAAACAAGAACAATCAGAAAAACAAACAAACAAACAGCAAAACAAAATCAAACAGTTCATCATCTTTAGGAAAGCAATCTTTTTAATTCCCTTCCCTCATCATCTCCTGACATGAATTGAACATTAAAAAATATGGCAAAATTATACCAAAAAAATTAAGACGAACGACGGTTTAATGCTAGAGGGAAAATGAGATGCATTGCCATTGAAGATTGAAATTAACCTCGAGATAAGGAATCATAAGGAGGGCAAATGTATAGTTTATCTGTCTTGTCTTACGATAATAATAGGCCCCATTTTGACAAAACTAACTTATTTCTAACACCGTTAGGAAATTAACATAATAAGCAATTTGGCATGGAATTCCTTTTAATTTAAAGCCTGGTCAGCCATAATCATTATTATTTTAAATAAAATGATCATTAAATAATGAAAGTTTGGCCAATGTATCAAAATAATGAAAATTCAAAAATACAAATCTATAAGGTTTTTTTTTCAATGGCAGGTTGACCTAGTAATTCGGACAATGCGTCTTTACGGACTTGAGTACGGTTCTTAAAATAAATTTTTAACACTGCACTGAGTTGAAAAGATTGAGTTTGGTTATAAACGCTGCTGGCAAGCCATTGACATATTTTCATTCTGATTTCAAAAAGGTCGTAATGTCCAAGAAATAAATAAATAAATACACAACAATAACAACAACGGATAAACAAATATTCTGCAGTGCTTGCTGGTGTGTGCAGAAATAATAAACAAAAGCCAAATTATTAGCAAAAATACTTCACAAAAAAATTACACACACGTCAAAAGATTATTTTGAAACAATGTGTGGCGTTTGCTTAAGGTTTTTTTGACATGGCAATGAATAAGGCTTCTATAAAACAAAATAGACGCGACTGTTAGCCACTATTTGATAATTTTGGCAAATTGCATTGTAACGAAATAATTATAATTGGAGTATAATGTCAAACAGTTCACCAAGGGTTGAGAGATAGAGGTTGGTCCACTGGCACTTTGGGAACTAGGAAGGAGAACGCGGGCTGCTTGTCATGAGGTTGATGGAAGCTGTCTGACATCTCATCAGGGGAACTGCTGAGCAGGGAGTCCGCAAGGCATGGCTCCGGGTGGTGCAGGTACTGAGAGGGTTCGGGCTGGGCTGGTGTCTCGTCGAAAAACTCGAAACCATCCAGGAGATCCGGCCCCGTGCCGCTGTCTGGGCTGTCCGGTGGACAGTCGTCACACTGCAGGACAGAGCAGATGTCCTCCACGCTCAGCAGAGGAAGCTGGTCGAACATCTGCGGAGGATCTCGAACCAGAGGTGGGGACGGAGACGGGGAGTGGGAGGGATACTCGAACATAGTGCTGCCGGTGGAGAGGGTCTGTGTAGGGATGAACGGGCTGTGGTGGTCAGAGGACAGGCTTCCGTAGTCTGACTCGGGTGTCAGCGGGGGCTGAATAAGTCCTTGGTGAAGGGAGGAGGGAGAAGTTAAGGCTGCATCTCCCGGTCCAAGACTCGGCAACATCCTGGCAATCGTGGTCATAGCATCGCCGGGGTTTGAGAGTTCACTGAGGCTGGAGTCATCATCAGTAGGCTTGGTCTTCTTAGAAGTCGGTGTCTTCTTGACGTCATCTCTAATATTGAGTTTCCGCTTACGGGTCAGGCGTGAGTTCGGGTCGTCTTGAGGATTCCAAATCAGCGACCAGAGTGGAGAGACCTTGGATTTTTTGCCGGCTGGGTGTCCAAGGGTGTAATCGGCCTCGCTGTCAAGCCTCTCAAAGCACCTGTGCAGGGCAAGGTTGTGGCGCACGGAGTTCTTCCAGTGTTTGCGATTCTTGGTGTAGTACCTGAACTTGCCGGAGATGAAGCGGTAGATTTCATGCAGGGTGCCCTGCCTTCCCGGCATGCTGAGCAAGGCCATAACGATCAGGTTCATGTAGCTGTGGCTGGGCCGCTCGTCATCCTCTGTCTCTGCCGTCGATGTTGCTGACTTGACGGTATAGCTGGCCTTCATCGGGCTGGTCAACTGAGTCCGGGACATGTCCGGCAAGTTCTCGGATTTGACCGAAAATGTCTGATGAGGCATGTCGACAATGGTATCAAGAATAGACCGTATATCTGCCATGACAGCTGCTGCATACAACGATGGACACCGTGTACTAACTTGTACAGTATTAGTTGTGAAATGGCACTCGAGGTACTTGAAGATTATCAAATCTTAGAGTGTGTTGACATAGGTGAATCACTTGTTCGAATGAATCAGTCCTCTTAGGCTACACGTCAAGGATAAAGAGACAAGATCACTGACAACAAGCCTTCTTTTAGCCTCCAACAACAAGGACAACAACAGGTACAAGTCACCGCATCCTTCCAATCACTGCTCCCGGGGATCTGGTGAATGGCTGCCCATGAATCGAGCTCCAATGACGCGGTGCGCTCGTGCGTAAAAGACCTGTCAAAATTCGCGGGCTGACACTGCTCCCTGTGACTGACGCTAACACCTGCAAATTGATTGGCTACTTGACATTCTTGTATGACAATGAGCAACAGGTGGCGCGCGTGCCTTCCTTTCACCAAGCAATTAGGTGTCTTTATTATCCACTTTTCGTCTCAGTACCATGGGGACTAGAAAATCACAACGGCCATTTATAGTCTATGGAGTCAAAATATTGAAATCTATACTCTGTGTGACACCCAGACATTTGTACTCATTTTCTTTTCGAAACAAAATCGTGAAATCTAGATTAGAATGTTTTGCTTGGGGTGGAAGAAGTGTGGATACATTTCAAATGTTTGTGGCGCTATCATAAATAAATTTGGCCCTCCTAACTCCAAGCATTGTAATACATTTCAGGTCACTATTTTGGCTGTTGAGCAGTTTGCACTTTTGCAGTACGTTATTACTTGCATTGATAAATAATCAATCTGTTCCAAAAAATCAAGCGGACAGCCACACAATCATAGAAAGTATAACAGACCAAGAATTTCGCGATTTGCTTGTTATTATCTTGTTTTCCACTCCGATCAAAGTGAATCTTGTGTTTAACCCAATTCCTAAGAATTTTGAAGTTTTGTCTCTACTCGAAATATTATAAGGCTATGATGTGTAATTATGTAAAGAATGAATTCAAGATATTTGTAAAAAAATAAATAAAAAATAACGCCATAATAATTATAAGCAATACAAGTAATAAACAGCTGCAAACTGCTCATCGGCCAAAATAATGACCTGAAATGTATCAAATGATTGGAGTTAGAAGAGCCCGACGCGTTCCGAACCTAGCAGGATCTTTATCGAAGGCTAAATTTTAGCTGATTTTAGCCTTCGATAAAGACACTAGGATCGAAACGCGTCAGACCTTTCTAACTCCAAGCACCATAATATAAGATACGAAGCTGGGCCCGTTTGCCTCAATAAAAACTGGCTATTAGCCTCGAGTTCGACGTTCTGCTGGGATCAAAATGATCTACCATTTTTCTCAAACCTTTCAATTTGTTAAGACTTTGAAAAAGATCCTGCTACGATCGAAAGCCAGGCCCCCCTAACTCTAAAATGTGCATGTATTCCAGGTCATTATTTTGGCTGATGAGCATTTTGCAGTAGTCAACTTTAATTACTTTCAATGATTATTAGATAAGTTATTTGATGAATGGAATACTATTTTTCATCTCATCCATGTTATTCCATGGTGTCTCCGCAAACCCTCTTTAGACTTTTTCTTTTTGCTGACAATTTGTCAATCTTCTGACAATTAAAAACTCTGAAATGCTTGGTTAACACAATGAATAGTTGTAATTGGGGAGTCAATTAAAAAACTTCATATACATATACATGTACATGTACTGTAATCCTCCCAGGATCGCGTCTTCTTAATCCCCTGGCTGACTGGATTACGAGGGCTTAGCCACTGATCCTTAATCCAAGTATTGTGTGCTTGTTATGGGTAATGTTCCACTTGCACCTTGGGGATCAGAATTACAATACAGATCCAGGGACTTGTTGCTATGTTGGATCAATGACGCGAAAAGAACTTTTGAATTTGGTGGTATATCGTGCATGGTCAGGTCTTGGGTTTGTGGCTGGCGTAAGTTTCAATGAGATTGTTCCCAAGTTGTCAACAACTTATTACTTAGGCTTGTAAAAGACTGTCTGTGTTTGTAAATAGTGAATGGGGACAATATTCCCCTGCGATGTTGTTTTCAGAGAACTTATTTGTTACTTGGAAAAGAGTTTCAGATTTAATTCTCGAAACAGAATTAATATAAGGCGCAAGGACCAACAAGGATGTTTTTCTGCGGTGAATCTGATGAACGTTTTCCATCATTTTTTAAACGCCAACATCACGTTGTTTTCAACAACCTTGTCCAACCTTGAAAATTTAAGTCGAAGACGCATAAAATATCCGAATAAGATAATTTATGACAAGAACAACAGTTCAATAACTCACAATAGTGCCAATCAGACCAAATGTAACAATTTTTTCAGTCAATGTTTTTCTTCTTTAGATTTTTTACGTCCATTAACTCAGACATTATAGACATGAGTACTCCACGAGTACGGAAATTAACATTACAATTAACACATCTGATTTCAATTATACCAAAACAAAATATTCATCAACAAAAACATAAGATGAAAGCCATAATTATTTAAACTGAATCAACCTAACACTCCAGTGTATGCTTTTTTTTTCTTTAAGATCTAAGAATTATTTCAAGGGGGAAGGCATGACAAATTACCTTTTCAATAATAAACACTGTTAATGAAAACCAGCGGTGGGGAAAATTGGACAGGAAAATTCTTGGTACAAATCTCAAAATAATGGAACTTGGTTATGCTAACGAGAGGGCGCAGTTTAGGGGGTTCATTTTGATGGATTTCTAAGGTGGAAACAAAGCAATGATTTCTCTTAAAGGTAGTATCACACTTTGGCAAGAGACCAAAACAGAAATGTTCACAGATTTACGTATAACTTTCAGGGAATGCAGATGGTGCTTGTAGAAACCTACCGTTAAAATGTTTCCGCTTTAAATGCTGTATTTATCCAGAAACTAGTAAAACAACAACCGAAAATCTTTTTGATCTTTAAAATTTTTGATCTTTCACTGTTTTCTCACAAAGTGGGCATCGCATGGGACTGAAATTGTCACAGATGACTGCTAGTAACAGATTCATGGGCAAAAAATATCAAGACAGATACAGTAACAGTTACTGTATCTGTCTTGATATTTTTTGCCCATGAATCTGTATTTCTTTGATAAAAACCAAAGTATGATATTACCTTTAAAACAAATATGAACCTTGGGCTACTAACGCTAAAGGCGTACTGCCTGCACTTTGGTGCTTTTGACAATTTATCTAGTTTTCGACAGTGATATTAAACCATTGATATTATGCCATTCCAAAGATGACCCTTAAAAAACAATAATTATCAAATAACAATTTATTCACAAAATTGCCTCGGTATTTGTACAGCTCACATCCCCAATGAAGGATTTGGCCAGAATAATTTTTTCCCAAGATAAAAAACACACAAGCAGTCCTTATATCAATGAGTCATTAAACGTGTATTTCGCCCAATAATTCGAAAAAACAAAAATAAACCAACACCAATGGATATCCTATCTTTAAGTTCGCATCTTTTACAAAATACAGTCCCTGTCTTTCTGCTATAGCTCTCCCATTACTGATAACACCATAAACAGAGCAGAGATTAAAAAAAGTATGCATCAACACACTACATGTGTATGGAAATACACGTGAATATTTTCAAGGTGAAGTGGTACTGAGAAAGAACGTGTAATGTTGCGAGATGCTTCTTCAAAACTGAAAAAAGCATTGTATGATCTTCAATCAGGGCCAATTCTATAGAGCTGTTTATGTGTGAAAATCTGCTAAGCTGGTAAAAATAGAGTTAAGAACCGAATTTTCTGTTGCCATACTTGCTTTGACTTCTTCAGCATCTTGCTAAATAAAATCATGTTGCGAGCACAAATGCACAGTGACGTCATGCTGAACAAACACATGACCACAAAAGAAGTCCAAACTAAGCAAGTTTGGCAACAGACATCAAATAATAATTCGGTAAGTAATCCTGTTTTTATCTGCTTAGCATTTTTTTGTGCTTGGGCAAGTGAAGCTCATTGAGTTTCACAGACCTACTTAATGGAACATTTTTATATGCTAAGCAAAAACAACTCAGCTGAAAAGGGGGCCAGCTACAAGAATATTGCATTGCATGGCCATTCTGGCTGGTAACCTGCACTTGCTGAGCTCAAATAGAATATAAGCAAAAATGATTGAGGGTGGGAGTTTTTAGAAACAGCCAGCCTTTTATAATACACAGAAATATCAACAGGCTGTAAAAGAAAATTCAAATGAACTACCAACCACTTTGATGTAAAGTTTCAACCATGCGGAGACCTATGGGTATCTTAAAGAGGATCTTGAACACTCAACAAACCTAGCTTTATTTGTTAGAACTATTATCCTTAAATTACTTGAAATGAAAAAAAATATTTATCTCACACTGAACACAGAAAGAACGTCCTTTTGATGATTTTTCTCTCAGCCTGCAAGCTCCCCATATCTGACGTCACCAAATCACACAGATTTGTCTGCTGCCCCCATTGACGGAATTCAGAGAATCTGAATTTTGGGGAGCTTGCGGGTTGAGCATGTTGAGAGAAAAATCATCAAAAAACACTCTCTTTCTGTGTTCAGCGTGAGAGAAATATTATTTTTTCTTATGTCAAGTAATTCCAGGATAATAGATACAACAAATAAAGTTAGGTTTGTTGAGTGCTCAACATCATCTTTAAGAATCTAAGATGATTTGATGAACTTATTTTCTACCTCAGTGTGCCTAGCACTGCTTACTACGGGTATTAATCTGACTGGTTGCACCACAGTAATACAGGCCTATACGTCATCTTTGAGAAGCAAACCCTCAATAATGGACGGGATATAATCATAACCACGACACAAACAACGTTTCTCCTTCTTTTTGTTTCATTAACAACAACAACCTACAGTCTAGAGAACACATATCAAAGTCATACACATTTTGTCCCGACACAAGAAATAATAACAATAAATGTGCACAAAAAATAAAAAATAGAAACCACGCCACCATAATGCATACAGATAAAGAACCAGATCAGTACAAAAATACATCTGTAAAATGTTTCCAAAACCTACAAAACAAGAAAACCGATACGTGAGTTATGCTACTTTGAGGAACGGACACTTTTTATATGCATTGAATGAGTGAATATTGTTGTCGACATTCCCTGCCGAAAGATATGTGTTGTGTGGGATTGAGGACACCCATCAATAATCAATTTGTGCATTACTTCAATGGACGCAATCATTGTGTGTACAGTACACATTATCCCTAAACAAAACGTCTACCAGTACATAAATTGTCTACTGTGATTTAGGGCCCCACCGATTCAGTTTCTGTTATTAAAAGCAAACTACTTAGCAGAAAATGAGAATTAATCATTTGTGTCTAAAGCTTATTTGCTGGATCGGTAAGGATAAAGGATAAAAAAAAATTTGTAACCATTTATTAAGCAGCATTGCTTATGTTCACTGATGATATCTGCATAGAAACTACAAACATAAAAAATGAGACTTTTTACAAGTAGCTATCGTGACCAACATTGAACTGACAAAAATAGAACCATTTTTCCATTTGTAATAAACTAATTTTTTTTTTCGGGGGCGATAAATGTCCTTGAGTTCCTTCCCAGGTTTAATAAACATGCCAAAAAATCACCAACTATTAAACCTGGGGTAGATTTCACCAAACACTAAGATTAATCTGAAATCGTGAATCAACCTTAATTGCTAAGCAAAGTTTGATGTCACAATGCAAATCGTGATGCTGATATTGACAACTCATCTTAACATTAATCTGAAAGTTTCGTGAAATCCAGCCCCGATTTTGTTAAAATGTTCCTCTCTACCAATGACATGTGCTCCAAATTAAAATCAGAAGAAAAGCAGTCAAAAATATTGACTGCAACATCTAGGATTCCGCTTATCAAACCTCCCCCACCTGACTCAATCTCTAACCTCATTAGTAATTAATACAAGGAACCTAACATGAATCTGCCAAAGCCTAACAACTGTTTAAAGGTAGTATCATACTTTTGGTAGCATACTGAAACAGAAATCTCCACAGATTTACCTATAACTTACAGGTCATAAAGATGGTGATGGTAGAAACATACCATAACAATGTTTCTGCCTGAAATTCTGTATTTATCCAGAAAAGAGTAAACCAATGACCGAAATCAATTTGGATCTTTTAAAGAAAAAAAAATTACGGCGAAAAAATGTTAAAAATACAGTTTTCACTGTTTTCTCAAAAAGTGGGCACCGTATGGGCCTGGAGATTTCACAGATGACTGTTACTGTATCTTTCTAGATATTTCTGCCCATGAATCTGCATTTCTTTGACAAAAACCAAAGTATGATTTACCTTTAAATTCCCAATGTCACATCTGTTTTTATAGTGTGGCATTATGGTGCTTGGGCACTACTTTCCTAAGACCGTCCGGATCTTTCTTCCGGTAAATCAACATTTCGGTACATTAGGGTTATGAAACCAACAAACAATTACACTCAGTACAAGAATGTCGCTAATAGGGCGTAAGACCAATGGTATTGCAGCTTGAGGTCGCTAATGCAAATCACATATTTCAATCAGCATTTATTATCCAGACTAAAAAAAAACAACCAACCCAAACCCCAAAACAAGGAGCTAGTCTTGTAACCAGACTCAACAGCATGCTAATCATGCAACGGTTTTATAAACAGGAGTCACCTGACTGTGCAATATACATATACCAGCATTGACTCATGATTGCTCGGCTAAACTAAAGTGACAAGTGAACTGACTATTTTTTTTTTTTTTTGCTCAGTAAGCAAAAGATAATTATGTCCCCGCAATCAAACCATATTTATTCAGATAACAGAAACACCCCCATCAATGGTGAACGCACAAAGCGTATAGAATCCTCCATTACAAAAGTGCAGTCAAATGGCCCTTAGATTTCAAACCCATCAAGACAAATGAAAAAAAATCCTTTTGGGTTGGAAACTCTGAACACAACAGTGAATTCTGTATGCTAAGCAGTTTGCATTTTGCACTAAAGGTCGTTCACCTCCCTGCACAAAGTGTGCAATTGAGAATAGTCAAAATATCTTTACAGATTTACTAACATAGAACAATTTTCAGTTGGATTCTGAGCACCGGGTGATGCATTTTATGAAAAAAAAATTGACAAATATTTAAGAACCTGTCTAAAACTCTTTTTAAGAGTGTTGCTTCCTGCCCGTGGACTTTGATGACGACTTGCGAGTCGTTGTCTTACGCTTACCCTTCTTCACAACAGATTTGTTCTTGATGGAGCCTCGCTTTCTTTTACTTGTCTGTTGAAATTTGGAATGAAAAATGAAAAAGGATCAGAATTTGATAGCTTAAATTTCTTGTATCGAGCAACTTAGATATGAAGGTCTTTTAGCAGAGATGGCACCAGAATTTCATGAAAAAACCTGAAATACGTTTACCCAGCCCAGAAAAACTTAAATCATTACCCCTTTCAAATAATGTGTTTCTGGATGTTTCAGACAAAATTGAGTATTTGTCAAATGTCCGAGAAGGAAACCCTGAATTCAGGTTAAAACCCGAAAAGTGGCATCGTAAGGTAAGAATTGTGTTGCAAAAGACCAGGGGCACAAAGGTCATGACCAGGGGCAGCTAGGCAATGAATGACCAGGGGCACCAAGGCATTAACTGGAGGCATGTACGCAAAGAGGCACAACAAAAACAATCACGGGTACCAATGCAACTGCCTCTATTAAGCCCTTACTCTGAACAAACTAAGACGGAACCAGTCTCAGAGCCCTTCATACCTTCTTGGAGTAGAACTTTCTCTTGCTGGACTTCTTGCTGGCCTTGACCGCAGCCGGCTCTCTGTTGTCCAGTGGCTTGACCCTGTAGATGCGGACCAGCCAGTGCTCAGTGGTGTATGCTTCCTCCAGGTGCTTGAAGGAGATGTCCTTGTTGCCGATCTCGGCGTTGCGAGTCCGGTCGTAGCCGGCCGGACTCCTGAAGTCAAGCTGTTTATGAAGGAAGACAAGAGAAAATAACGCCGCTATAACAAACACTGCTATAACAAACATTTGCCTATAGATACCGAACATCATCCTTGGCTCCCAATATTTATATACAATGTATAGGTATGCTGCACATTGTTCACTTATAACAAACAACCACTGTAACAAACAATTTCTGTGCATCCCAGTGTGTTCGTTATAATGGCGTTCCACAGTTCTGCATTATAACCACGATAGGTTGTTCAGAAACTTATTTGTATTGAATGATTAGAGTTTGGTGTCTTTGTTGCACCGGACAGCAAAAGTTTGAATGGCAATGCTATAAACTGGACGGATGGAATGGACTTTCCAGGAAAGAAGTCCTCACAAAAAACAAGAGGTAAAACTGCCCTTTTTTTTTTTAATTCACACTTTGGCTTGACTGTGGCTTGCCTAAATAAGCATGCATGAAAAGCATTTTATAATCATATTCTGCATCCGAAACTGTTGTCTAGAGCTAGGTCTAGGTCTTGGCTCTATTGGAAATGCGCGGAGACACCAAGACAATAGACCTAGCCGTAGCTCTTGAAGCCCGTTTATTCCTTAATTTTTTTCCCTTGTATTTCGTGAGAACCTTCTGTGAGTTGCGATCAATCCACAGTTCTTTAAAGAAGTTGAATACCCAAGATGCATTATGTTGTTATGTCTACAGTTGCGGAGGTTGGCTCTTGGACATACGTACCTGCATTTCGCCAAAGCGGTAGTAACACATCTTGTACATGAGACAGTTGAGGAGGATCGGGGAGCCCGAGCTGTCCACGCGGAACTCTCCGTTCACGGTGAAGTAATCTGACTCCTACACAGAGAAGCGGGGAAACAGAAGGAGACCATCAACAAATATTGCCTCTCAGCCTGGAGGTATTTCAGTATGCCGAGATGTAATTAGCCTTTTATAGGCCGTTTCACACGACGCTAAAAAAAACTCTCAACCATTGAGAGAAAATCTCTCGTGGTTGCGAAATCTTACAAAAGTGTAATCGTGTGAAAGGAAACCTATGCTTTAGAGTGACCTACGTCCATGGTGAATCCTTGATTTAGACCGAGGTCCAGACCTACGACAATGCGCATGCGTGTGTTTTCTATGTTACATGGCCTTTGCCGACCGTGCGCACTCCTGCGCGCTTTACGGGCAACCTCAGCGTCATGATGGTAATAGCAGCGTTTACATTCATCAAATTCATAGTTTATCGATTACCCGTGTTCCGTCTCAAGGGAGTTTTGCAAAATGTTACACCGTCCCTTAAGAAAGGAAGCAAAATCGGCCAGCATAAAACCGTTTTGTGAGATTTCGCAACCATGAGAAAATTGATGGTTGTGAGTTTTTTAGCATCGTGTGAAAAGGAATTTTGTTGTTGTCTGTTGTTGTTGTTGTTGTTGTTGTTTACTTACTCTGATGTCTTTGGGGTGTTCACCCTCTGCGATGCGGACCATCCACAAGAATTTGTTGATGTCATCGCCCGAGTAGCCGATCACGCCACCGAAGATGACCAGAACATAGTTGACGTCCAGGGCCCGCATGATCTTGTAGGCTTCCGTCTCGTTGGACGACATGGCCTTGCCAACCTGGAAGAAGAAAAGATTTGCGAGTCACATCAAGACAACAAGAAAACGTCAGGACACGATGAACATAGACCAACGATGTTAGGATCTGTGGCGATCTTGATCACAATTTAGACCAAGCACATCCCAAATATGTAGGAAAGGTGAATATTTTCTTCAGACATCTTTCGACTCAAAAATGGAAAATTACCTTAGAAACATTGTCTTCTTCTAAGTTCTAGACGTTAAGTGGAACAATCATAAGTTTTGAGTGTGGAAAAAAGTTATTCTGTTGGCACATTTGGCCTTAAGCCTGCAACAAAGCAGCAGTCCCAAGGGGTTGTGTCATCGGAATGGATCAAAGGTTTATTGACTCAAATTGTACCAGGCCCGAAGAACTGGGCCTGGACAAGCCTTTCAATGGCAAAGCCAGAGCTTCTCTTAAAGGTAATATCATACTTTTTTTGTCAAAGAAATGCAGATTCATGGGCATAAATATCAAGACAGATACAGTAAAAGTAATCTGTGAAAATTAAATAAATATCAAGACAGATACAGTAAAAGTAATCTGTGAAAATTTCAGACCCATACATTGCCCACTTTTTGAGAAAACAAGTGAAAAACGCCCACTGTATTTTCAAAAATATGTTCACCGTTATTTATCTTTTAAAGATCAAAATTGTTTTTGGTCATTGGTATTACTCTTTTCTTGATAAATGCAGCATTTCAGGAAGAAAAACTTGAATGGTATGTTTCTACCATCACCATCTTTAAATAAATCCAAGATAGCCTTTGAGAAAGATCCTGCTAGGATCGAAACACGTCAGGCCCTCTTAGCTTAAAGCATTTGATATATTTCAGGTCCTTTCGGCTGATGAGCAGTTTGCAGCAGTTTATTACTTGCATTGATTTAAATAAAACCCTGTAAGTTATAGGTAAATCTGTGAAGATTTCTGTTTTGATATGCTACCAAAGTATGATAGTACCTTTAATAAGACAATGCAAGCATGAGGAGGATTTCTTACCAGCGCTATGTGACTGTTGTTCCAGGTGTTGTTGTCCACCAGTGTTGTCCGGTTGGCCATACCAGCAATCTGATAGCCATAGTCCCACCAGGACATCACCCGGTCACGCTCCCCGGTATTCTGACTCAGCCAGTAGTAGGCCTCCCGGAAGTCGTCCAAGATATTGCGGGTTCTGTCCAAGGAATTCAAAAACAACAAATTCAACTCGTACCATGTTTGTGGCAAATATTTTCAAACAATGCTGATTTTAGTATCATCTGGGGGCCTCTTTGTTTAACGCACAAGATCACGAATCCAGCGGATCCGGATCCCATTTTAGCGTACCCTGCATAGGGCGTGGATCCGGAAGTCTGGGATCCTGTGCGTTAAACAAACGGGCCCCTAGTAGCAATGGGAGACTTTTGGAGAGTCAGTCTTGAGTCAACAGCGCACGCGCAAACCATGCTTTCGCAATTGTGAGCATGCGCGCGTTGTATTGCGCATGTGTGCGCGTACGTGCGCGTGCGCTGTTGACTCAAGACCGACTCTCCAAAAGTGTCCCATTGGCAAATACAATTCTATAAGAGGTTAATTACTAAAACCACTGTGGCCTATTGGTCTGACATGTTGAACTCAAAGTCTTGTGGTAAATCTACAGATTGTGGGTTCGAATCCAGCCATGGGTTAATGGTGCTTGTATCCTTGGGCAAGACGATTTGTCAAATATTGCTCCTCTTCACCCAGGTGAGGTAGAGATGGCTTTGTGGTTTAATTAGCCTCTGTGCACTGAATACGGTAGCCGGGGCTGTATACTCCCCAGGGAGTTGAGATGGTTTCAGAAATGTGAATTATCGCCCAATGACTAGGGATAATAATAAATTTGCGCTATGAGCGTCATGCTTTTCGGATACCGGCGCATTATACAGGTCTTGAATATGGTTCGGAAAAGGGCAAGGCCACTTTTCTATTGCCAAGGGCAATTCCACTGAAAAATCATAATGTCTATGGAAACATTTGATGGGGGCACCAAGGCCAAGAACCAGGGCAACGAAGGCCATGTCCTCCGTTAAATTCAAGGCTTGATTATGAAGTGTCCATTATTATAATTAAAACCAACAAAAATCCACGAAAATATTTCTTATGGTGTTGATCGACTGTGATAGCATTTGATGGTCTGATGTTGATGAGGTGAGCTGTCTAGACCTTACCCATCATTGTTATACGTGGCCAGGACGATGCTGGGGCTGGAGTAAGCATTGCTGGTGACCCAGGTGCAGTGCACGGCAAACATCATCAGCATCATCAATATTGCCATGATGACAAATCCCTTCAGATTAGTCCCCAGGCCCTCATTGTCCTTGTCTTGATCCACCTTGAGCTTACGGACCTTGCCCGCCTAAAATGACAGAGTGACAAAAGACAAGTATGGAAAAATAAGTCGTGCTTGAATTAACAAGACTCTAGGCTACAAATATGGTCTTATTTAATGATTATTCGATACAGGGTGCTCTTTAAAGGTACTATCATACTTTGGTAGCATACCAAAACAGAAATCTTCACAGATTACAGGGTATACTTACAGGGTATAAATATGGTGATGGTAGAGAAACGTTGTATTTATCCAGCAAAGCGTCAAACCAATGATCAAAAACAAATTTGATCTTTTAAAGAACAAAAACAACGGTGACTAGATTAAAAAACAACAGCTATTTTCTCTGTTTTCTCAAAAAGTAGGGACTGAAAATTTTACAGATGACTGTTACTGTATCTGTCTTGATATTTACGCCCATGAATCTGCATTGCTTTGACAAAAACAAATACGATATGTATGATACTACCTTTAATACGCAATGCCAAGACTAAGGGATAGAACCAAATTCCTCGTGTCTTTAATAACCGAGCGCCTTGACTTGGGGAGAGAACCCCATTGCTTGCGTGGATTTCAAGCCTGACTGATGACGTTTGCAAGATTTGAATGGGCTTCAGTTTCTGACCTTGTCGTAGAGCTTGCGGTTCTTGCGGTCTACCTCCTCCTCATCTTCCTCTGTCTCCTCCCCATCGTCATCCTCCTTCTTCTTGCCAGACGTCTCGTTGTCCAGGTACTCCGTCAGTGTTTTGGAGATGGCGATGGAGGCCAGGATGCAGACCACGGGCGTCAGGGTCAGCATAAGGCGCACCATGACACCGGCAAAGTAGACAGCGCTCAGGGCGTACAGTATGACTGCACAAGGTGGAACAAGACAAGTATAAAAGAATGTGATCCACCTAAGTCTGTCCCAGGCCTTGAATTTGGTTCTGAAAAGGGCAAGGCCACTTTTCCATTGCAAGGGGCACACTTCCATTGGAAAATCATAATGTCTATGGAAACATTTGAAGGGGACACGAAGGCCAAGAACCAGGGCAACGAAGGCCATGGCCCCGCGGCCTCTGTTAAATTCAAGGCTTGCTGTTCTTATTTAAAAAGCCTTGGGCTGATTTCCATGGGTCAAAATCTTTCGGAGATTTGTCGTTTTCGAAAGCTAGTCCCAAACTGTTGAACTCTGTCACCATCAACATCACAAATACACCCTCTGTCACTGTTTTCAGGAAACGGCTTAAAAGATTTTTATTCTCATAAACCCTGTCTTTGTTTCTGTTTGTCTCTTGTACAGTGCTTGGATTTTTTTGTAAAGGCGCCTTTATATAAATACCTGACCTGAGACTTTGGGGGTTTACGAAATGGAGGCTCAGGCTCGGACTCCGGCTCCATTTTGTGAATCCATTCTAAAATAACGGGTATCAAAATAGAGGCTTTTGGCTGCATTTCGGAAGTAGATTCTCTGGTTTGAAAAGGGAACAGGGCTTCAGTTTCAATGAAAAACCACAACCAATATTATTTTCAGGAGCCGGAGCCGGAGCCTGAGCCTGTGACTGACTGAGCCTAAGTCTGAGTCTGAGTCTGAGCCTGACTGAGCCTGAGCCTGAGCCTGAGCCTGAGCCTGACTGAGCCTGAGCCTGAGCCTGAGCCTGAGCCTGACTGAGCCTGAGTCTGAGTCAGACCCTCCGTTTCACAGTTCCACTCAAACATTTGGTGATGGGTAAAGGAAATTAGCTCTCAGATTGAGTCAATGACTTACTGAAAACCCTCTCATCGTTGACTTCCTTGATGACGAACCATAGGCCGGCAGGGAAGGTGCAGACCAGGATGTGGAGATCAAAGAAGAAGGACACCCAGGTGGTAGGCTGGTGCTCCGAGACAGACGCTATGATGGGAATGTGAATCTTGGCATATCTGTCCAGGGAATAAACAAGATGCATCATTCAAACTGTTCCATTAGATGTAAATTAGGCTTTCCCTTCCTCAACGTAGATGAGCACTGTATACTCGGTGCTTTTGAGAGCACATGGCTCAGGTGGGATTGGAACCCACGACCTCCTGCTTACTAGTGCAGATGCCATACCGCTAGGCCACCAAGATAGCTGGGGTCAGCAGAGTGAATCGAATCCAATATCATGGTGCGTACCGCAATTAATCATGAATATTAATGATTTTTGATCAGGAGATAGAAAATATGCAAATTAGGCTTGCCCTTCACCGACGATCCATGTTACATTAGGCCAAAAGTGGAAAAATTTAAATTTGGGGTTGGTCGGTCGGTAAATTTTTTTTTTTTGGCAGACTTTCAAACATTTAAGAATAAATACAGAATGTATGGTCACCAGGGCTTATAAATTAACGGTCTTGGGTCGTTTTGAGGAGACAAGCTTTTTTACTGCTAAATCTTACATTTTCTGTAAAAAATGGTGAGTTTTTATACTTAAAGACTCAGAAAAAAAAAAAAAAAAAAAATTCAGACCCAAAGTTTTGGCATTTTACGGTTGGTCGCTGAGGGCAACACAAAAATTTTTTGGGGGGCATTATACTCCACTGTCATCTGTTCTTGAAAGAGCCTTACTGCTTTATTACATCAAATCCCATGCACAGAATTATCATCACTGGTACACTTACCCAGTATCGTACAGTGAGTAGAAACGTCCGCTCCATGGTGCAATAAAACCTACAACAGCAAACCAATCATAAAAATAATGAGTCACTGTAAATTGACTGGAGTGGGAGTGTATACTCCCAAGGGAGTTGAGATGGTTTCAGGAGTGTTAGATTCGACCCAATGAGTATGGATAATAATGCCGTGTCCCAAATCACTGGCTGTGGCTGAAAATTACACACGTACCTTTGGCAGCCACGAGCCAGTGACTGCAGCCGTTTCCATAGACTTGTGTGCTATTTGCGGTTGTAGCCAGATATTTGGGACACGGCCTTAATCACACCTTTGAATGGCATACTGGCGCTGTCTAAGTGCAGTGTTATTATTATTAACTAATAGTCTGAAAGTGCAAGTGGCCCATGAGGCTTATCACTATGGCTTTAAATAAAAACTAGAGTACAAAATCAAGAAAGATTTGAGGCTTTGGCATGGTGACAATTGGTATGTGGATCGGTTTGCGGAAACAAACCTGATGATGACTAGAGCAGGCTAGTCGAAACGTTTAGACCTTACGAGAAGTGTGAACAAAATAGAAGTGCGAAAGTATGAACGATTTTTTACATAGTGTTTCCACAAAACGATCCACATACGAGTTACAAAATCGACACGAATTAATAATACACTAATTCATAACAGATACATTTCAAAAAGACAAGATCAGTTTTTTTCAATTTCAAAATTTGTGTTGAGCTAGTACATGGCCATCCTGATGACCACCACAATGCTTTGGTCATTCTCTGACCGCTCCAAAAGGGCTAAACATTCAAAGTTCCGATACTGACCAGCATATGTGAGAAGGACGACAGACAAGAAGACCACTCCGGCCGTTCCAAGCACCCCAAAGAAGAACAATGCCCGGAACTCCTTCTTGGAGAGAAAGTCCTGGATGTACTTGAGGAATGCATAGGCCTGAAGCAAGGCAAACGTACCTGAGATGACGGGGAAAACAGAGAATAGAATGACCTTTGTAGTAGTTATTGTTTTAGTTATTTATTTCTGGTTATGAAACCAAGGATTCCTCAAAGGCGACCTAGGCACTGTAGCTGAAAGCCTGATGAAACCTTTTTATGGAAAGATGATGAGAACAAGATACAGTTTTAGAGGTGGGAGGAAAACCACAGAGTAAAATTCTGGGTAAAACCCACAGAATCAGAATCCATTGCTTAACGGTAAATTGCTATGCAAAGTAGCGATCGATTTTCCGATTATCGCAAAGCGTTACTGAAATCGGCCCCCAAGACCCTCCCAAGACCTTGGGGCTTAGCGTCTACTCTTACCTGCTGCGGCCATGTGCTCACTGGTTCGTACTGGCTGAAAGCCGACAAAAGGCACCTGCATGGAGAACACTGTACCCAGTATGTAGAAGACTGTAAAGGCTGTAGAATGGGAAAAATCATCAACATAAACTGTTATAATAACAGATACAGACCCTATCCCAGGGCTTGAAATATCCACTAGACCGTGGAGGCGTGGACCTAGTCTAGCGATTTCAGTGTCGGTCTAGTAAAGTGTCACTGTGTACTTCACTAGTCCGGCTGTCTAGTGATTTTGTTTTCCTTGCACAATTAAAATGGTGCCTAAATTGATGATATTTGACACTTTGCATACAGTTATGGTTTTCCTATGTACATGAATGCTACAGGTCTAGTGAACAAAGTTCAGGTCTAGAAAAATGCTTCATTTATTAGACCTGTTGTCCAGTGCCTTTTTTCACGAAATTCGAATCCTACTATCTACCTGACACAGAACAAAACAACATCTGAAAATACCAGGGAATAAGCTGAAATTAAAAAGTTGCTATACTTTTGTACAGAGGAGGTGTACAAAAAACTACGAAAGCTTATGCACATTTTAAACTCTAGTCAGTCAATAAAGTGCTACTTTATTTTTTTATTTTACAAAAAAGCTGAAATTCTGAGTTAAAAACTTTTTAACAAAAAAATTGGACTTCAGATTCAAATTTGACGTTTCACATCCCTGCCATGCCAACATTATATTTGTATTGTAATGGTGGTTACAGGGAAACTGAAGAAAAGATGAATAGCAGAAACTTTAGGATGCAATGCAAATTGTGAAGATTTAAAAAGACCTTTTAAAACTGGTCTACAATGGGTTAGAACAAAACGAAATTTGGAGCACCACAAATGGAAAATGTCAACTTGTTCAAAATTGGATTTGTTATTGGTGGCGCTGTTTGACACTCACCTACATAGATCCTGTAAGAAAATCTGCCCATCATGAGTAACACACACACATGCAGGGGGATGAGGTTGATAATAAAAACGTACCCTCCCCATGCCGAAACCTGCAAGACATAAGAAAAGACGGTTTAGTATCTCAATGCTGGCAGAGACAAAAAGTTATCCATAAGGGCGCCCCTTTTTAATTCTGTGGTTCTCATTTCCGACCGACCCATATTTTGGGCTCCGACCGAAGAAAAAAAAACTTCCTTTTTTTGCCGCCGACCCTGTCAGAATGGCATAATATGAAAAAAAAAAGAAAAAAAAAAAGAATTTCCAGAATTTCTGGAGACAAAATTTGTCTCCAAAAATTCAGGGAATTCTTTTCTTTTTTTTTTGCCAATAGACCTCCAATTGTTATACTTTTTATCACTGAAACAATACAAAAATATTCAAACGCGATTACAGTGAATACAATGAACATCATTTTCTTTAGGTTTTTGTGTATTCAGCCAGGTTTTTTTTCCACCCAACTTTTCTTTTTTTTTTCGACCGACCAACCCTCCCTCAAGGTGAACAAGAAATGAGAACCAAAATTATAAAAAGGGGCGCCCTAATGTGTGACCTGTTAATGTATGGATATCGATGGGGGAAAAAACTTCTCAAATTAAAGGCCTTTCCCACTTGACCAATCTCAGGGGTTGCTCAGGGGCGACGCAGGGGTGAAAATAAGCCATGATTCCCACTTGAAATGTTCACCCCTCCGTCACCCCCGAGCCATCCGTGAGCCAAACCCGAGATTGCCCTTTCTCCGGGGTGAGTCCAACCCTGCTCAGGACCAGGGTTGAAATTTTTCACCCCGGGGCGGTTCCGAGGTGAGTTCGCCCCGGGGATGAGCGCTCTCGTGGGAACAGGCCTTTAGTCAACTTTGATTTGACGTCTAAATTCTAATCCTAACGGTCCTTACCATGTAGAAGTAGGAAAGTGCTGTCGCTGCCGCCCATGCTACAGAGCCACTCTTCACTGCTTTCAACTGTCACAAATAATCATAACAATCAAATCCATCATCCAAAAATCCACCATAATAATAATAATACGCTCTTGTGTCATGTGGATAGAAAAACAAAGCAATAAACATAGCAAGGAAGAACCTTAGGCATTCCAAATTTTAGTAGTTATAAGAAAAAGTACATGTATCATACAAAAAAAGGTCTGTTTCACTGAAAGCCAAATGTGGATGTACTCGCATTGTCAGCAAATATGAAATGGAGTAAAACGAGAGCTTGCCTTTTCAGAGCCTTGAATTGAACGGAGGCCATGGCCTTTGTTGCCCTGGTTCTTGGCCTTGGTGCCCCTTCAAATATTTCCACAGACATTATGATTTTCCAATGGAAGTGCCCCTTGCAATGGAAAATTCATAGGTTCTTTTTCGTCAATAATTGCTTGACATTCGGAGAAGAACTTCACATTAGGAATTTCTCAGCAATTTGCCGCGTGGTAAATCTGACTGAAACCCATGATCACGATTTGTGCCTGGTTAGAAACATGATGCCCAAGACAATTACCACTGCACTTCACAATCTACCACTGACGCACAGGGTGTATGAATGTATAGGTATAAACCTGCCAAGCCATAATGAGGAATATCTCCAGAAACTAACTGCTTGGGTTATTAAAGTGAGTATAAGGAGGAAGTTAACCACATTCAAATCAAGGAGTCTTGGACCCTTGCTATCTTGGCACAATTGCAGAATACCCTGTCACTCAACTTGCCCACCTCGTAGCCGCGGATACGCAGATACAGAGTCACGCTTCAATGAGTCACGCTTCAGTGAATGTGCTTTGTACACAGTACACAGTGTGTGCAGTTCACTTCGTATCCTCGTATCCGCGTATCCACTTCCCCGGATCCACATTGGACTTATTTCAAACCATCCCCATTCAGTTAGCATGGTTCATAGGGATGCTTCGTTCTCTAAAAAGCTGTACACAACACTGGACCTAGCCAGTTTGCACTGTACGGTAGCATTCTTTCCCGCCATTTGTGATTCCCTGGACCTCGCATCCATTGAATTTTAGGGGGTATTCTCATGTGGCAGGGTATTCCTCAATTGCTCCATCTGTTAAAGTAACATTCTGCAAATTTGACTGAATTAATATTGCATTCTGCTTTTTTTTCCTCAAAAAAATTAATAAATGCCCGGTACTTCCAAAGCTTTTTTGTCTGCATATTATGTATATATGTTGCCTCTCATGGATTGCTTCTCCAGAATTTGTTTTTCCTTCAGAAAATCAAGTCGGTGTCTTGTACTCTTGTGTACGTGTATATACATGTACATGTACATGTACATGAACATGTATACTGTTACTGTATAGTCTAAGGCAAATCCTTGAATTAAAAGGGCTTATTCCTTATTTCATTGCAGCTTGTACATACATTACAGTTGACATATATTTACTTTGGATTAGCGGTGTACAAAAACAAGAATCTCATCTGAGAATTGTTCTTCGAAGCATTATTGTGTGCACACGTGTACACTGGATGGCATTAAAGGCTTATCATTGTAATTTAAAGTAATCCCTTTATTAACAGCATGTGCAATATAGCAATGGTATTACCAAGCAATGGTTTCTAATAATGTATACAAGTATTTAAAATGTAATAAATTTAAACGAATGATCAATGATGCTGGATTATTATTCCTCCATATGTCGCGGTAGGTTAACATATTGCAGTGCACAGTATTCGTACTCTGTACGTTCTGGGAGCTATGAAAATAAATGGACAAGTATAAATATCGACAAGTTTTTCATTATGGCATGTAATATTCTATTGTGGACATGTATACATGCACAGACAGGTACAAAGTGTCCTTGAAAGTACCCGGTAGTAGCTTTCAAAAGAAAGAAAATTAATATTAAACACAGATGGATATGAAAATATCATTTATCTATTATAATCTAACTTCATTCATTATGCTAATAAGTAATTCTGGCTGGCAAAGATGTAGTATTGCAAAATGTTTAATCAACAATATTTATTTTGGGGGGTTGAAGAATAATAGGGGGAGGGGTGGTCTGATGGCAATGGAAAAACAGACACACCTGCCAAAACTAATCCAGTTTTGGTCACTGGCAAACTTGTCACACAGACCGATCATTATGGCTGATACAAATGCCCAAAAACCCCAAACCACTACCATATTCTCATACTGTACTGTATAAATTTAGGGCCTATTCAAAGTTTCATTTCAGGGCTTGTCTTGTTCATCTAAAATGACATATAAGCTGGAAATAGAGGTTGTGGCTTTTGTTATTGTTGTTTGTTGTTGTTGTTGTTGTTCTTAATCTTTACACGTGTCCTGTCAGCTCATATAACTATTCACTTACAATACATTAAATCCTTGTATGCATATTGTAGTCCAGTATTATACATGTATGCTTTTAAGTTTTATCTGAGCAAGGATGAGATTGACAAATGATAAAAATGTCTAAAACAGCTGACAGGGAGCATAAAAAGTCTGAAATCTGAAAATCTCCTATACTTTTGTACAAATCCTGTGAGAAAAAAAATCTGAAATCCAAAATAAAAAAAATCTGAAATCAGATTTTAATCCGAGAAATCTCATCCCTGATCCGATAATTTTGATGATAATTAATAAATTAATAAAAAGGTGAAGGAGAAAGAAAAAGAAAAAAAGAAAGAGAGAGCAAGCAATGAAAAATCTTGCTGAAATAATGAACGGGAAAATGATAATACAAAAAAAACACCGACTATAACCATAATAGTCATTCCTTTTGCACAAGTCTAGTAATAGGCTGTGCAAGTTGCCATGGCAACAGATAATGCAGCATTCCTTATTACAGAGAGCTGTTATGCCGATCAAATTCGCAGTCAGGGGCACGGAAGGCAAAGCGTTTTTATACGGAGAAATTGACCACGGTGTGTATTTATTGCTCTCATGCGTGATTAGGGGAGGAAGGGAGGGGAGGGGCAAGTGGGGGGGGGGGGGTTGAATGGATAAGAACATCAGTCGCCGATGAATGATGAGATATTGTACGCAACACGTCACAGAATGAAGGGTTGCACGTATCCAGTCTGTTTTCTAGCATTTTCCTTTTTTTATCTGCAATCTAATCTATTATTCATTTATGGTGGAATTGAAAGTAAACAACCCAAAAACCCCACAACCACAATGGTGAATATGAAACTGATGGATGCTTTCAGTTTCAGTCAGAGAGATGTCCGGACTGTTTATTTTTTTCAGACAGCCTTTATTTCATTTAATAAAACATTGGGACACCTTTTCTTTCTTTCTATTTTCTTTTTTTTTAGCAAGAGTCCAATTTTCTGCCGCATCTTTATATATCCAAGGCAACAACTTTGCAAGGATGTGTACATATATGTCCTTGGTGGATCACTTACACCCTATGGGGGACAGGCTCAGAGGAAGGGCTTAAGCCTTAGCGGAGGGGTTGTAATAAATGCTCAATGGGAGAATTTGGAGAAATGGACTTCAAGTCAATAGCGCACGCGCATGCACAACAGTGCACCTGCACGCATGCGCAAAACAACATGCGCATGCTCACAATTGCGTGCGTGTGCGCTGTTGACTTGAAGACCGATTCTCAAAAGTCTCCCTTTCAGAGGGAGTCTAGGTATCATGGACTCACAGTTTTATTTGCAAGTCACACACGATCAAAATAATTGGTCCAGTTTCTTAAAACTTTTGTCTAATGTCATATCATCGTCACCTGTTTTTTCCCGGTTTCTTTAAAATACAAATGTACAGACAAGTGTATGTACATGTACAGTATGTACATGTATGTACACTACATTTTAATATCGTGGGGTGGGGTGGGGTGAAAATAACCTTCTGCAATCCTGTTTTGATTGTCAGAGGATGATTAAATCAAATACCGTCTTTACATTCAGAGTGGCCATCTGCTGATGCTTTTTTATCCACATGCAGGAAAGGTCACGCTTCATAGCTTCATAAATCATGGCAAATAATAGCAGTACTGCTCCAGTGAATAAAAAAAACATCTAATTTTTGCAACGGCAAAGACAGTGTGCTGTACAGTGTACAGTGGCAATGTTTGGTGCTTTAAAGCATGTAAAGGTAGTATCATACTTTGGTAAGACACCAAAACAGAAATGTTCACATACGTATAACTTACAGGGTATAAAGATGGTGATGGTAGAAACATACCGTTAAAATATTTCCTGCTGAAATGGTGTATTTATCCAGGAATGAGTAAAACAACGACCGGAAATCTTTTTGATATTTTAAAAGATAAAAAATAAAAGAGAAAAGACTTAAGAAATACTGTGGCTGTTTTTCACGGTTTTCTCAAAAAGTGGGCATCGTATGGGACTGAAATTTTCACAGATGACTATTACTGTATCGTCCTTGATATTTTTGCCCATGAATCTGTATTTCTGTATTTACAAAAACCAAAGTATGATACTACCTTTAAATCTTCACAAATCATACCAAATTAGCAGTACTGCTCCAGTGAATAAAAAACCCATACAATTTGGCAAAAACAAAGATCAGTGTGCTGCACAATGCACATGTTTTTTACTTCATAATACTACCAAGGTTATATGATAATATGGAAAAATTTTAATATATTAACTATCAAACCGATGGAAAACAAAATGAAATAATAATATCGGATTCCATTGGTTATCAAATCCTTACCCACAAATAATAGGTGAAGAGAAGTGCAAATATAGCGATACCCTCGTTGTCATAGGAACCGGCCACTGAGCGAGAGATGTAGCCGGGAACTGCATAATAAAGAATAGAGAGATTCTCGATCAAAATTGAGTGGTTATTTATACATACATTGACCTATAAAGGTTCATATTCACCGATACAGAAATTCCGTTGCAAATAATTAGATGTAATACAAAATGTTAAGACAAATTACAAAACAGAACGAAAGATACTTCTTTCTATAAATTCTGTTCACTAGGTACACCATAAACATTTACATGGGAAACAAATTTAAAATTGAATGAATATATTTCTGTTCAAATAGTCTTCATGGAAAGGCAAGATTTTTTAAACAAAATGTTGATTAAAATGCGGTAAAAAGCTAAATTGATCTTTCACTGGATATCAGTTAATTAATTCTACTTTGAAAATGGACCCCAAAAATAAAAGACCTAGAATTCATTTGATGTCTTTGTTTACAGAACGTGCAAAACAAGCCGTCTCACTGCAATTCAGTAGTCTTGTTTTTCCGTCTCCTTAGAACAGAAAATCGTGCAGCAACAATGCTCCATAAAAAAAGCAAATTAAAAACTTTTCAAGCTCCTGACAAAAAGCAAAATTTGTCATCGTGTCCGTATGAAACCAAATCCCATAGGATTCCTGTGGTACAGTCGAACCTCATTAATACGAGCTCTCTTAAGACGAGATCTTGGTTAAGACGAGCATATCACGCCGGTCCCGACCGAGTTGTGCACGTTTCTATGGGGAAATATTTGCTTAATACGAGCACTGATAATACGAAAAACCTTTTAATACGAGCGTTTTGGGCTGACCCAGTTGCGTGGAAGTCATTGTAAACAACCCATTTAATACGAGGATTTTTTAATCTGGCTTCTTTTAGAATCGATTTTCGGATTTCTTTGTACAGATTAAGAAAATCCCACCACCATCTACAAGTCGTCGTTGTTTCATGTTACCGAAAGCTAAATTCACCGCAGCGCTAATGCCCACCTATTCCCTTCCTGCGGTTTTACCAGCGGCTTGCCCAGTGGAAAGTGTAAACAAAAAACAGACAACGTACGGCCCATAGTATTTTCTTTTATTTTACCTTGCTGATGACGTGTAAGAAGGATTTTGGTCACAACAAATTCTTCAAAGTGTAGCCAACATGTATCCGAACAAAATAATATTCCATGAACGGACCGAAACGATCCGACTGCGGCCCGACCGATCGGCCGATGTTACAGCTACACGTGGTCACCATGCACGTGATCGGATATAATGTGGCTAAACTGCAGCATGGGTTTCGTTCATGCAATGCTTCCGCATTGGTCACCGTTACGAAGTGCCGACATAGCGCAAATTTTGTGATTGGCTACATGAAGGGAAGGGGAAAAAAGACATATGTTGGACTGCTAAAAAACCCGACATCTTAAAAAAAATAATCCGTGTCAAAAACCCCCCCAAAAAACCACGATAATATTAATATTAATTTAAGTTAAAATGGCGCCCTCTCGTGTCCATCAAAATATCACTGGTTCCCTGCGGTGCACATTGCTTCATACTGCACACATTGTTTGGCAACCAACTTGTCTGAACGTGCGGTGCTAACGTTCGTCGCTGTCATCCACTCGCAATTTTCATGTCGTTTTCGTGTTGCATTATTTTTATTTACTTGGTTTTTATTATTCTTACATATTGTAATGAAATCCCTTTTACAACCGTGACAATTCAACAAAATGAAATTTATCAAGCACATTTATTAAGTACTTCTAAAATGTAAACACGGAATTGACACGTAATTATGGGTTACCGGAGGGATAGTGCATGCTGTATGTGCAGTGTACTGCACACACATGCATTTTGGTTGACAAAATATGGATCCCGCATAATACGAGGCCCCGCTTAATACGAGCATTTTCGGTAAGTCCCGGCGACCTCGTATTAACGAGGTTCGACTGTATATGATATTGTGTAAACTTATGCATATATTAATAAAGAGAAAAACGAAACGAAATGAAAGGATGTTAAGGGAAAATTGACGAAGGAAATGAATCATGTGGCCTTGTTTAATATGACATGAGCCCATGAGGCATGCAACGTTCAGTGTGAGCTTGAGCGCCGATGCCATATTGATTCTGTACTACAGAACGTGTTGTACGTACGTGGCAGGGCGCGCTAAAAGGGACGATGAATCAAGAAGGAGTCAAATGGCAGTTGACCGACGGACGGATGGCCGGCCGCCCTGCCCGGAGATGTTTAGACTGTTGCTTTATCGATCAGGTTCAATTAAAAGTGGAATGCGACTTTTGCTGGGGCAGTCGGGCCGCACAGTGTGCATTGCGGGTCACATTCTGGTGGTGTTAATACACATTGCATTGCATGTGTGCATCTTTAATACATGGAGCCAGGGTTTTCAAGCAAGGATCTCGGCCTATTAGGTGCCCAATGTGACCTTGTTCTTTTTGTTTAAAGGTGTAATACACGATTGGTACATGTGTAAAGGTCACAGAACAGTACCCATAATTTGTCTGATGAAACAGGTACATAAAATAATAAAGCTGTGAAAATTTGAGCTCAATCGGACATCTGAGTCATGAGAAAATAGCGAAAACCTATAAAACATAAAGAAAAGTTTTGATCTTACCCCGAGATCCAAACTGTTTTCGGGTCTTTGTTTTATGAATTTCTGGATAAATACACCATTTCTTGCGGAAATATTTGAGCGGTATGTTTCTACCAGCACCATATCCTGAAAGTTATACGTAAATCTGTGAACATTTCTGTTTGGGTATGTTACCAATCCTGTACTGTACAGTGTACCTTTACAGCAATAACTTTTCATGTGAATTCCAAGGGCACCAGAGAGACCAGAGACACGCCTCTTGATGAAGTCATGCATGAAACGTGTGTCAAGGCATGAGTTTAATTGTGTTATGACTAGGGGTGTAAATTCTATTAATCTCTCAGCTCAAAGGCCAGTACTGGGTGAAATATGGCCTAGTTTCTAAACATGGATTCAATGGAAATTTTTCTCCAAGGTGTGAAGTATCTATGGTAACTACTCAAAACAACACTATAAATTAATTGATCGCTTTGTCAACAGTTGCAATTTGACCTGAACATTCCCTGGAACTTTCCCTGAAAATTTAAAACCGCTGGAAAGACTACTGATTCACAAACATCTAGCAGTCACCTAAATTTTAAAAAGATGCTCTGAAATTTGATTGTGGGAGGACTCTTTGCCAGCACATCTCAGCAGAAATAATGTACACGAATTCAACTTTAAAGGTAGTATCATACTTTGGTAAGAGACCAAAACAGAAATGTTCACAGATTTACGTATAACTTTCAGGTTATGAAGATGATGCTGGTAGAAACCTACTGTTAAAATGTTTCTGCCTGAAATGGTGTATACTGTGGCTGTTTTTCACAGTTTTCTCAAAAAGTGGGCACCGTATGGGACTGAAATTTTCACAGATGATCAATTCAATTCAATTCAAACTCTTCTCTAGCACATCTCAGCAGAAATAATGAAAATATGAACTCAACTTTAATGGACTTGAGCCCCTTTCCAAGCATTCATGATGCTTGACTACTACTGTAGGTCATGTTCAGAGACTTAGCAAGTGTTTAACACAAGCAGGCCATGCTTAAGGCAATATTTGCATTTATATTAAAATTTCAGTGGTTGGTTATAAGGGCCTGTTTGTTTGAAACACAAGATCATGGATCTTGCTGATCCGGGGGTCGATTTCACAAAGCCCTGCAATTGATCGTAACTTGAGTTTCAAAGGATAACCCATCGTAGGGGCCTATCCCATGTGGGGCTTCAATGTATCAAAAGTCCTACGATTGATAGCAAGTTAGGAAGAGTTTGGTGAAATCGACCCAAGATCCCACTTTTTAGCGTACCCTGCATAGGACGTGGATCCGCAGATCTGGGATCCCATTCATTTAACAAACAGGCCCATAGTTTTACAGTGAGCTCTAGCACTACCCTGGAATTGTACTGTATGAGTCCTAATAAGCGTGGACATACATTAATTTCCTATCTCAGACGCAGACTGATTTCATTCCAATTCGATGAACAGCTGTGAATCTGAAATCATTAATTAAAGGATAATAGAGAATGGAAGTTTACAGACAATAATTTGCAATAAGGATACTATTGCAGGTTATGCCACAACTTATGGGAATGATCCACACACACAGGAACAGGTGTGCAAACTCTGTCTGAGAGTGTCTAGTTGGAGGTTGAGTCAGTCAGCCCTGGTGGGTGTGGCTTAAAGAGGGTCTGGGGAGGGGGTGGTACTTAGAGTGTCTTTTTTGCTGAGGACTCACCGATGGCAATGAAGCAAGCAGCTAACAGACCAGCACCTGGACTCCACAACTCCTTGGTGAGACCATAGGCAGCCAATGCAGTGAAGCCACTGTAGACAAGAAGGACACAGATAAAGTGTTGAGTATACGTCTTAAAGGTAGTATCATACTTTGGTAAGAAATAAAAAACAGAAATGTTTACAGATTTACGTATACCGGTAACTTACAGGGTATGAAGATGGTGGTGGTAGAAACATACCGTTAAAATGTTTCCACCTGAAATGGTGTATTTATCCAGAAATTAGTAAATAAACGACCAAAAATCTTTTAAAAGATCGAAAATAAAAGAGAAAAGACTTATGAAATACTGTGACTGTTTTTCACTGTTTTCTCAAAAAGTGGGCATCGTATGGGACTGAAATTTTCACAGATGACTGTTACTGTATTTGCCTTGAAACGTTTGCCCATGAATTTGTATTTCTTTGACAAAAACCAAAGTATGATATTAATTACCTTTAACCCAAGATCCTATAGCAGTTTGTTTTTCCTTTGGGTAAATTCAATGTACTTTACTCAATCTTTATTCAATCTATTTACACATGTACTATGCACATTCTAGTCATGAGCAAACATTTACAGTTCTAGAATAAAATCAATCTTTGCACCTTAACCATCAACAATGTTGATTAGGAATCATACATAGTCCAGGGAATACATACTGAATATCTGTGCATTTTACACTATGTAACCAACAAAACCCTCACAAAATGTCAATCAACCTGACGGAATGACCCCAAAATGAAACCAAAACAAAAATTGAGGCCAGTTGTGTGCTGTGTGCGACTATAATTAGATCGTTCCTCTGTAGCCCGAGGGTTTTCACTATAGAATCATACATCATAATGTGACTTCAGTAGGAAATGGAGACGGTTAGCATTAAAGACGGTGAACTCTCAGTGGCAGGCACTGGAGAGAGTTCATTAGCCATTCTTACTCTCTCTCTAGGCTGGGCTTATGTGATTGGATTGTCAACTCTGTCCCACAGGATTACGTGTACTACATCCTCTTCACTAAGGTTTCCATTCTCTCATCTTGTCTTGAATCAAAGCAGCCGCATCCCCCACCCCTGCTCCTCTCTGGTCTTTACTCATTAGGATACTGACTGACACTCTGATGACCTATTTTATATCTTGTCTGTTGTAATTCTTAATTCTGTCCGTATGTTTGTTTGTTGTGTTTGTGTTACCGGTATTTGTATTGTTCCTACCACTTCACTTAGTACCTCATATTAGCTAGTTATCTTTAAGGCTTCTCTACACAAGCTTCGGCTTCTTGAACATGCCTCCATTTACACTGTACATGTATGTGCCGGCATTGATATTTTGTTTTCTTCATTTATTTATTGTTGTTTCATGCATTTCAATTGTCCTGTACTTAATGGGAATAAATGTGAATAGAATTTAATGGGAAATTTGGGAGAATCGGTCTTCAAGTCAACTGCGCATGCGCAGGTACGCGCAAAACAATGCACGCATGCTCACAATTGCGTGCACGTGCACGTGTGCTGTTGACTTGAAGACCGATTCTCAGAAGTCTCCCATTGAATTGAAATTGATGACCTGAACGCTGGTTTCTAGGTTAACACCGGTGCTCAGACTTGGGCATTTTCTTCCTCAATGTAGTAAGATGAAATCATAAATTGCCTTTTGTACATAGTTTTGAGTCATGATGCAAATTACATACATGTATGAATATTATTGAAATTACTGTATTTTTGGGAAAATGCTACATAGCTTTTGGGAGATGGTTTCACTCTGTGCCACTGCATAGGAACTACATGTAAACTGCATCAAGACAAAGTGTCATGCAGTTAAATTCAGATGGAACACCAACAAAATTTGTTTTTGAAAGGTGAACAAAGAAAAACTGACTTGAGCGGGATTCGAACCGGCGACCTTCTGAATACCTTACAGGCACACTACCAACTGATCTATCCAGCCCTATGTTGGTGGTGTCCCTAATAGTCCATTGTCTTTGTTGGTTTGGCAGTCAGAAGCCATGAAACCACGCACATACATGTACTGATACATGAATATCCCAGGGATCCTTTTATCGATACTCACAGCAATGCTACAACCTACAGTCAGTTTTCCTTGTTGTTATTTGACGATTATAAAATTAGTTTTTGTCTAACAAATCAGGTGAACAGCAGCTGTTGTGAATTTCTCTTCTTTTTCTTTATTTCCCTCCAAAATGGAAAATCACAAGCTTTACTTGTATTGTATACATGTACATGAATCACATGAATGCATACAACATGTATAGTGTACATACAATGGTAACAATGGGAATATATTGATTTGAACGCAATTGGCAGCCACACTTGTTGCAGCTGTTACAAATATTGTTTGCCATATCCTGACTGAGCTGACTTGATTTTCAAGTATGACGTCAATTTGTCTTGCAGTGATACAGAACAGAATTGCCTAAAAAGACCGCCATCCCTCTTGCACTTGGTACTGCTCAGGTTTCAACCCGTAGTCGAAGGCAGGACAATAGTGCAATGTTTTGGGTGATGGGGATTACATAAAGGTTCATCACGTAATAATAATAATAATAACAACGGGCATTTATAAAGCGCCTTTCCAAAGAAGATCAAAGCGCTGTACAAGTGTACATTATCATTATCCCTGGTCATCGGGACATAATTTACAATCCTGAAACTATCTCAACTCCCTGGGGAGCATACAGCCCCAGCAACCATTGGGCACACAGAGACTAATCAAACCACAAAGCCATCTCTACCCTCACAGGTACCCATTTACACCTGGGTGAAGAGGAACAATATGTGACAAAGCGTCTTGCCCAAGGACGCAAAGCACCACTAGCCCATGGCCATGATGGCTGGATTCGAACCCACAATCTGCAGATCGACCACAGGATCTCCAGTTCGACATGCCAGACCACTACGCCACAGTACCCCCACAGTACATGTACGTACAGACAAACAGTTACCAAACCCAGCTTGAAACCAAGCCTATCACTTCATTCGCGTCATTCACACTTTAATAATTATTATCACACAATGGCCTCTCATACTGTATGCATTATTATTAGCTACTGCGGCGTTATAATAATAATATTACTGAACAATACTGCACTGCACAAAAGAACACGATACCTGACAAAAGGGAAAATGTCCTGGAGTGGAGAAAAAAAACAACAGACAGACAGGCGACAGAAACAACTAGACAGAGCAGATAGGCCGCTTAGGGCAATTTTATAAAACAGTATTGGAAAAATGAATGAAAACAGGCAGCATCTCCACCTTGCTCAGATATTATTATTAAGCAGGCAGTCCACAAGTACAGGAGTTAGTTTTTGTCTAACAAATCAGGTGAACGCTGCAGCTGTTATGTATTTCTCTTCTTTTTATTTCCCTTCAAAATGGAAAATCACAAGCTTTACTTGTATGCATATGTACTGTACATGAATGTACAGTATACAACATGTATGTATGGCAGTCGGTGTGAAATGTATTGATTCATACAATGGTAACAATGGGAATATATTGATTTGAACGCGTTGGCAGCCACACTTGTTGAAGCTGTTACAAATATTGTTTGCCATCTCCTGACTGAGTTGACTTGATTTTCAAGGATGACGTCAATAGCGCTCCGCACTAATGACGTCACAAAATCCCCGGATGTCAGACAAACATTGACTCACACACATAGTGTACATGCGATATGCACGCGCACACGCACGCACATGTGCATGGTTGCAATGTTTGTCTGAGGTCCGGTGCTATTTTTAGCGCAAGTGCGGAGCGCTATTTGTCTTGCAGTGATACAGAACAGCACTGCCTAAAAAGACCGCCATCCCTCTTGCACTTCGTACTGCTCAGGTTTCAACCCGTAGTCGAAAACAGAACAATAGTGCGCTATTTTGGTTGATGGGTAAGTTCATCACGTACTGTACATGTACCGTATGTATGTACGGGCAAACAGAAACCAAGCCTATCACTTCATTCGCGTCATTCAAACTTTAATAATTATTATCACACAATAGCCTCTCACACTGTATGCATTATTAGCTACTGCGGCGTTATAATAATAATATTACTGAACAATACTGCACTGCACAAAAGAACACGATACCTGACAAAAGGGAAAATGTCCTGGAGTGGAGAAAAAAAAAACAGGCGACAGAAACAACTAGACAGAGCAGATAGCCCGCTAAGGGCAATTTCATGAAACAGTATCGAGAAAATGAATGAAAACAGACAGCAACTCCACCTCGCTCAGATATATTAAGCAGGCAGTTCACAAGTACAGGTGCAATTATTTTTCCCACAAATTTTTAATGGAAATTTCGCTCTAAAGGCCTCTCGGGTTAAAATGGTAAAAAAAAAAAGAGATGTGCACCGGAGCAGGAAATATGAAAATGACATTCCTCGTGCAAATACAGGGAATTACATGAGGTAGGGAAACAGGTGCAGGGCAAGGCCATATTATAGTAAATATGAGCAAATATCCACCCGACTATTATAGACAAAAACACACAGCAAAGAGATGATAATGATGTAGAAGGTGGTGGCAGTGTCATGTCTGAGGTGAGCAACCAATGTTTTTCTGGCTTTTTTTGGGGGGTGACAAAAATGTTCATTATTTTTTCACAACACTATAAACTTACTGTACATGTAAAATAATGGGAGACTTTGGTGAACCGATCTTCAAGTTAACAGTGCATGCAATTGTGAGCATGCACACGTTGTTCTGCTCGTGCGTGCGGCTGTTGACTAGAAGACCGGTTCTCCAAAGTCTCCCTTTACATTGGTTGACAGCAGTTGCCTCTTATGATTTTTGGATTTGAATTTACCCAGAGACTCAAGCTACATGTAGCTTGTTGGGCCAGTTGGTAAGACTTCTGCACTTCTAAGCAAGAGGTGGTGTGTTCGAAACCCACCCTGGCTAATACTTAGAATATGTTTTTTCACTGATACTCAAAAGGCACTCTGTATAATGGCCACAACCGAGTTTGGAACATGCTTTTCTGGCCAACAGGATAATAGCCGCAAGCATTCTGACTAGGAAGTGAAGCTAAACAAAAACAAAAACCTCCTGGTCCTTTAGACAAACTCAAACCCGCCTCTCCTTATTATCAAAACAGACAGACATGTTATAACTTGCCGCATTGTTTAACAGCGCAACATACATCACTGCATAAGCAATGTACTCAGCATTTCGAGAAAGTTCAATATAAAGGAATCAGCCAATTTGTGCCTTTTACACCGAACCCGAATTCAATTGATTCTCCCGAGGCTTTGCTTACTAACGCCACTCCTCCCCCTTTTTTGGCAGTGTTGTATTAGCACTGGGCACACAGAGTGACATCCTCAGTTACTGGAGGAAGCAGACAAATTAACTTGGGCAAATAAACGACCCTCCTGCCCCGTCACGTCGGAGAAAGAAAATAGAAAAAAAAAGACTCCACAATCCAGCCAGGCACGATGAATCTTCAACGGCGAATGGCAGTCAATTATTAAACCAAAGGATGGACGGGTTTATATTGCTAGTTCTTCTTTTTTTTCTTTTACCTGAACAGAGGGGCTAGAAACACGCAGACATCTCGTATGTGCACCGGGATGTTAAGGAGATGAGCAAACCAGTGGATAGCTCCAGACGTGACCATCAGACCCGGGTACACCTGTCAGAGAAAGGGAGCCAAGGAGCTGTTAACGGGACCAACACACACACACCTTTTTTTCGCATGCGAGGGATTTATCGTCACCCTCAAGATAAAAAAAAGAAGAATAATAAATCAGTGATTGCTCGGGAGTTTTATTGGTAATAATCCACTGATGGATTGTTTCCTACGATATCTCACCTCGCAGTATTGACAATCTCGGCCTAATTTAAAAGAAATGAGGCTCTGAAATCTGATCTTCACCCATAAATTCAACAATGGCATGTACATGTATGCAGAACCCTGGTTGACAAAGACCTTGTTGAGTTGAGTGCATAGTCAATTTAGACAAATTAACAAATCCAAAATTAGCATATCGTTTTCAATCTTCAAATTCAATGTAATCAATATCCATTTGTTTTTTTATTAAAGAAAACTCTTTGTTGTTACGATACATTGCTATGGCAACACTTGAGTTGGATAAACAAGTGCGGGTTGGTACAACTTTCATTTCATAGTTTCATAGAATTTTGACTTCGGAGCCAATATTCCATGAAGCAGCTTAGCCATGTTAGCACACAAAATCATCTTCATAGTGTTGGTTGTGAAAAACAAACAAACAAACAAACAGACAAACAAACAGACAAACAACAGTCTAGCCTACCAGTCAAATTTCCACATGATGTGAATTGTTTATCAACCACCTGGGCCCCATTTCATGGAATCCGTAACGGCCTATTTTTGTGCTTACGGGCACTGCTATGCATGAAATCTATTTCATGGAATCCATAAGAAAGACTTTTGAAGAAGAATTTCTAGGGTAAGGCCATAAAAAAAAAATTGTTGTATTGGCGTAACCCGCCCGACCCAAAAATATGCCCCGACCGTAAACATTTTAAACCCCCCAAAAAATTAAAAATTAAAAAATATAAAAAAAAACAAATCGGGAAAAAAAAAAAAAAAAAAAAAACATCGCAAATTTCTATGCAGATTAAAAGCTTAAAAGGAGCAAAAGATGGAAACCAGACTAGTTAAAGTTGTTATGTCATTTCTTGTCTTTATTTGACACGTCAAATACTGTGATATACAGGGGGAAAAGCATTTAATACCCCAGGAAAAATAAAAAAAAAAAAATAATAATTTGCCCGCCCTACCCTATTTTCCAAACCTCCGTTACGCCAATACAACAATTTTTTTTTATGGCCTAACCGTGATCATTTTCTGCTAACGTGCTGTCGTATGCATTCTGCAGGAATTCCTTGCTTACTGTTACCAAAAAGAAAACACTCCCGTGAAATACGCTAATATACCGTAACCCCAAAAAATCTGCTACCGTAAGCTTAGAATTGTTGCTAACGGTTACGGATTCCATGAAATTGGGCCCTGGAGTTTTGGTTGGTAACATGTTCTTTTTTTGCCAAGCAGTACAAAACATTAAGGGGTTCAGCAGTTTTGGGCTTAGCAATTTCGTGAAACTGCCCCCTGACAAACAAACTTACCGTGCCTCCAACAATTCGCCCCAGCGGGTACCATGCCCTCTCATCAAACCAGTTGAGGAAGTTGTAGAATCCATGGGACACAAGGTGATGAGTGGACCGATAGTTAAACCTGCATTGTAAACGAAAACAGAAGACAAAAAAATGAAACCAATGAACTGCAATGTTCGTAATTGCCAATCCTACCAAGTTAACATGGACCACTGATCCCTAAGATGCAATCTGGGAAACATTATCAGGGGTCGATTTCACGAAGCCCTGTAATCGATCTTAACTCGAGTTACGAAGGATAACCCACCGTAGGGGGGCTATTTTACGTACGGGCTTCAATGCATCAAAAGTCCTACGATTGATAGTAAGTAAGGGGGCCACCGCTTTGAGTCCATAATTTTGTCTATAAAAACAACTACTGTACATGCCTAGAAATTACATTGTACAGTGTACTTTTTTTCAATGTACAGGGATCGAATTTCGTGGAAAAAAGCACTGGACAGCAGGTCAAGTGACTGAATCATTTTACTAGACCTGAACATTTTCACTAGACCTGTGGCATTCATGTACATGTTCATAGGAAAACTGTAATTGTATGCAAAATTGGGTCAAAAATCATCAATTTAGGCAGCATTTTAATTGTGCAAGAAAAACAACATCACTAGACAGCCGGACTAGTGCAGGACACACTTAAGTTTACTAGACAGCTAGACCGACACTAAAATCACTAGACTCGGTCCTCGGTCTAGTGGATATTTCGAGCCCTGATGTAGATGTTATACACTACAAAGAACAAACATATAGTACATCTTTAAGCTGCAACTTTGGTAATAATTTATGTACATGTACATGTATCATGATTTTGCACACGTTCCCTCATGTAATTCAAATGGTAATTTAATACTACATTACAGGTTGTTGGATGTCACGACAAGATTTCCAGCATACAGGTTCCTGGTTACTTTCTGGTTTCATGCGAAGTGACATTTGATGTGGCATTACAAAGTGAAATGAGGTTTTACTGCGCTACAAATCCAGCACAGCCATTGCAGATGAGCCTCAATAAGATGACTGGATCTTTTTTTAAAACATGTAAAAAAAAATTGAGGACCCGGTTTCCTTTTTTATTTTCAAATTAAAGGGTATGTGCAAAAGAATTCAAATATCGTGATTGTGGCTTGAAAATGTACAAAAAATCAGCTGTTTGACAGGGCCTGTGATTTTACCCACTTCCACAACTTTTTCAGGGTAAACAATGTCACTTTTTGGTTTGTATGCTAATTAGAATTTCCATATTCATGAGCAAATCTGTGATGTCATCTAGGTAAAACTGAGAGCAGTACCAAAATTGATTTGTGCACAAAAAGTCGGGGTTGTTCTATAGTTTTTTTTGACAGACCATTTCCTCCTCAATAGGTTTCGTGCCAAATATATTTCTTTCTGGTGAAAATTTTGAAGCCAAACCATTTCTGTGGGTCATGTTTGCTTAAGTTTCAAGTTTTATGCTTTTCCATTACATTTGCACTGTTGGTTTTGCAACAGCAACATTTTGCAAAGCCATTCAAAGGAAAACAAAATGCTGGTTTGAAACCAAGACAAGTCTTGCCATTCGTTATCTGTCAGTAAAATTCTCTGTATGAAGACAACAAAACAACCTGACAGAAAAAAAAACACTCCAGGAACATTTTAATGTAGATTTTCAAATGCCAGAGTTAATGGGATTGTGGGTAGGAAACCATGGAAACCAGAGAATGAACAAATTTGAGATTGTTTTTATCCAACTAGTGGTTTCTGGTCAACAAGACCATGTCATGCATTTTTCCATTCCTGTGTACAAACAGGTTTGTTTTTATTATCAACGATTTGGCAAATCTTTTGAGATTTCTTATGATCTCCATGTACATTGTACCTGATACTGTAGATCTACTACGTCTGTGTGCTGTGTGACAGAAATTGTTGTTCCCCATTGGGAATAGACGTTATTTGACAGTAATTTCCCTGCAAATATACTTTGACGGTTTACATATGTATTACTTTTCAAAGCAATTTATATCGGCAAACATCCGTCAGATTACATGCCAAACCAAAAAGGCTGTCAGAAGCTTGCCAAAGGCAAATCGAACCAGCAGTTGACGGTTTTGGTATCTTTAGACAAATAAAGGATCCACCGTGATTGAACAACCAATCCCGCAAACATCGTGAATCGGGCATGCTTAAGCATGTGCCGACGTTCGCGTTCGTTGACGTGACTTGAGAGATCCCAAAGAGGCCGGGCAAACCGTTTGAGAACAATCACTGGCTTCACTGCTGTGTAAAAGTCTTCAGTCCCCAATGTGGGTGAAATTTATGGCACAAGGTTAGTAATGTAGGACACACAGGACGTCTGACGGTCTCAGCCTGTATTTCTGGGGGGTGATGATGGGGGAGGAATGCCCCAGAATGACAGATTTGCAATAGAATCAGGTGAAAATCCAAACAAACAAGCTCAGTATACATATAGGCCTATGTCAATGATCAGTTTGCACCAGGACACAGCCTACATGTAATATGATTCAAAATTTTGCTATCCCTAAAACCAGGGAGAAAAACACTAACCCTACAATCCTACATGAACCGCTGAGGCAGTGGAAATTGTTTAATACATGTACTAAACTTGAAAAGTGAACATAGAAAAATTGACTGAAGCTTCAGTAAATTGTTCTTAGTTCACTTTTCAATTAAAATTCAGTCAGTTTCCCATGTGGTTATTTGATGATGGTATATTGATTAAAAAAGCTGTATCCTCTTTGAGTAATCGCCCAGGTACTGTTTCTCAGGATGCAGCATTGCTGCATGTTTCGATGATCCTTGGGATATAGCGGTATGTGCGTGGTTTCATGGCTTCTGACTGCCAAACGAACAAAGATAATTGACTATTAGGGACACTACCAACGTAGTGCTGGATAGCTCAGTTGGTATTTTGTGATATTTCCATATTTTTTCGGGGCCTGATACGATTTTCGATATGAAACAAATATCGCAATATGGATATATATCGTCATACATGTATCAAACAAGCTTAATACATAAAACACATATACATTACCATACAGAACTGGTTTTACGGTGTAAGAACTTCCTACAGTAACAGGTTTCTGGTTTCAGTTTAGTTTTTCACCTGACATTGAAATTGGACGTTCGATGTTACATGTACAGTGTCCTAAATAAAGCCTTGCTTTCTGTTGTACATGTAATGTACAGTACTGTAGTATGTAGCTAGACTAAAGATGTCATGTTAATTTGCATACATAGTGCGATTAGGGCCTACATCAGAACATGCTGCATTAGCTAATAATAAATATCCATTGTAAGATAAGGGATTCAGGTTGTTGTGTTACATTCTACATGCACCTGGCTCAGGGGTCCCTGGTTCAAATCCTACCAATGACTACATAAGGATTTATTTATAAGGTTTTCGGTCCCTTCAGTGTGTGTTGAGAGGAGTGCTTTGAACGTCTTCAAGCACATTTGGTGTTTTTTACGTGTGTGAAGGCAGAGCGTGATTGACTGGTCTTGAAACAAGGAAGACTTTACAAGTTTGTGAACCTAAATATATTAGTTTTCAATATTTCCAGCTATTGAAATTAAGCTGACTTCAAAGATTTAACCAATGAAATTGCATTTCCTATTTCCTTCCACTGGACTCATGGGACTTCATGATCTCAGATGTTTTTGTATGCCATATCTAATACTTAAATCCTTTTGGAATTTAATGAATCATTTCACTTGTAATAAACATCACATTTACTATACATGAACCAAGAGGGAATATAATAATAAAAAGCAAACAATCATCTAAATGCAATATTCACATAGAATGTTTTTACCTTCAGGGTGCTTTTCTCCTAGGTCTGACCGACCAGATCAATCAGACATCCTGTGTACAGTACATTGCCAAAATGTCAAGTTTGTCAACGGATTGGCCTAATGTAGAATCGTTGAATGTCAATGTGCAATTTCACTTCAGGTTTGTGTGGGTGTGTGTACGTGTACATGTGTACATACATACATGTATGTATATGTATGCATCACAATGTGATGTTTGATATCAGAAGATGAGTATGCATTACGATTTCAACAATGGAAGCCTCTATGGCATTTGATTCAATTGTACTGTACATATCTATGTGTGCAAGTACAGCCACTCCAATGACTCTGAGCTCAATGTATGGATTGCAGTGTAATGTAAACTTCCCGTGTAGAACTGGACATTCGCTCACTCAAAGACCAAAGAATAAAGCACAAAACCATTTAATATCATGTGCACAGCTTGTAGGCTCAACGCACGTTTGCTCAGTCACACACGGATAGTTTACACTTCAGTTTGAAATTATACACCGCAGTCGGGCCGGGGCGTAAAGGCTGCAATTGGCTGCTTCAGTGGATTGCATCAAACCTTGATAGAGAGTAGACAGCGACTTCTAACCAAGCGAAGCGATGCCATTAGATGAGCATCACGGCCGCTGAGCAAACCTTGTGTACATGCACTGTGGACTTCAGGACAAAAGATGTCCCCATAATACACGACCCCGAGACACTGTCTGTGTGGACTTAAAAAATTCCACAGAAGGTTTTCAGGAAGTACAAAATGAAAATTTTCTAAAAATGTGTTGCTTCTGTCACAAAATGGGAGTTTAAATAGCATTTAAGAATTTTAGCATTTTGGTCAAAATTCAATTAAAATGCAAATCTTTTTTTAGAATTTAAATGTGTTCAGTACACCAACCAGAACAGGGGAAAGCCCAATCAAACCTACCGGTAAATGTTTCGGAGTGTGAGCAAAGAATGCTCTATTTGGGTGCATAATATGGTACATGTACATGTGCGCTTTGAATCTGTTGCACAATGAAGCAAATATTTGCTACACGTGTACATGTATGTACTTGTAGCCCTAATGGTTTAGTAGGCCTAAAATCTCAAAAAGCAACATAAAAGTGACAGTAAACTAATGAGTAATACAAACTTATGGAAGGCTGAAATCCTTCAAAATTTACAGGTTTGACCGTATTTCAATTTTCAGTGGATTAAAAATTGCACACTGCTGCAGCAGCATCTACTGTCCATGAACAATGCCACATGGCCTACATGTGTACATGTACATGTAGTACTTTCCAAGTGTCCACCAAAATCACCCAGTATTTTCATAGATACAGGACAGGTCCTGTCTCCCTTCGGGACTGCTCTGAAATCATCATGCACTAGGGATTTGGGGTTAGAATTTTGGAATATTGGGTTGTTGACACTTGACAGGCAGAAATTTCAGGGGCGGGGCCAATTGTAATTTGGGGACGATGGCCTCTGTGACTTCCAGTGTTCATACAAGTAAAGTTTCAGACCAGAATAAGGGAAGAATCAGGACTTGTATACGTGTACCAGTGACATACACAGGATTTTTTCAAGGGGGGGTGTTTTAAAATTTTTTTGGATTGCATCATTAATTAATTAATGTGACAACACAATTTCACAAAGTAGCAGAGCGACTTACAGTAACATTGATGGTGTGCGAAGTGGACTTGACTTATTCATCGAGCCTCGTGAATTTGTTTAATTTCATCTGTACACAATTTTCTGTTTTTTCTATAGGGCCTACTAAATGACATGAATTCTCAGAGATGTCCATCGCCGCGGCACTTACTATTGCATACATGGGAATACATTGTATCTGAATAAATTAATGGCAAAAAAACGGGCATCAAATGGCATAAAAAAGGGCCCTGAAATAATACAAAATGCACCAGAGAGCATCTAAAAATCCAAAATTGTCCGGGCCCGCTCAAGGGCCCCACACCCAATGCAACGTGGCTTCACAAAGTTCTGTTCATCGACCTCCAAACAAAACCTGGGGAGAACCCTGCAGTGACACTCGCACTTTGTTGCCATGCGACAACAGCACGACTGTTAATTTAGGATTTTACTTTTTAGATCATTTTACCAACATTTGACAAAGTAAATTTCTATAATTTGAGATGGCAAGTTTGTCTTCATACAGTTTTCATTTAGACGCATGATCAAAAGAAAATAATAATTTCGGCATAAAATTTTTTGTTGAGTTCTTCACCCCCCATCCCTGAAATAAAATGGAACTTTGCAGCACTTGAGCAGTGTTGATGGCCTGCAGCTGGGAAAAATCTTCATGCCAATGAACTAATTTGGATAAGGACTGGACTAGATTGATGCTCAAATTACTGAACTTGGTGTAGCACTTCAGGTAGAGTTGTGAGTTGCTTCTCTCCTATGCTACGAGGGTTTTTCTCCAGGTTCTCCGGTTTTCCTCCCTCCACAAAAACCAAACACTTTCGATCTCAGGCTGTACTCGGTGATCATTTTGAAATGTGTACCCAAGTCAACCAATGTGACTTTATAATTTTTTTTTACCATTCAAAAATGACTGTCTGCAAAGTTGCAACCCTTCTTCTGCTATTTTTTGCTTTAGTTTCTAGAATTTTGATTGCTGAATTTTTGAAAATGAGTCACAATCTGGCCCATTTTTGTAGCTAGTTAGCAGTTTAACACGTGTGCACCATTAACATTCCGTTGCGTGCATGTTGATTGTCGTTTTTTGGTGTTGCTGACTCAACTCTAATAATATACTTAAAAACTCAAATCCTGATGATTATAAAGTTCGCGACCCTCCTGTGTTTTTATCATATGCACAGCATGCACAACGGAACATATTCACGGTCGTTCTGCCATGTGATAAAAACACAGTAGGGTCCCGAACTTTATTATAGTCGCCCAAAAACACTGCCAACCTCCAAACCCAGCTTGCTGAAATCAAAATGAAAATGGATTATTTAAAAACGATAATTTATTTTTAGGAGTAGGCCCTAGGCCTAATTGCAGAATACCCTGCCACTCACCTCTCCCTCATTGAACCTGTGTAGACCGCTTATAATTATGTTTATATGCACAGCTATAGGGCTTTCGAGTGGTAGGGTATTCTGCAATTGAGCCAACCATGGAATACCATGTATGTGTGTACGTGTTTAAATGCAAAATGGCAATGGCAATGCCCTACAAAAAAAAAGTACAAACTTGAAGTGGGAAAAGGTGCAAAATTCAATGATTCCAAGTAAGACTAAGCACATGCAGGTCAAAATGTACAAAGTTAAAGGTTTGAACTAAAGATCAAAGACCATTCCTCACCATGGATCGAACTCGTGGATGATGCTTTCGAAGCGGATCACGGCGAAGAGTCGTGAGCTAAACGCGGCGAGACAAGCCAGGAACAGAATCAGGAAGGTCAGCAGGCCTTCCACGGCTTTCGAAGTCGACGGGAACCGCTGCTGCTCGGGCTCCGGCGACTCCACCAATTCCACCTCAAGCTTTCCGGACTCCTGACTTTTGACGGACTTCTGGCCATGCTTGTGGCGATTGCTGGGGCTCTTAGATGCCGCTGGAGCCTGGTTTTGGCTCCGTTTCCCCGTATTCGCTGCGTCGTATTGTCCGCTGTGTTCCGCCATTTTGGTTAATCGCACACATGTATATAGCCTCAGTCACAGTGATGAAAAATTGACATTTGCTCAGACCAAGAATTAAAATTTGATTAAAACATTAAAAGCCAACATAAAAAAATTATGATGGTTTTTATTTTATTTCTACTAAATCTTGGTCAATTTGTTTATCAAAGAATGTATTTTTGCGAACTGTTTTCCAAAATAAAATGCACATGCGTGACTGAGGTTGTCAAAGCTGAACCAATCAACAGCGCTAGCGTGTGAGTTTTTACCTGCTGTTGTACGTACGTTACTGTACGTTTTACTTTTCAGTACAAAATGAACACAGTGTTGGAACAGTGTATAATAATTGGGAAAACTGTTCATTACATACGCGTACAGAAATGCTCTTCTCTATGATTATAGTATTCCCTTTTTATTCCCTGTGCCACGAACAACTAGTCAGAGATCGGATGTTTGTTTAATTAATAATTGATGAGTCTAAAAGAATCGACGGATTGAGTAGGCCAATCACGAATAACTGGAGTGCAGTTTGTGGTGGCCGGTGGCGCTCTAACTTAGCTTTTCAAAAGAGTCCCTTTAGCAGTACAAAGCAAAGAAGAGCTATCTTTGGTACAAAGGACTCTAGCTTGTCGCAGACCTCTGGCTTGTCGGTCATCTGACCATAACAAAATATGCGTAGTTTCAGAATGCTCTTAGAAATTCTATTCTCCCGAGCTCGCCAAATCAAACTTATAAAATCGAACTTATAACGAATAATAATCAATTTTACTCATTCTTTTTTTACTCATTCAAAAAACAAAAATCTCACAGAAAAGAAGCTGATTTCAGTTCAAACAGCAGAATTGGAAATTAATGATGATCACTATTAATGCTCTCAAATACATGCAGTGATATTCAAGTCGCATCTTTGGCGGAGCAACTTTTTTTTATTTGTAACTTAATTTGTTTTGGCTGGTGAGTAGTTTGAAGGAGTTTATAACTTTATTGCTTGTATACGGATGAGCCAAATAAAATAATTGAAACTTTAGCACCGATTTCGATGGATTTTTTAAAGTTCAGCTTTTGGAAATGCTTTTGGAAAGTTAATGATGATCACATTGCTCTCAGATACACTGTCACTGACATTCATGTCGCATCTTAGGCGGACAACTTCTATTTCATTATTGTGTGCAAACATACAGTTTGCATACATTTTTAGTTCGTAAATTTGTCAATACTGGGACTCTACTCCGGTGAGAATTAGTCAAGTCCTTCCATTGATAAAGTACAGGAATACAAAGACACAAAAGTTTGAGCAAAAATGTATATTAAATTAGGCTGGAAATTCTATGTATTTATTTTTCTCGTTTAAGGGTTATGGTCTATGAAATTATGTAGATTTTGAACTGTACACAAATATTTCGCCAAAACGCACATAGGATTGTTTGTTCAAACAACATGATCGTTCGCTCATTATGTTTCCTCTATGGGAAAACTTGTACAGAACATAAAACTCGCCGGGCCACTTGTGTTTCTTGCAATTCTATTAAATATGACGAGCGCCCTCTGTTGAGCAGTCTCCTCGTGTGCTGTTCATTGCAGGTGAATGACCGTTGTAAAGAGCTCTGCGCCTCCGATGTGTGTTTCCAAAAATGAATGCATTCCAGGATGCCAAGTTGGCTAACCACTCTTTTTTTTTTATCTGCAATAGACGTAGGAAAATATATTATTAAAGGTATAATACAATGATTGGTAAAGGTCACAGAACAACACCGACACTTTGTCTAATCGAACAAGGGTGATTGTACACGAAATAATAAGCCTGTGAAAATTTGAGCTCAATCGGACATCTGAGTCACGAGAATAGCGAAAACCCGACTCAATTGTTCTTATAAATATAAAGATAGGTTTTGATCTTACCCCGAGATCAAAACTGTTTTCGGTCTTTGCTTTACTAATTTCTGGATAAAAATGTACCATTTCAGGTGGAAATGTGTTAACTAAGCACCGTCTTCATACCCTGAAAGTTATACGTAAATCTGTGAACATTTTTGTTTGGGTATGTACCAGTCCTGTATTTATACCTTTACTTAAGTTTGTGTATCTTTAAGGTTTACGTTGAGGAAGTAATACATGATTTTAAAACTAGAATATTTTTCCCAGGTACCCCCTCTCAGGTGATCAGGGACGATTCTGAATGAAGCACATTATAGGTTTTCCTCACTCATCTTCTGCAGAGGTTGTAATCCCCTTCCGCCCTATAGTCCCCCTTCCCACGTCTTGGTGGTCTAATCTTGAAAGGTTTCAATCTACCATTTTCTAAAGATGACCAGCTTAGCTCAACCGAAAAGAAAAAGTTTGGTCTTTGAAGAAAGAAATTAGTCCCTGGCAAGCCGACGGGCTTTGAAAGGATGTTGACATTCTGTTTTTGTTCCACGCGGTACCTTCAGAGAGGGATGAAGAGTCCAGCCGAGCGTCTTGTTATTGTATGGTCTGCGGATTTTGTGCAAAGGAAACAGTGGGTCACTATTGCTGTTTTGCTGGTGTCTCTATAACTGGTGGTCGGCACGACTGACAATAACGGAGAAAGTGAAAGCATGCTCGAGAAAGAAAATAATTCTTGTTAACCGGTTACAATTCTTTCGTTTTGGTGAAAGCATGGAGGTATAAAAAGTTTACCAGTATGTTTGCAAAGCTGGAGACTACTTCGACCGTGATGGGGTGAGCGCTGTTTGCCAGACGCGCAGTTTCCCATTCATCGTTCACGGAGCCAGCTCGAATGTAAGGCAGCATGCTAGGACTGCATGCTAATGAATATTTGCACCCTACTGAAGTGGACTAATTTGTAATGGCATCATTGCAATTCATTGGTCATTGACCTCTCGAGGGAAGTTTCACAAGTCATGTCCTGGCTTTCATGTGCATAACGGAGGACAAGAGCATGACTATATACCCACTCCGAAACCGGCATCCCCTTCCCATGTGCAACCATTTCCTTCCTCCATGGTACTATACAACCAATGAAGGTAAGTACGAACGTTTTTTGCACATTAGTATGGAAGAAGACCCATAGCTGCCTATTTTTGCGTTTGATAATAATGATCAGTTGCAACTCTCATTTTTATGGTAAACTTCCTTTCTAATGAACTTCAAGGTATACATTGTACATCATTCACCATTATTTTTTTGGTGTTGCATGTTGGTTCTGACTAATGATAAGTCATCGTGGGAACTGGGAAGTAGTTAGGCTGGTCGTAATCCTTGCTCTTCCCCTTTCAAGTCACCATCTTTGATTCGTGCATAAGGCGACTACACTGCCTTAACGGTGAATACTAACGTTTTTTATGAATGAATAAAACTAATTTTAATATTTAAAGGTAGTATCATACTTTGGTAGAAAACCAAAACAGAAATGTTCACAGATTCACGTATAACTTTCAGGGTATGAAGATACTGCTGGTAGAAACATACTGTTAACATTTTACCGACTGAAATGGTGTGCTTATCCAAAAAATTAATAAAACAACGACCGAAAATCTTTTTGATCTTCTAAAAGATCAACAATAAAAGAGAAAAGACTTCAGAAATACTGTGGCCGTTTTCACTGTTTTCTTAAAAAGTTGGCGCCGTATGGGACTGAGATTTTCACAGATTTCTTTTACTGTATCTTAGTGATATTTTTGCCCATGAATCTGTATTTCTTTGACAAAAACCAAAATATGATATTACCTTTAAAGAGGGTGTGAAAATGTATTGTAACATCTGTATGGATGACAAGTGCAAGATTTTATAAACTTCAGTTTAACATTTTTATATATTTTGGGCAGCCTGCTTCATACATCTTCGGCAGAAAATCAGCAGTCTAGCTTTTAGAAAGAGTTACACTTTTTTTGGCTGCTAACCATGCAATTCATTTTATGACCAATGATAAGCTTGGGTTGATCGAAGTAGCTTGGGTCCGCCATCATAGTTTAAGCTGTACCCTCGGCTTCGAGCTGAATAGCCTAATCATATAATCAGCCTATATCGCCATTGGGATGGTGGTGAATAGTCATTGGGAAATGTAACTTTTAAGGTTTCACAAAAGGAAGTTCCGGTTTTTGTTGAGGTTAACAATACAATTCCCAGGAGGGAATCGATTACGTTTTTGATGGGTTTTACTCTTTTTGTTTACCAGACCAGGTAGAGGTAAAAAACCTCTTGTGCTGTCGGATTTTGATCTTATTGTCAGTCAAATGATCAGGATAATCCAATACAATGATACATCTTTCTGTATGGACAATTGGGATTATCCACGGCTAATCCTTGAAGTGTCCCTCTCCATGTAAGCAGTTATTATTTAGTGCATGTGTGATAAACTGTAAGGCACCGCACGCGGCTCATACAGTATACGGTCCATTTCTTGGTCCCCTCCACCCGTCACACACACCCCATCCCAATGCCCACACATCACTCAAAATACCAAGCACCTGTCACTCAAGCCAACAGCTCGTGTCGGCGACGGTGGTGATATAAAATTCTGGCCAAATCAATATCGTCAATACGGGATCCAGCCTGGTATAGATGAGCCACAACTCCATCCTCCAGGTAATTAATTTTCGGTTTACCCTCAAAATCTGTGGCTTACGGTTTCTCGAACACCACATGTGTACAACGTCGATAAGCTAGGTGACAGAACACCACTCACACTTTGTCTGATCCAGCATGGGTACATGAAATAATAGTTCTGTGAAAATTTGAGCGCAATCGGACATCTGAGTCCCGTGAAAAAAAGCGAAAACCCGACTCAATTTTTCTTATAAAACATAGAGAATGATTTTGATTTTGCCAATTAAAGTCTATAAAGATAAAAAAAAATACGTTGGTGTTTGGTTTCACTCTTTCTGAATAAATACACCATTTCAGACTGAAATAATTCAACCGTGTTTATAATAATCAGCCTACATCTTCATACCCTGAAAGAATACAGGCCTACGTAAATAATGTAAACTTTTCTGTTTCGGTTTGTTACCAATGTTGTACATGCCCTTTAAACACTAATAGAACGAAACAATGATGATTGTGAGGCTTGGGTGGGATGTTTTTCAATCTGACTCGTGCTCAGTTTTTGCTATCTTATCTTTAAGGTAGGGAACCACATTGTTAATGTCTTTTCCGTGTGAGCGATCATTCATAACTTTTATGAGTGTTTTGAGCAACCGAACTTCCCATGCGGCAACAGTTACCGCCTACGTACTGCATGAGTCTGGCAGGAAGGTTAAAGGTAGTATCATACTTTGGTTTGTCAAAGAAATACAGATTCATGGGCAAAAATATCAAGAGTCATCTGTGAAAATTTCAGTCCCATACGGTGCCCACTTTTTGAGAAAACAGTGAAAAACAGCCACAGTATTTCTTAAGTCTTTTCTCTTTTTTTTCCGATAGATCAAACAGATTTTCGGTCGGTGTTTCACTAATTTCTGGATAAATACACCATTTCAGGCGGAAAAACTTTAACGGTAGGTTTCTTCTAGCATCATCTTCATACCCTGAAAGTTGTACGTAAATCTGTGAACATTTCTGGTTTGGTCTGTTCCAAAGTATGATACTACCTTTAAGTCAAAAGATAATTACTGGTAAAGTAAAACGAGAAAGTCTAGATCTATTTCAACATAAGTCATTACAGTGATGGATCTTCTTAAATAAATCTGCGGTAGACCTAAATTGAAACCAAAAAATAGACGACTCTTTCCAACACTTTATATTACAAGACTTTTTACAACCTTCGGTGTTGAAAACAAACTCATTACATGCGCCTAAGTTTGCTTAGGATCTTTTTACAAGGGCTTAACGTACGGCCCTCAATAAAATAGAAACAAACATCCCTGCTGGCGCCACCCGGCTGCAAGGTGAATGTATAATATACGGCAAGTCACGCAGTGTCAATCAGTAAAAAGGCTGGGACGAACTACACAAGGAACGCCAACAAATAAAGTCAAAGAAAACAATAGGGGGAAAGTTTTATTAGAGCCGACTTCTCATTGGTTTTTGATCCGCGAAGTCACGCCCCCTTTTTGTGTCGGTTCGGTCACGTGATCATGGGCCGTTTAGGTGATTGGCTAGACAAAGTTGCACCAGAGACGCGCACAAAAATATCGTCTGATTTTGGGCACGTGTATTGATATGTAGCAAAATGAACAGACGAGCAAACTGCACGTTACCAACGCACACATGTAAACATTTGTATTGTACGGTGTAGTTCAGATTACAGGATTTACTCGAAATTTGGAACTTGGGTCTGTTGCGTTCTGATAAAAAGGTATCTGCCTATAAACTGGAACAATGTGAAAGTCCTCAAAATTCAGCAAAGCTACACCAGGTCCGGTAAGTCACCTTAAAAGCAATACATGTGAATTCGTGCTAAATAATTGTTGAGCTCTTCCAAACTTTGACTTCGAATTGACTTTGTTCGGGTGTTTCGTTCAGCTGGTCAAGAGTGTCCAAGTTTTGCACGCATTTTTAGCAGAAGGTCTAAGTAAATGTTTTGGATATATCTCCAGCAGTTTCTTTGGTATAATTTCGAGGCCTGGAGGTACAATTTAATTCTCCATGCTCGAATTAGGGTTGCACACTTGCAAACTCATACTGCACTTAAGTAGGATGGCTGGTGGTGGGTCAGAAATATTTATAACTATAATTTGTCATTACTCAGCAACGATGTGCTTACTTTTCTGTCAATTTGCTGAAGTTGTAAAATTTCAATAATTTTGAAGCACAAGAAAATGAAGGTCCAATATTTATTGTTGTGAACTAACTCAATTGACTGAAGCCTGAATAATTTTTTTCCTCACGGATTGTCCTTTTGAAATTACTGAAAAAATTCTACCTGTTATTGTATTATTTCAGCATTGGAAAGATGACTTTATTTGTGTACATTATGATGCCTGTATCTTGCATACAATTTCTGTTTTTTGTACTTATCAAAAAGGGAATTTTACAGTAAGCTTGTTACAGCTTTGTCCTTGACATTTATTTGACAGATTCACAGACGGATTGACAGATTGGTATTAGAACGAGAATTTCAAAACGTAGGAGTATTTTCTCTTATCAGCTTTCAGTTAGTAAACACAACATAACACACTTTGGAATCTGAGAACTGAACTATTATAGATTAAGCCTTTGTATGTATGACAAGCCCCTGTGAAACTTTTTACATCGTCATTTTTGTAACTTGAAAAGTTGGAATCTGCTGGCTTCTGTGATGTGGGGCATAAAAAGGTATACCGGGAATTCATTCAGTTTCAGTTATGAATTGCCTTTCTTTCCACCCATGGGCAAACTCAAGGTCTCCCTTTCACCCCAGTAATGCCAGACAAGCCCCATTCTACATGCCCACCGACACGGCATTGTCCTTATTTGATTGACAAAAAAGTTCATCGCTGTGGCAGTTCAACTTAAAGTCATATCTCATATAGTGAAGAAAACCAACTAAAGATATGTAATTTTAAAAAGTATATAGCAATCTAAATAAACCCAGTGCATCCTCCATTGCCTCTGTTGTTAATAATCCAACTGTGATGAGCTGCAATTTCCATTTAAACACCGTTAATACCACTGTTGACTTGGACTTCTGTAAAAGATGTAAAATGCATTACCAGGATCAGATCACTATGGAAGTGGTGTGCACAAGATTGAGGCTCTTGTACCAAAGACCATAATGTATAGTGGTAATGGTATAATGGTGCTATTAACCCAGCTTCATGTTGCAGCATACTCATGGCTGATGTTAAAAATCAACAAAAGCCTGATAATCTCTAGGTATTATTATTATGTCTCAATGGACAAAGCAATGCTCTTGAGCGCAGACTAGTCAAGCCAACATAAACAGACAAAATCAAGTCTCTGTTAAAGGTGCTGTACAGGATTGGTAACATACTTAAAAACAGAAATGTACACAGATTTACATATATCTGTTAAAATATTTCCGCCTGAAATGGTGTATTTATCCAGAAATTAGTCAAACAAAGGTCAAAATTAGATTTGATCTCGGGGTAAGATCAAAACCATTCTTTTTTATTTTATAAAAAAACACCAAGTCAGGCTTTCGCTAATTTCTTGTGACTCAGATGTCCGATTGAACTCAAATGTTCACAGGTTTATTATCTCATGTACATGCTGGATCAGGCAAAGTGTGAGTGCTGTTCTGTGCCCTTTACCAATCATGTATTATACCTTTAAACCGCCACCAAAATTTCTTGTCATGTAGCCTCATGATTGACTGACAGGTTTTGTTCACTCTTTGAATAGGCCTAAACCTTTAAAAGCCCTGACACTCACATCGCCCAAATGCCCAAAACTATGCTAGCCCTTCACTTGTCATGTACCCAACCCTGCTGATGTATTATTGCAGAAACAGAAAAGAGACATAGTACTAGCTTAGAGCTAGGATACTAGTAGCATACAAGGAATTGGGATAACACATGTCAGGAAGGAGCATGGGGTTCCCCAATTATATCCCCTCTCCACTTGAGACTTTAATATCCTGGGAGCTTTGCCCTGAATTATTTTAATTCATAAGAGCTTTGTATTGTCTGGGTTGATGCATGCTTTCATGCCCAGGTATTTTTCTTCAAATACCTTTATCTCGTTCATCTTTTCTGTAAACATTTCCATATTGTGTCAATGAAGTTTATCAGTTTGGTGATATCAAGTGGCCTGCATTTGTTTCTATAGTGATAGTCAATACTGGCATTCTACCCTAGGGGTCTAGATATGGGACCTTGATCAACCTAAATATTTTAAGCGTCCCAGAAATTTCTTCCTGAGAGTAAATATTTATTTTGGAGGCCATTTTAAAAGTTCTGGTGCTTCAGATTTATTTGGGAGTAAGGTTGTCTGGAGTATTGGCCTGAAAGTCTGTGCTATGCAGCCAGGCTTCCATGCTCATGGTTGGAGTATTATTGAGTGTGGGGCAAAAAAAACCAGAAACCGTTCCCTTGGGCTGTAGGAGTCATATCTGAGGCAAACTGATATGTCTACCCATGTAGTGTTTTGATAAACAAGGAGGGGTCATTTTTGTTGCTTCCACAAAGTTCCTGCCATGCACCAACTTTGTTTTATTTCATTTAAGTGCATTGTGCAATTGAATAATAACAAAACTTGTTGTGGTACAGAACTTTTATAAACTGTGTGAGTTCCCACTTGTTGCCTGGAACCTTCATCAATCTGCCTATACCCCTTTCACACAGCAGAATCCCTTAGGACTCGGGTCAAGTCAAGTTGGAAACTCAAAGCCAGCCCTTACAGAAGTTATTAAAGGGTGTCTGGGATGTTAAATCCTGTGTCCTTCAAAGTCTGACAACAAGAGATGGATTCGTGGAATTGTATTTATAAGTGAGCTTGGGTTAATTAAGGTAAATGCAAATGAGAAGAATTACTGAGAGAACGGAAAGTACACACAATTGACCATTCCGCTGTGTCTATTCAACTTCTGTAGAAAATAGATCTAATTTATACATGAAGGTAGTATCATACTTTGGTAGGAAACCAAAACAGAATAGATTTACCTAAAAATTATGCTGTATTTAGCAAGAAATTTGTAAAAGCAATGACGGAAAATATTTTTGATCTTTAAAAGATAAAACTGACGGTGAAAAGATTAAAGAAATTCTGTTTTCTCAAAAAGTTGGCATTGTATGGGACTGAAAATTTCACAAATGACTGTTACTGTATCTTCAGATCTTCCTTGATATTTGTGTCCATGAATCTCCATTTCCTTGACAAAAATCAAAGTATGATATTACTTTTAATAATTGTAATGGAAAACCATGGAGTTCGGTGGTCAGAGGCTTACTATACCACACAGAATATCATGCATAATTAAAACAAATTGTTTTAAGTGTCTTGTGTTGAATCCTATTGTTAACATGCAGGCGTGGTGCGAGTAGGAAATTGAAATCTGTTAATACATTTCCTGTTGTCTAATTTCCAAATTGCCAGCATCCACCAGTTGTGTACATAATCACAATTTGCATGTTATCTGGGCCATGCACCGAAAACAAACACAGGATTTGTACAACATTCCTGATTCTTTGTCTTGATGCATTCCAATCCAGAGAAGCCTAAATAGCAGGCGCGGTTCTAGAGCCAAAATTTTGGGGGGCTAGAAGAGCCATTATTTTTTTTTTTGGGGGGGGGCTAGAAGACCCAATATTTTGGGTTCTTCTAACACTCGCTTCTGCTATGTCTCATAAGGGGTCGAAAAACATGCACATTATAGCCCACACAACGCATTTTTATGTAATTGGCGCTTAATAACTGAAAAAATCCAGTATTTTCAAGAATTTTTTTTTTTTCACTTGCATTTTTTTCGGGGGGCTAGACAAAATTTTTGGGGGGCTACAGCCCCCCCTAGCCCCCCCATAGAACCGCACCTGCTAAGTAGTTACAAAGTACGGTAGAATCATTTAATATCCCGATTCTTTTTAATTGCAAGCAAATATTTCCATACCTTTGACTGTTTAGATTCATATTAAACCGTTGCATTCATTATTTCATTAAATCTGTCATAGAATTAATGGAATTTTACTCAATGAAATCTCACCCCATTCTTATGTTGTTGTTTGCATGACATACACCTATGAATTTGCTTGAAATACACTGGGATACTGACCACAACATTGACCAATGACTACAATGAAAAACTGTTAATAAAATAATCAGGAATTGGGGGGATTTCATTGGCTTGGCTCCAAATGTCTGGAATCAATCCAGACAAGGAAATTCTATCATGTTGTAGTCATTTCCTACCCAAGGACTAATGGCTGGTTACTCCGAACAAACCGGTCACCATTCATTCAGGTGCATTCCTATATCCTATACCCTTTACCCAACTTCGCTGACAAATTGTGAAATCATCAGCCGGTCTGAGGTTTTTTTTCATTGAGAACTGGGAGATTGTGAATCCTGATTCTTAAGAGGCATATTCTCTCACGACTTCAAAAGAATTTCACACTTTGATTTTGTTTTCTGATCTCAAGGGAGAAAGTGAGCCTAAATTACATGTCATACTTATTTTTTTAAAGGTAGACGTTTTTGTGAAGACTTATTTATCGTTGTGTTTTATTTTGCAAAAAAAAACCTATTAAATATTGCTGTTTTTATGTCTCAGTTTCTGATTATGCTTTCACTGTTTTGTTTTCAAACAGGTTGTTTCTTGAAAGCATGCATTTCTGCTGGGATGAAATAGAGCTTGATGCACCCTGAGCTTGGATAGATAGACTCGCAAAAACACAATGCTTGCTTTTCGCCCCCGGAGAAGGATGAGCCTTCTCCTTGGCCTTTTACTATGTTCTGTAGTCGGTGTACAGTTCGTCAGCCTGAGCCTTGGGTCATTTGACCGTATGGTCAAAGATTCTCAAAACCCAGGTTTGCCGACTTCACAAGACCCCTGGAATTTCGAAGGCGGGCAAGAGGGACACACAAGGGGTGATCCTAATTCTGCCAGAGATCATTCAGTGGAGCAGTTCAGAGAAATACTACAAAATGCTCGTGAAGAACTAGGTGATGAGTTCAATGCAGTTGATGGCAGCGAGAAGACAAGAACCGTAGGGAATCAGCAAACAGTCAGATTAAGCACTCCGCATTTGAGACGATTTTCAAAGGTTTCTCCAGCTGTTCTCCAGGAAGAGAAATGCCCAGGCTGCTATGGCACGACTCTCTGCGACAAATTCTATGCGGGCAACATCACCTTGGACATGAATACCCCGGGACATGCCTACAATAAAGGCGTCTTCTTCGGATTCTGGGAGCGACAGAGGGTTGTGGGGAAGCACTTGGCTGATCACAGGGAATTCCAACGGTTGGATCATTTCATTTGTCAGAACAGCAGCCGCCGGATACAACCCAACCAGCGCTGTGATGTGAGTTGGGACATTCTCCACTCTCATCTTGCAAGCAGAACAGCATTGAACACTGACTACATTCGCAAGAATGCACATAGAATTGCACAGAAGGCAGATTCTTCTTTAAGGTAAAAATTTGAACTTGAATTTGAAGTACACATGTATCTATAGACATACAATTGAATATAGTGATTAGTGAGACAGGGGGCCAACATTTGTCGTGACATAAAATAAAATTGAAAGTATGTTTTCTGCTATTAATATGATGTTCATTGTGCACCTGTACGTCTAATGTTCAGTATATTGCCTAGTGGCAATATTTGCAACATAATTTTATGGCACAGGTGATAGTAACAGATTTGATGATATTTGACATGTGGATATGGTGTGTAGTTTTAGCACCAGCTGTGTGTTTGAAGGAGTGCTTTGCATAGATTAGAGAATAGTAGCTAATAACCGCCTTGGGATTAATAGATAAAGGTCTAATATGTATTGCAGACACATTAGGAGAGTGGAGTTAGCCTATAAGGGTAATGGGAAACCTTTGAGATGATGTCAGCAGCAGACCGAAGTCTCTTTTTTGCTAGCTCTGAGCATGCGTGTGCAATGGGAGACTTTGGAGAATCGGTCTTGAGTCAACAGCGCATGCGCGAACCATGTCTGCGCAATTGTGAGCCTGCGCGCGTTGATTTGCGCATGCGTGCACGTGCGCTGTTGACTTGAGGTCCGGTTCTCCAAAGTCTCCCATTGTGAGCAGGCGTGCATTGTTGTTCGACGGTGTGCTATCAAGTTGAAGACCCAGCTCCAAAGTCTCCCATTGAAAGAGGCTGAAAATGAATCACATTGTTTCATTATTTCTAACAGCAAACTCTCCATGACTATATTCGTTTGTGAATTGAGCAATGATGTTTTGTGATACAGCTAAAGTAAACTTTGTTTACTCAAAAAGCATCCTTGAAAAGCTGACCATACTTCCTGTGTAGCAGTTGAATCACTTTTTGTATGGTTGAATATTTCATTCAACAGGGAAATGGCTTTGAACCATAATGGTTTCCTCTTCATTGCTAATCATACTGGCAAGTCAAAACAAAAACACCTAAACCAGAGTTACCAGACTATGTTTATGTTGTATCCTATACTGTGTTGTGGTGAAGATCATAATTGTGGTCCCAGATAAAAAAACAACACCACAATTTATACATGTATTTGTAGGTCTGAGGTTTCAGATTCCCAAGTTATTTCCCTAGTTGCATGCTCTTTATTCCTTGCTTGGCTAAAAACTAACTGTTCACAACAGGGTTTGAGGAAAATTGGAACATGCATGTAATTTAATATCCTGGGCTTTTACATTGTGTAGACATAAAAGGTGAATGGTGTAACTTGTATGTAAATTAATCTTTTTGGAAAAAGGGGGTTGGTGAAAGAACCTGTATTAATTATTATTATGAATAATTGGGTAACCCAAAAGGTCTGGCCAGTGGCCAGCTTTAGTTCAGAGTTGAAATTCCTCATGGTCATTCGCTTTTGAAGTATAAGTTCTGGATATCTCTCTGATGGAGTGAAAACCTAAATTTGGTGACTAGACTTATTGGTCCAATTTCATTTAAGTCCAAAATTCTGTTGCTTATCATGTGTCCACTCCTGACTGACCATGCCTTGATTGACATTGTTCCCTTGGGCTTATGCCATGTGTGACCATACCAGCCAGAAAAGTGATACCAGTGATAAAAAACTATGCAAATAAAGTATAAGGCACTAAATATCAGCTAAACTCAGCAGACTTTGTCAGTGTCTGTCCTTAACATGAAGGTGTCTGTTAATGGCATAGGCCATGCATGACATGCATGCAGTGACCTGAAGTGCTGGACCTTGTGCTGGCTGGAACTGCGGTCTGTTTGTCATTGTGGTTTTGCTGTCATGTTTGATCAGGTCAGCCAGCATCCAGACAGGAAGGAAGAAGAAGACTAAAGGGGGAGGGGTTTATTACTCTGGCCCATGGGGTCTCTGCAGGAGAATCAATACAATGAAACTGTTTCTTGGAATGATGGACATTCTTATGACACCGAGGAAAGGAGGAGTGGTGATCCCAGACTCAGTGTTTATTCCTTCGGCTGTAAAAGATTTGTGAAAGAAGAGTAACACACTTTTTGGAAGATGTGTGGTCCTGAGAAGGACAGATGAGAGATCTTGATGTTTCGACCAGTGTGATCTGGTCATCCTCTCTCTCTCTCTTGGAGATGATCAGAGCACACTGGTCGAAACGTCGAGATCTTACTCTTATTGGGTCTTCCTAAGGACCACACACACACCTTCCAAAAAGAGTGTTATGGTGTCTCTCTGCAAGTCTAACCCAATTCTAGTCTCTTCACCATGCAAAACTTCAAATCATAAGAGTAGAATGAGTTGAAAGTTTTCTGATGAAGTGAATTTTACTTCTATTCATCTGAAAGAATTAGTCAGTTTCTTGTTAGGATCCATTTCATGCGATGACAAGTGAGGTCTGACTTGTGTAAATAAGACTTTTATGTTTGAATTAGCATTCCCTTCAACAAGCATGAAACTGCCCCAAGATGACAATGAGTTCAAATCCTTCAATCCAGGAACAGTAGACCCTAATGGCTGGTTATTTTGTAAACAAGCTGGTCTGGGTTTAGGAAATGAATCAGACCAAGTGGGCTAGAAACTAGTGAAAACAATAACCAGGTTGAAGTTTTTTGTTACCTAGTAGTGTGAAGAATACCCATCATCAGCTAGATCAGGCTGCAATCTATCACTTCACCTCCACTGCCCACCATGGGTAGACCAGACTGCCAAGAAAAGTAATTGACAAGTGATTAGAGTAAATTGCCCATTGGGGAACAGGAAGCCCACTCACTGGAATTGACAGACACACTGGTGTCAACAACAAAGAAGAGTAAAAGAGAGTTACAGAATGATCTAAGAATGGATAATGGCTGAAAATAAGAGACCTATATCTTTCATCCTCTGTCAGGAGCAATTACAGAGGTAACAAATACTGAAGGATTATTCTAGTGCTTTCAGGCAGTAAAAGGTTACAGTTTAACTCCTTTTTTTTCTTTTCTGAAGTTAACTTTTTGGGCCCATTGTTGTCTCCTTGGTGTCCCAGAGCCACATCTGAGGGCATTGCCCCTTGGGTTGTGGTATTGCTTACCTGGAGGCTGTAGGTCTGGGGGAGGACTGTTCCAGCCTGGATGTAGCACTTTGCTGACACATTATTTCAGCAGACCAGTTACCTGAGAAATCTTGTTTGGCCTCATAAGAAACTTAACCGGATGTACAAAATGGGTCTGCGGTTTGCCAATTGCTTTGTTTACAAGATCTATGCATGCAATATGTCACTAGTTTATCAGGTCACTAAACATTGCTTCACATATTCATTATAAGACAAAATTCTGGATAAGTTGTGATTTAGACAACACGTAGTTGGATCAAGGGTTAATTGTTACTCCTTAAATTTGAAAGGAAAACCCTTAATTTCAATCTTGGTACGCCTACTTGAAGTTCAACATGACACTGCACTTTGACGTGCACACAGTGGGTGAGACTTCCCAGGGTGCAGATTCCGAAACATTTTCATCAATGTTTCAGAAATTTGATTTGAAGTGTGATTTGTTTTATCCACCGTGGTGGCCTTGGAACAAAATAACAAGTTCATGAGTTTAGAGTATAGGCCTATATGTCAGCAGGGGCCAATTTCAGAAGAACGCAAGATCAGTAAAATGCCTTTTTTTATTAAAGAAAGTGGTAAAGCATTTTGAAAAGAATTACATTATGTCACTGGTGTCGATTTCTTTTCATGATTGGGGAGATGATTGGTGATTTGGTGTCCTATGCGAGGGAGCGAAGCGACCGAGCCAGGGGAGGCTGTGGGAGATGGGATACCCCCTCCCAACCCAAGGACTTTTTTTATAAAAAGAGAGTCGAGAAGTCACATTTTAGATAATTTAAAAATGATATTCAGAAGAATGAAACAGTATAAATTCACTGCGAAGAGTAACAAAATAACATGGATTATGTAATATTTCTGTACAATAAACTTAATAAACTTACAAAATATTTGGGGGGATGATAATACACGCCATCCCCCCACCTCAAATATTGGGGGGATATATCCCCCCCCCCCCCCCCCCGGGAATCGACACCCATGAATTCTGTCCATATTTGCATTCATAGGAACTTTACCAAACCTTTTACTAATTTATTCACTGTTTTCACATCATAGCTTATAAATACTGGAAAATGCACTTTTTGGTGTTAAGTTAAATTTAAATTATAAAACATTGAGGGAACACGAAAATCACAATACATTTATTACATTACAAATCAAAAATGCACTTTTGTAAACAGATATTTCCTGGTCAGTTTAGAAGTTAAGGGCTCAGAAATAATATTGAATGGATTGGCATACATGCTTGCTTTAAAAACATCAAACTGAAGGGTAGCTAGGTTATTTGCCCTCAGGGAAAGTTTTTATGAAAGATTGTTACATTTTCACCTAGGACTATTACTAAATATGAACAGGTGTAGACCAACAGTGGAGCAGTTTCCACAACCTTGACAAAATGTACTTGGGGGTTACAATGGGTGCCATATGACTGCATGAAATGGTCCATTAAAAGGTTTACGTGTCCTTTGGGAGGTTTTTGTTGTGAAAGCCCACAGGGGTTCCGGTCCTTTGTCTGTTACTTAATAATAAGTAATAATAATACTGTAGCATTTCAAAATACACGAATAACACTGTTGCACTTGTACTTGTACTCCTTCTCCAAGTGGCGATTGTATCAAATCTTTATTGAGAGTGATATGAATGAACACTCACAACCATGGAGGTAGATGTTACATCAGATTGTGAGCTGGCAAAGCTTTTGAAAGAAGAATGGTAGGGTGGGTGGAAGAATAGTAGGGTGCCACAGAAATTGGAACTTGAATTGCCCCATCCAAACACTGGAACTGCTGAACCTTGAAAACATAAAGAGCGTGTGAGAGATTATGGTTTTACACTTTTTTGTATAGTAAATAGCTGTTGAACAAATCCTTGATAAAAAAAGAAGGTCCTCACTTATAGGCCTACTGCCAAAGTTTTTTTTTTATAAGATCAAAGATTGCCCATCATGCTTGTATTGTACATCATTTTGAAAATATTTTATTGATAACTCTGGTTATATTATCAGTATATGAAAATCTCCATTGTACAGTTGCATATTAAGCCCTGTCTGATTTTTTTCCCGGGGGTTTCACCGAGCTGATGGGTAAATCAAAAATGGGCAAATATTACCGATATATGGACTTTTGACTTGGGTAACTTAACCGTGCATGCGCGGAGGAATTACCGAGCTTTCAATACTAGGGTTATGAGGTTATCCTATTCGTACTGTCCGCACTGGACTTTTCATCTTGGAAAAAGTTTCTCGGGAATTCTTCCTGAGGCAGAAGTTGGCCAGTAGAAATGCTCGCTTGGGTTGGGAAAAGTAACTGAGAGAAAGACTTCCCGAGACGTCCGCACTGGACTTAAAATGTTTAAAGTACACAGCCATCTCAGTAACTTTGTCCCCCAAAATAGTCCAGTGCAGACAGGGCTAAAATGGCAGTGGATCAGTATTTGTAGATAGTTGTATTTTTCATTTGTGCTTCAGAGCTTGAAACAAGTTGATTTACATGCAATGTAAGCATTGCATATTATTTTCAGGAATGGTCTTACTTCCTATAGCTCCTTTTTCAATGACGATTTCTGGCAAAGGGTAGAAAATCCAATGCATGGATGATAATGACGCAAATCGTATCCGTTACTCATGCACTCATGATCATGAATATCTCATCACCGGAATTGGCATTTTCAGGCTCTTAATTCCTCCATGTAACTTCCAGGTGGAAACATAAGGTAGGGTCAGACAGGGCAGACGTTTAATACCTGCATGTGCATGGGGATGTGAAAAGCACCTGCTAAGTCTCGTGTGTAATTCGATCACAAAACCACTTTTCTTTGCCTGCTCAGGAAATAAATATTTGGAGGTCAGCAATTTCACACTGGCTGCTAATATTTACCCGATTATGATATGGCAAATGCTTGTAAAGATCAAAGCCAGCGTGTGCACAATTGTTGAATATCTGTCAGGTGTTGTTGGGATTACACCAGCTTTGAAAGGGGGGAGGGACAATGGGTTTCTATTTTGTATGGGAAAAGTACATGTATGGAACTGTACACAGCATTTTCAACATGTCCTGGAAGCTTGGTTTGGTTGTATATTTACATAAAAAGCACAGGTTGAGTTGTGTGTGGCAGGACCAAGCTCTGTCCAAAGTTTCAAATTTGTTATGATGACACTTTATTTCATATTAAGTGGTGCAAAATAAAGGAAAAATCTTATAAATCATTAAAAATTGTATTTTTGACAATCAATTTTGTTTTAAAGAGCCTACAAGAGACTACAGGACTGGTATTACCCAATTAAACAGAAATGTTCACAGATTTATGTATAACTTTCAGGATATGAAAATGGTGCTAGAAATATAGGCCTACTATTAGAATATTTCCACCTGAAATGGTAAATCCATAAATTAGTGAAACAAAGACCTAAAATAGTTTTGATCTCGGGGTAAGATCAAAACCATTCTTTATGCTTTATAAGGAAAATTTAGTCATTTTTTCCCGCTATTTCCTCGTGACTCGGATGTCTGATTGGGTCAAATCTTCATAAGTGTGTTATTTTATGTACATGTCTGAATTAGACAAAGTGCGAGTGCTATTCTGTGACCTTTACCAATCATGTATTATACCTTTAAGGTTATATCATTTCATCTACAGTTTTGCTAGCAAGATTTTGCATGGACATGCAGTTTTAGTATTTCCCTATTCCCTACATGTAGTGTCTCCATCAAGCAGATTATGATTAAAACAAAGCAGTTATAACACTAACAGACATGGGAAGGCAGAAGTAGGAGGAGGAGCTGTTCCCCAAATCATGTCTTCCAGACTACATGTATCTTGAGAATTGGGATTAGGAACATCAGACAGGATGTGCCTGGGATGGATGCATGGTGTGGTGTTCTCATGTGATCCTTTGGGGTGTTACTCGCCAAACCTATCAGAAAGCAATTCTCTGTGTGCTGGGGACTGTAATAAATTTGATGACGTCGTCGTCATGCAGACTGCTTCAAAAAGAAAGTTCACAACCTTAGTTGCTTGAAGAATGAGCTCCCTGAAGATTTTTCAACCCAGGGATAAATCAACATAATGCATTTGTTTTTATTTTCCTCTTTAAGAGTTTTGATTTTGATTTGTTTCCTTTTGATTTGTCTTGGATTGCAGGTTGGCTTTGTGTGCCAGCGAGAGGTTCATGGGTCTGCTGAAGGACCTGTACGGTCTCAACAGGTGGCCCAGGGACTGCTCACCGGAGATTGCTACCCTTATGACTTCCCTGATTCTCAACCCCGAGGGTCTTTTGCTAAAGGTAAATGAAAATGTGTAATTTTCTAGGTCAGGTGGTGCTCTGTTTAGTGTTTGTCTTTAATGAGAGTTTCCTCCATCTTAGTTGACGTTAAAAAAAAAGATCAGGATTGGTAATTTTGGCATAATATACTGTCCTGGTGCATTCTGCATGGTGTCATTTACCTCACCTTTCCTCACATGAATCCTCCCAACATTTTCAAAACAAGTTTTGTTTAAGTTATGAAAGACATTTGTCCAACATTGCACAAGTAAAATTTTAAATGTTATTTGCCGAGACTGGAGACAGAACCTTTCCCATAATAGACCCAAATAAGTGTCAATTTAGCTGATTAATCCCAAAATGATGAGGTCTCCTCCTTACCTTCTGCATTTAATGGGCCGACACCAGATTATGTGTATGTTAAAAATGATAAATAAATCAAAATAATTTACCTGTCCCGTTTCCTTTTTTCATTCTTGCCATGATAACATTATTATATTGCATGAATAAGGCCTAATATGATTTAATGCTAAGCTAATGTGTGGATTTATTATTACCATCAACCTACTGGGTTTGAGTAATTTTTCTAAAACCTTGGAGCTGGGTCTAATGATGCACATAAATTAATCCACCACTGCTAAGTTTGGATAATATCAGTCACAGCATTAATTGGCGTCAAGTCTGACTTTTGCAGTCCAGCAAAGGGTCATACCTAGGTCGTTAACCATGTGGGAATTGATCCTGTCATGGTACCCTTGGGACAAAGGCAGGGAGACTGACTTAATTTACGGCTGGCAGTCAGTCGATGAGGACCAGTAGGGTGAATAATAAAACCCTTGGGGATGATTTGAAAAATGAAAACTCTTTCTGATGGGTTGTCCATGTTTCTCAAAGTTTCCAGGCTTGACCCTTTCCACCCCATGTTCAACTCCCATCCCACCCCTTGCATTTGGAAGGAATTCATGCTGAGAAAAGTCCCTATGGTCAAATCCCTGGGCTACGATGTAAATGCCTTTAAAGTCTGGTCCTGGTAAAAAATAAATAACACAAGTTGGAGACTATAATAACCTCTTAACACAATTTGTGCTAAAAGATAACCTCACCTGGAAAATTAAGCTTGGGTAGAATTTGATACCGATATTATGAGCCACCGGTATTGTCCGGGTAGATTTGAACAGTTGGCCCACACAAGGCCATGCGATATCCTTGAACCTTTAGGGGAAATACCTCCATATGAGCTGTCAAGAAAAATCACTTGAACCTTGCTTTTACTGCAAGGTCTGGAACAGAGATTACATTTTGGTGTGGCAGTGGGCCAAAACTTTGCATTGAATTGAAAAGCATGGCCTGGTTATTTTTTATTTACCCTGTGATCAATCTTTTTATACAATTCACCCCTTCAAGGTGAAATTGAAGAACCAATAAAAGAAACATTTGAAATTTGATTCCTTGTGAACGTACGTGTCGGAATGTACAACTTTTTCATTTTTTTAACAGGGCTATAAGTAGTCATTTCACGGTATATAAATATATTTGATGTGACCTCTAATTTTCTTTGACAATGTTGAACAACTGCTCTTATCCATCATAACAAGAGAGAGAAATTCTTCAGTCACAAAGTCAGCACCCAATTTACCATTTGCATGCGTTTAGTTTAGTGTATCAAAAGAATTGTATATAGGATTTATTTCATCGGTCATTTTAGCATATGTAGCTCTAAATCCCATCCTCCTGACTGTTGGATATTTATTATTAAGTTTAATACAAGTAATAAACTGCTGCAAACTGCTCATCAGCCAAAATAATGACCTGAAATTTATAAAATGCTTGGAGTTAGGAGGACCTGATGTGTTTCAATACTATTACTAGCAGGATCTTTATCCAAGGCTCAAGCCTTAGAAAAAAGATCCTGCTAGGATCGAAACGCGTCAGCTCCTCCTATAACTCCAAGTATTTTTAAGTTTCGGCAGTGGGACATTATAGTACATTCTACCTGTCTCAAGCTATTTTTTCTCCATGTTAGACATTTTTGAGCATCTTGTAAAGGAGCCTTAGCCCTTGGGCATCAAGCCCGGATAAGGCTCAACCTCTGGGCAGGATTAGTGGAAAACCCTGGGCATCCTCTCTGAGTTAACTGTCCATTATAAAATCGTCAAGTTGATAAATGATAGACTGAGCAGCAACACTGTCCTTTTGGTTAGGGGAGGTCATTCCTAGAACTAAGTGTCTAAAAATAGAATAGACAAGGCTTTTTTGATGGCATCTGTGACCATTACAAATGGCATAGTAATGGAAAAATCTTGCCCATTTAGGCCTTTGTGCTAGACAAATGACAGGTCTTTGAGCTACCATCTTTTGACCTCAAATTACGAGGGTGCCCTATTGAAATGATGTCATGTGTTTAAGAAACATTTACCCATCCAGACGGTTTACCCATGTACAAGAAATGTGAAGGCCCCTACTGTACAGTATGTACTTTGCTTGGTACCTGTGAAACAAAATTACAGGCAACTTGAACAGTTTGAAGCTGCAGCTCACTGCTTCTAGAGGATGCTTCTTAGAGAATGCTTTTTACTTGTGACACTAGAATTGAGTAGGAAGCAGGCGTAGGGGGTTTCAGTCTTGCTTACAAGCCTTGAGCCACATAGGACTATTTGCAGGTGTTTAGGAAAGAGCCAAGTTGATATTGCTTCTGCTTGACAGGAAGGATTAACCTCACTCAGCAATCATGAATATGAAGCCATCACAACATGGATTATTCAGGTTGAAAGAGCTCCATGTGTTTACGTGGTCTATAATGTATATCTTTAAAGGTACAGGTAGACCTAATGTATGGACGCCTTTGGTATCTAGATGAGTAAAGTAGTGCAGCTGGACTCTGCTGGAGGTACATGTAGGTTATTTTTATTGGGAATTATCTGGTACTTCACTGAAGAGATAACCCATTTATCTCCCAATCCACTTGTAATTGGGACTCAGTGGACTATCAGTGATATATGCTGTTTATCAGTCTGGCATGTTTCATCACAAAGCAGCTGGGTCCGTTCACAGACAGCTAGCTCAGTTGATTCTACTCTTGGCTACTCTTCCCCAGAAAGAGAGGAAAAAACATCTCAGTTTACAATTTCAGGTTTGGAGGAAGATAATTTGGGCAGGTGGTGCAGGAACAGGTTTCATTAGTTCCTTACTATTAGATACTTAGTGTTCATACTACGTACTTGTGCATCCTCATCATAACATAGAAAAAGTGTCAATACAAGTAATAACTGCTTCAAACTGCTCATCAGCCAAAATGACCTGAAATATATCAAATGCTTCAAGTTAGGAGGGCCTGACGCGTTTTGATCCTAGCAGGATCTTTCTCAAAGGTCATAGAAAAGTGTTATCAATTACTTTTATTCCAGTCTTTCTCCAACAAAAAGCCATGATTTTCGTTTGTACTTGCCAGATGAATTGAAACAAAAGGTGTTTTCCATGTACCTCAAAATCTTTGAGGTCACTGGTCCCTTAAAAGTCTGGCTTTAGGCTGTGTTCCTTATACTTTTGTTGATGATGATACATGGCCAGATGAATCCCTTAATCTTAATGATGATGACTAAACATCTCAGTAGTCTGGCTGATGAACATATTGTTTTCCTCAGATGCATGCAGACATTTCAATTGTCAGGTGAATTAAGAGTCTTATTTTTTTCTATTTTGACTGAAACCACCATGCCAATTCAACCACCTAGAATAATTTGACGCCCCCCTAAAAAAACACCCACAACATTCCTTCCCAAATCAGAAAAATCCAACAACTGTTATTGTTAGTACCCCATTACTCCTTTACATTTCTTCTCCCATTGACCTTTGTGTATGAACTTCTGTGCTTGCTCAACATTTAACACAGAAAGTTTGTTTTACCGGTACAACATGTGCACTTTGTATTATGGAACACGACTGCAATGCACCATCTAGGCCTACTTAACCTGTTTAAATGTTCTAACAGTTTTTTTTTAATGGTGGCTTTGAACCCCCATGAAGGCTTTTTTATATCAAGGGTGACCTGTGGCACAGACTTGATTGAGATTTCCCTCTTCCTAGGCAGCCAAAACACTTGATTTCCTGTGTTCTTTACCGTAGTTATTTCCAGATATTTACTGTGAACCCTATTCTTAGCCGGTGATATGTGGAGGTATTAAAGCATACCGAGTCAAGCTTCTATTTAAAGGTAGTATCATACTTTGGTTTTATCAAAGAAATACAGATTCATGGCCAAAAATATCAAGGAAGATACTGTAACAGTCATTTGTGAAAATTCCAGTCCCATACGGTGCCCTCTTTTAAGAAAACGGTGAAAAACAGCCACAGTATTTCTTAAGTCTTTTCTCTTTTATTTTTGATCTTTTAAAAGATCAAAAAGATTTTCAGTTGTTGTTTTACTAATTTCTGGATAAATACAGGCGGAAACATTTTAACGGTAGGTTTCTACTAGCATCATCTTCATACCCTGAAAGTTATACATAAATCTGTGAACATTTCTGTTTTGGTCTCTTACCAAAGTATGATACTACCTTTAAGGAGGAGAAATTCAAAGGAAGAGTGATGGGGTGAAACAGTTGTGGATTTTCCCAATTTAGTAGAATGCTTGGTGTTTTATTAGGGGATTTATGTGATTATGGGTTGGCATGACGGTTTCAGTCAGGATCAGTCAAGGGACACTGGAGACGGTATCTCCGTTTTAAAGGTAGTATCATTCTTTGGTAAGAAACCAAAACAGAATTGTTTACACAGATTTACGTATAACTTACAGGGTATGAAGATGGTGGTGGTAGAAACATACTGTTAACATTTTTCCGCCTGAAATGGTGTATTTATCCAGAAATTAGTCAAACAACGACCAGAAATCTTGTTGATCTTTTAAAAGATCAAACAAAAAAGAGAAAAGACCTAAGAAATACTGTGGCTGTTTTCACTGTTTTCTCAAAAAGTGGTTACAGTATGGGACTGAAATTTTCACAGATGACTGCTACTGTATCATCCTTGATATTTTTGCCCATGAATTTGTATTTCTGTGATAAAAACCAAAGTATGATATATTACCTTTAAGGGGACTGGGATTTTGGCTGAAGATTTACCTGAATAAGACCAGAAAGGTTGAATTTGTCAAACTAGTGGCGACAGGTGCGAGGTCAGGCCTTCCTGTAAGATTATTGGACCCCAGACTTAAGAAAAGAAAAACCAGCCTTATTCAATCAAGGGTCTCATCATCCTGGAGAAGGCAAATGTCAAAATGACAAGAGCTTCCTAATCTTATTAGGGCGTCTTATCAGAGATGATACATACTGTAGGTACAGAGAATTCCCAGAGGAGGAGACTATAGCAGTGATCTGTTCGTTTTTAACACTGTTCCGTCCATCAGCCATGTAGGTCAAAAGAACTGGACCCATGTTGGGGCATGACCTTACAATCCCCTGATGGAGGGGTGTAATGTAATTATGTGATGCACTGTGAGTGTATTGTTAATCATACATAATCTCATTGATGTATGATTGCCAAGTTGACAAGCAGGTAGTACTTGCATCTAAAGGATTCAAATGTGTCCATATTAGCCATTGGACAACGGGGTTTGAGCCTGACTCTTCAGCATGCAGCTGTGTTTAGAAAAAAAAAAAAAATCGCTATTATATCTGCTGATCATCAATGGATTGGATGTGTACCGGTATTCAGTATATGGCTTCAATGGATTTTAAAGGTACAATACATGATTGGTAAAGGTCACAGGACAGCACTCACACTTTGTCTGATCAAACATGTACATGAAATAATAAACCTGTGAAAATTCGAGCTCATTCGGACATCTGAGTCACGAGAAAATAGCGAAAACCCGACTCGATTTTTCTTATAAAATATGAAGAATAGTTTACTTTATGTTTGTTCCAAAAATCGTTCGGACGAACGAACTTTGGAAAAGACACTAAATCTTGATTTCCTTGGAAAAATCCCAGCATCTGATGGACCATGATTTCCCATGGTGACTGTTTGCACTGTTTACGAACTGTTGAATCCATTTTCTGGCTCAAACTCAATAATTTGTGTGTGCTATACGCTCCCTTTAAAAAGTAATCCCAAGTTTACATAGAACTTGGCAAGCAGCATTCTGCTTATTAAACAACAGGATCTTGTATAATCCCCATGCACCTGAAGTTGCAACTTTTCTTTAATTTGTTGTCTGGATGAGATCATCACATCCTTTTTCCTCTTTCTCATCCTGCAGTTCTTCAAGCAGAATGTCCCCGAGCTCCTGAAGTATTTCCCAGCCTACCTTGGCGAGTGCGGTCGCATGATTGTGGTAGCGGAAGCTGGCAGGCCTCTGAGCGAATTCCGCAATGCAACATGGGAAGTCCGCTCTGACCTCTCCCAGCAGATCTTGCAGATGATCTATGATTTCCAGAACGCCAGCCCCGACTGGATGGTCGTGTTGTCCGACTTCAGCTATGACAATTTTGCCGTGACGGTGGATGGCCGCATCCAGCTTCTTGATCTTGAGGACATCATGATCATCGATAAGCGAGAGGCTTTGCCTGGTGAGCCCTTCATCCTTCATTTTAGTAACTATTCCTTGCTATGCAAATTTAGGCTTGCCCTTCACCGACGTGGATGACCACTTCATACTCAGTGCTTGTTGAGTGCAAGTGAAAAAATCATGCGCTGGCTCAGGGTAGATTCGAACCCACGACCTCCTGCTTACCAGTGAGGATGTCATGCCACTAAGCCACCGAGCTAGCTGGGGTCAGGGGGTGAATAATCATGAATATTAATGACTGTTTAGGAGAATTAATTTCCTTGCTAGGAGGAATGACAATTGATTAAAGAGGGATTCAAACCTCCCTATATTGATCCTTTTGATGAAGTGGTAAAGCTTCTGTTTCCAGGGTTTCTAACTTGCACTGGAATAGATAACCTTGATAGTTAAGAGCATCTCCACAATAATTTGCTGAAGAGCCAGTTGTCGGGGTGCCAGTATGGTAATCCAATGGTCTCGGGTTCAAAGCCCACTTCAGGCACTTTTCTTCATTCATCCCAAAATGACTAATCTATAATCATTTTTTTTATGATAATATAAAATGTAATCAGTAAGGGACAGAATGATCATTAAGTTAATAACTCGAGCATTCACATGAGACCATGACAAACAGCTTGTGTCTGTTAGTTAGTGTGCTTCATAAAATTGGACATGTTACATTGTGAGTAAGGGACACCTGTGGCTGGTATTCCTTAATGCATATTAAGTCTTCTGGGTCCTCACAGAAGCGCCTCCTCCCAGTCCATGGGATTATCCAAGGGATTTTCCTCTCAGATGATGTAACAACTTGTAAGGCCATCAATAAGATCCCAGAATGTGGTGCACAAATCTTCAGTCAACTGGAAGCGCTTCACACTGCTGATAAATTTGACAAATTTAGCACCAGCTGCTGTAACTCTGATGGATTATCTTGAACAGAAAACATGACAAATGCTCAGTTGGCTAAGCTAGTGATAAGGGAGTATCATTTATAAACAGATCCTGTAGTTTCCAAGGCCAGCCATGCACTCTGGGGCTTCCTAAATTTGCAATGGCTGTGGAGAACTGGAGACCCAAGTGTCAATTCAGAAATTCTGTTTTGTCATAAAACCGACAAGCAGATTTTCAGAACTTTAATTTAGAGAAATTTAATTCAGGCACTTTTCAGGATCCACAGTGGTTCATTTTGATATACTTATCTCTTCTTTTAAAAGATATATTTCCCAAAAGAAGAGATTGTTTCCTTTGCAGAAATGTAACTAAGGGGGAAGGAAAATATCCTTCCTTAAAAAAAATTAGTTTTAAGTGTTTGTGTATGTTTTTCGGTTTAAGACATTTTCTATCAGTCACAGATATATTGCATGTGTTTACACAAATAATAGCAGTGATTAACGAAAAAATACTACTTGGCATATGAATTTGTGTCTGACAATTTAATTACCAGGTATTCGCCATTGCATTTAGACTAGTTTTCACAGATTCATTTTATTTTCCTTGTCCTCTCAGCTGTGAAGCAGTCGCCATCTGCATCTCCTTGCAATGAGGAATGCTTTGTTACATTTGCCGACAACCTATTCCAGAGTGGAGGTCAGGATTGCCCCGCCCTGCCGCGTTACTCTCAGATGATGCTGCTTCTTGCCTGCCACAAACTCCTCTCCGATCTGCCCTCCACCAAGTACCTGCGCTTCTTCTACAAGGAGGATCAAAAGCAGGTGCCAACAGGTGAGCTTGATAACGGTACACTTTCAATTTTGATGGAGAGGTTAGATGGAGGGGCGCTCTACCTTCTGAGCTACCTGGGCCTTCCCTTTTGCTGAGGGTATACAAGCCAGAAGCCATAACTCATCAACTGCCATAATATGGCCTTGGGATGTCACCTTACAAATCAGTTAAACCTTGCAAATGGCTTTGGTAGCTTTTGAGTAACAGTGAAGAATGTTTCCTTTTTGCACGGGATGTCAATTTCAAGACAAATGACCAAACTGTAAGTTGAGCCAAAGACCACTTAATAAATATCATCTGAGCAACCCAGCTCAATACAAAAATAGAAATAAACCACCAGTTTACATATTTAAGAAACGTGACATCCTGCAATATTTGGCCTATACCTTCTGTGGTGGTTTTCCATCCTAGATGGAGAAGGTTGTTGAATTGGAAGCAGATGGGTTAGACCTTGGAGCTAATTTTTATAGCTCCATGCATGGTTAGACCCTCTACTTCTGTGAGTGTGACACTTTGATAGTGTCTGTGACACCTGTTTTGGGTTTCTCTATGCTGCAAAGTCAAGGACATTATGTGGGTTGTCAGCTGTTAACCTTCCTTAACTCTTCATGATCAATCAGACTTAAGTTTCGAAATTCATGTGACCTGTTTTGAGCAGGATGCAAACAGATGGTTCACATTTTACACGCTGCTATTAACTTGAGCTCAGACCATGCGCAATTCATTTAGAGATGAGAGCACGTGTAAAAACATTATTTTTTATTGTGGGTGGAAGGTTGGAGAAAGGAAGTGGAAATAGTGTAAGTAGGGAAGTGGGAAGTTAATTGCTTCATTTAAGTAATTGCTTATAAAATGTCAGGGCCTTTTTTTTCAGTTCTGAAAAATTTCCTTTGCTACTAAAAGGGCTCCTATCCTCTTGGCACATTTGTTGCTACTGTACTGCACTGAGAATGTAGCAAGCTCCGCACTTCTTTCATTGAAGTTTACGTGTGCAGTGTATGACAGTTTTATTGACTTTGGTTTTGAGTTGTAATCTTCCAAATTGGAACAGTTCTTTGAGGGAAGGGAACATGTTTCTTTTATCATTGTTCTCCTTCAAATTTCACTTTTCTAGCAAATGACCCACATTTCGATTCACCTGTAAAATCCAGAGCTGCAGTTAAGTTTGTGAGGCCAAAAAAGTGTCTGGTTTATGGTATAAAGTTTTGCGACCAAATTACCAACCTTAGACCTTTTTATCGGCCATTAGATGCTATAAACCAGCACTAGGCTTTGTTATGATTTGCCGAAACATTATATTGTTCACAGGCTAAAAGCTTTAGAGTGCACCAAATGTTTCCGAACCCATACTGAATTACAAAGGAATCTGAAATAAATTGACTTTCCTACCAACGTACTACAAACCTGGATATTTATTGTCATTCCATTATCGTATAACAGACCCTTTATGATTGGTAGTCTGTTAAGTGTTAGCTACATGTAATTTGTTTTTTATTATTATTATTCATGGTTTATTAAAAACATTTCCATGCAGCCAGAGGCTGAATTTGGGAAAAATGATACATTTATTAAGATAAACAATAAAAATGTAATAAACTTCACATTTAATATGTTAAAAAACATCCAGAGAATGGCAAATGATTAAAATGATGAAAAAAAAAATGCAAAAGGAAAAAAATTTCTGTTCATCACAACTTGTTGAAAAACATGTTCAAAGAATTATTTCAGAAAATGACCCATATTTAGATAAAAAATTTAAAATTTTAAAAAGGGAATAAAAAACTTTTGGACAGCCAGGACCTTGAATACACCTCTTAAAATTGAACCCCTGCTTCTTCTTATTTCTCGTTTTGCAGTGGGACTCCTCCATGACATCCCTGATATTCTGGAGCCTAATATGTCCACTCACCTGTACAACTGTGTCTTTGAGTCGTCAGCAGGGCAGAGGATCCAATCAGGTAACATTCTGAAGAGACTGCTGGAGGTGACGGGGAGAGGACACTTGAGGTCCTGAAGTGGCCAATGCTTTGCCAAAGTCTGAAATGTTGCTTAGAAAATATTAATCAATGAAAGTGGTGCTGTTTGACATTTGATGCAAATGTCTTTTTTGTAAAGAGTAGTTGGTTATGTTTTGGGGCATACTTACTTGGAGGATGGTAAAACTCCATACATAAAGAGGATGGTCAACTCTCAACAAACCTTGCTTTATTTGTTAGAACTAATATCTAAATTACTTGATGTGAGGAAAAAATATTTATCTCACTGTCACACTGAACACAGAAAGAGAGTCTTTTTGGATGATTTTTCTCTCAACATGCTCAACCCGCAAACTCCCCAAAAATTCAGATTCTCTGAATTTCGTCAATGGGGGCAGCAGACAAATTTGTGTGATTTTGTGACGTCAGATATGGGAGCCTTTTGTTCAAAAGAAAAGGCTCCCATATCTGACATCACAAAATCACACAAATTTGTCTGCTGCCCCCATTGACGAAATTCAGAGAATCTTAATTTTGTAGAGCTTGTGGGCTGAGAGAAAAATCATCCGAAAAAGACTCTCATTCTCTATTCAGTATAAGATAAATATTTTTTCTCATGTCAAGTAATTTAAGGATATTAGTTCTAACAAATAAAGTGAAGTTTGTCGAGTGTTGAACATCCTCTTTAACAAAATGCCGATGATCAGTCTTCTATACTTTCTATAGGATTGTCTTTTTTTTGCAGAACCTATGAAATACAAAAAATTGGTATTACATAAACCAAAGAGACTAGTTAAGGATGTCTTGTCAGATTCTGGACGGGAATTTTTTTTTGTGACTGCAGAATGATATAGAACATCATGAAGGGAAGTTCTTATCAGCTGTTGCCATGTAAAACCTTTGTGATATAGTGCTGGCCACAGAGTAAAGGGTTGGGGAGGGGAGGGGGTTGGAGTGGCAGTGAGCTTATGATTCTTCATCATGTGCTGCTAGGATCTGAAGGGATTATTAGGGATTGGAAATTCCGAATGAAGGCGTCCTACTTGGAAACTGATGACATGACTAAAAGAAGGAGAAGAGGATTTTTTTTTTACTAAAGTGCAATGGATAGAGTAGAGAGGAAAATGTTCCATGTATTTTGAAAGATGGAAAGCAGAAGAGTATAGAAACAAGGTGCTTTAATTGAAATAATGTGCTTTTATGTCATTTTGATAGTTTGGCTGACACTTTTTGTCAGTGTGAGTTTATTCAAGCTGTACACCTATCCGACAGCGCGATTAACTGTCCGCCATTACTGCAGTGTCCCCGCCCGCCTTTTGTCCATCATCAAAAGAATTTACTCTTCGCCGCACTCTATAATTGCAGGGTGTACATCCGATTATTAGGGGACGTACACCCTGCAGTATAGAGTGCGGCAGACGTACAAAAGGCGGGCGGGGACACTGCAGTAATGGCGGGTGTTTCCTACCTCCATGGTTGCGCCATCGGATCGGTGTATTAACAGTTTTTAAAAGAAGCTTTTTTGAAAGAGCTTGTGAAGTAGGTTTAAGATTGAGAGTTATGTTTATAACATGGTAAGATCAAAGCCAAGTTGCAGGGTTCTGTTTTGTTCTGATTTGCCCTCTCCAGCAAACACAGGTACTTTTCTGTGGTAGAAATGTCTTCGTACAAAAGCTAAAAAAAGCAAAACTAGCCTGCTGCTTTATGCATTATCACAAATATTACTGTAAACTGTCAGCAATGCAAAGTTAACCAAATCATGAAATGGAGGATTTGCTCAATTTGCACTTTGCAACTGCAGAGCTTTGTGCATTGCCCAACAGTTCTTGCAATAAATACAACACGCTCAAAATGTATAATTTTGATAACATACAGAACCAAGGGCCGATTTCACAAAGTGCTTAGATTGATCTTAAATTTGGATTAATCCCAATTGCTAAGCAAAGTGAGATAATGACGACTTTTTCTTAAGATTTATCTTAGTGTTTGGTGAAATCCAGCCCTGAATCTTGAATGTTGTTTTTGGGGCCTATAAAGAATTTTATTTTCACTTTTGTTTTGTTTTTGAATGATGCACTTTGTTCACAGAATTAGTTTTGGTTTATTTCTGTATAAATTTGCAATGTTCACAGTACTGCAATTTCGTATTAGTGTTTTATAATGTTGTGAGTGTGTGATTGTGCAGTGTGAAAGTGAGTGAAGTGAGTTAATATTAAAATGCCAATTGATTTGATTTTAAATAAATTAAAAACGTGCAAGAAGAAACAGAAGACAAGCTTTAAATTGAAAATGTGGCATCAAAATATGTTTTTAATGTGTTTGTGGTTAGTTTGAGTTTGAATAATGACTGTGACAGGAGAGTAAATAACTAACTGAAAGAATATAATGTGTTTCATTGTGTATTCATCAATATGTTCCAGGCATGCAACTTTTCCTTGGATCAGCTGATTTCCTCTTTTTGTTTCGCTTCAATCTTATGCCATTGAAAATGGAAAAAGACTGCACAAAGTCTTGCAATGTCCTTGTTTGTTGTTAAGTCTGAGTTGCATGCCTATGTTTCATGGTTTCATTGCAAACCATTTTCATAAATGTTTTGAAAACAGTTTGCAATGGCTCAACTATCTAGATAACCATTTTTTTCTTCATGCACTTATCACTTTCTCTAGATTTCCTATTATTATAGATGACTTGAAAGAAATAATTATTATTAAGAAATATTATATTTTGTGAAAATTAGATGGTTTTCTAATTTTCATTTGGAGGAAAAATAGCATCAGTGCATGTTGTGGTCACGAAGATAATTTAATTCTTTTTGGAATTGGAAACCTGTGTATACCTTTCGATTTGGCTTAACAAATTAGTTTGATAGTTTTCTAATGTTCATTTTGTTTTTAGCCTAATGTCCAAAGGGACAATTTGTTATATATCAAGATTGGAATTTAGATCAGATTATGGTACTAGAATTTTAGAATACACGACTGTAGTAAAGCATTAGGTTTTTCTGTTTTTGAAATCAGGAACTTCTAGCAAGGCATAGAGAGGTTAGATGATAGTACAGAACTAGCCAGGATTAGCAGGAATCCCATTAGGAACCCTCAAAACAAGATCTATTGGAGGAAAGAAGACACTGGGTGAGTACTAAGCAGTAAACAACTTTAATGTAAGAAACATAAGAAAATCCAGGTCAGTCTGTTGGACAGGGGCTAATTTCATAGAGCTGCTTAGCACAAAAATTCGCTAAGCATGATATTTCTGTCTTTAGTAAAAACAGGATTAACAACCAAATTTTCGTGTGTTGTGTATCACTTGCAATTGTTCTTTGGCTGTTATTCGCTGACCATTAATATCAAATGGAATTTTCAATGGTGGTTTGTTTTATTGCGCAAGCTAATTTTGTGCTAAGCATTGTTTTGAGCTAAGCAGCTCTATGAAATTGGCTTCAGGTGTACTTTATCTGTTTGGTCCCTAGTTTGATTTCTTTTTAGGAGTGCCCTTGGTTTAATTGCTGTATTTAATGTAAAAATATAACAGGGTCAGGCTATGATCAACTCGGTGTCTTACAAAGCCTCGGACATGTTTTTTGTCCCTGAAACAAAATTTTCCTTGATTTCACCAATTTTTTCATACCTCCGACAAGTAATTGGCAGTTTACCACACTTGGGAATGAAGGAATGTTGACTGGACTTACAAATATAATTGTAGGATGTGACAGGGGCAGGGACACGCATTATGTAGGCCTATACCCTAAATTTATAGCATGGGCCTGGGGTATGTCAAATTTATTGGCGCTGGGATGTAGGAGGAAGGTTATAGGAAGGGAGAAGTAAAGAGAAGGAGGGGAGCTTTTTCCCTAGTTGTAATTCCCAAAGACCAGGGACCCAATTCTGTCAAGTCTTCCTGTGAACTTGCAATTTACGATTATGGTTTCTTGGTATTCGCTCTCGCTTTCGATGTGATTCTGTGGCAACAATAAGAAATGCAATGTCCTATGTGGCTCGTGCTCGACCTGCGCCGCGATGTATTGCTATTATTGGTGAAAAAATCTAGCCCTAATGTCTGGAAGTATCTACTTTTTGTTTGATCAATGATTTACGGTCTTGTAATTGGCTGCTTGACTTTTTGAGGTGCGATGAACATTAGAAAGTTCGACCGAGATTCTTAATAGAGAATAGAAGGCTTCTGCAGTTTTGTGGACGCAAATGTATATATACGCTGTTAGCAATCGAACTATTTTCCTGGGAGCAGACTTAATAATATGGTTGTAGTTGTAGTGAAGATGGGCCTACTCCGGCTTATTTGATATTAGCAGTTTAAATTAAAACCCCCAACTTTTTACACCAGGGATCGCATAGCTCGAGACTTTTTCCGTAATTAATGATTTTCGTGCAGGGAGAGAGGGCGCTCTTCAGCGAGCCAGTCCTTGCATCAGGCAGGATGCACCACACTAAATAAACCCCCATAGGGTAAACACCCCCAACTTCACAGTTAAAAAAAAAACGCATCCACGAGTCTCCCACTTTTTGGTGCAATACTGCAAATGGTAGGTTGAACCCTCATCTGCCTAATTATTTTCAATTTTTTTGTCAGCCAATTATATTTTTTTTTGCTAATTGTCCAAAGGAAACAATAAGACCCCGAATTGTCCCTTTTCAGTAACCGACTTGCTACCAGTTTTCATGACGCAGCCCTCCACGTTCAGAACAATGTAGGGCCAGATTTTAAGCCTAAATTGCTCAAGTCTCCACAACAGGCCGAAGCACTAAACCTCCAGGTTGCCATAAGCCGTCATAATTACGTACACAATTGTATGCATATTATTTTTTTAAATAGGAGGGTATACAGATTATGATTTTGAGCTATTTTGATTGCACCGATATCATTTCGTGTAATGCAGCTGTGCGTGTACTGTGATGATGATGTTTACAGGCTTACGAGTCGTGACATATAATACTACATGTACTTCAGAATAGTTTCAAAGTGATCTTGATATTGCTTAGCAAAGTTTGGTTTGTTTTTCCCCAAACGGAACATGTAACGTTTTCCCTAACGCCCAGTTCCTAGAATTATTGTAAACAAAAACCATAAGCGTGACAATGTTCAGCACCTACGCGTGACAACCATTATTCCTTGAAGTCAAGCTAATTCAGTTTCTCTAATTCAGAGACAAAATCCAGTTCATCAATTCATTTTGACTCAGAGGGGAAATTCTAAACACCCGAACATAATGACTTCGCAGTAATCTCTGAGGAAAGGGATAGGGGTTATCCCTCGGGAGTAGGGCTGTGCGTTCTACCCGGGTACTCGAAACCCGACCGAAACCATCGAGTACCCGGCTCCATTTTTTCGATTCTATTACCCGTAAAAAAATACCAACCATGCCCTTTTTCATATAATACATCACTGACCTGCAAAATTGGTAGTTTTTTGCAATGTCAAAAGCAGATTATTTACGGCAAATCTGTACCGAAGCCGGCAGCGAGCCACAATTATCGACGCAGTCCGGCCGCGATCTACGGTACCCGACAACGCGACGCACCCCGGCCGCGATGTAGGCCTACATGTACCGACCAAAAATCCTACCGCGTACGGCAGACCATCGGAACCGACCGAGCCCACGTACGGTGTATACAGTATGTAGTCTTCCTGTCCACACGTGGTCGAGACTGGTGCACGTTGTTTTGACATCGTGGCTATTACGCGTTGCCGTGTGTGGGGCGGATACCAGTCATGGAACATTCGGGATTACCATGCTGACCATGTGCACAATGCGTCGTGTTACGTCTTAATAATGCGTTTGTCGCCCTAGTAATTTTTCTCACGTTATTTCTTAAGATCCAGAGTTTTTCGGAACTAGAGATAGATGCTATGTGTTGCGTCTGGCCAGATGAAAGGGGATACCTGTACATTTTATAGATGTTGTGGCGCATCCTGGAAGGGGGGGGGGGGGGGTTGTTGTTGGAAGCATGATGGGTATAGACATATGCAAATCCTATTATGCGTGGATATCTCAACAATAATGAAAATTCTAAATAACTTCCTAGGGCCCTTGGGTTTTTTGTACGTGTTGGAATTGTGCTTAAAACAAACGTTTACATGGTGTTCTTGAGGTGAAGGATATGCAGGATGGTAAGAATGTGGATAAGATATCCCTCCCCGCCAGTGACGTGACCAATAAAAGACAATGACACCATGGACCGTGTGTTGAGTGCCCTGACATATAAGAGTAACGTTTATATTTAGGAAAAGTCTGTTGACCTCCGAAGTATACATACAGTATTTAAGATAATTATTTTTTTGAGGATCAATGATGGTCCAAACGTGAAGCATTTGTGGAGGAGTACATGTATGATCCAGCAGGAAGTATACTCCCCTCGCAATGGCGATTGCTTCATTGACATAATTATGTATGTCATCACTCATAATTGAAGCAAGTATGGGAGCAAGGGAACAACCTCTCGAGAGGAGTATAGGGGGAAGTGTCGTGGCAGTATTGGGATGCCCTTATAGGTACACTCCCCTGGAGAGTGTACCTATAAGGGCAATGTGAACATCAGAATTCTGCACCAGATGCATGCGTATTTACTGTACGGTGTAAATTAATGAACCGAAATTTCCCGATATTTGAGTATACTTTGGCGTTATAAATCAACATTTTCTCTAAGCATGACAGGCTGCTGAATTTGGTACGAGATGAACACGTAGGGTAAATGTGCCATGATTCGGACACTTAAGCAATTTTGGATTATTTGACCTTCTTAATGTTTGTTTCTCTCAACTATTTTCACTAATGAACAACAAATAAAAGTGTAGTTATTATATCCAGGTTGATATTTTATGAAAGTTTTTTGTGTACTTGAAATGAAATTGACTTAAAAATAACCTGAAAGTTTTTGCCATGATTCGGACACCCTGTCCATGATTCGGACACACATGAAAAAATGCTGAATAAAAACATGTCATGCAAAATAAAATAATACCTCATCAATGCAGTGGGCAAATTCTTAAGTTGCCACCATATATTTTCCCAAAAAAGTGTCATTTGACTGCTCAGAACTCAAAAAAGAAAATTTGTGCATGGACACATCCAGGACTTATTTTCAGAGTTTTTGAAAGCAACGCCCTGATAAAAACGGGCCATTTCAGCCATATCGTGAAATTGGACTCCATTCCGTCCGTGTGCTCCCGTGCGCACGACTCTAGTGTGTACAAATTCAATGGCGTAGATATTAGACTCCAGCCATTGACGTGACGAAATGAACGGCAGTCAATGGAGTGGCGTGTAAATTCGGGAGATGCCGGCATTTCTTCTAAAATGGAACATACACTAGCCACAAAATTATTTTTGCATGTTTTTAGCGATTCTGGGGGCCTGGGTAGCATAAATCAATGGAGTGTCAGAAATCATGGCACATATACCTTGGCTTCTGGACAAGGAAATTTATGCAAGTTCAAATTGGCAACGCAGCTCTCCATAATTTGGACCTTGATGGTATATTGATGAACAGAATATACCAGTTTCATATAAAAAAAATCCTGTTAAATCTAATTAATTTTCTGTGTTTTTAAATAATGCATTTTCTCACAAACCTATTTTTAACAGGGCTCTTAAGTTAAGGATCACACTTTTTTTAAACATGAGGTTGCGCCCCAATTTCCTATCAGAAAATGTGACATTTTATAATAGGAATTGGATCATGTACATGTATGTGGCACCGTTGTTTAGTCTAATAGGCCCTAGTGCACCTATCGGAAATAATTCCACTGATGACCATAATTTGTGCACAACTCTATAGAACCAACAGAGGGCGTTTTGAGCAAACTGGCTTTGTACAGTTTGTAGGTAAAAGAACCCTGTAAAACTCACTTTTCAGATATTCTACGTAAGTTTTCCACACCTGAGATTGAGGTTTATCATAATTTGTATCAAATAATTTAACTCTTGGAGGATATAATCCTTTTTCCGTAATGGTGATCAGTGGAATTCTTTCCCATTTGCATTTGCACATTTCCGAGCATCCGAATGCTTCCGAAAAAGTTGCTTCCGAAGACCTGCCGAAGATGACGCTCGTTGTGACGTCACAGGTCATTTAAATAAAGTAATAAAATCCACTTTTTGGCTCAGATATATACTGTTTCGTATGTTTTTCAGCGTTTCCAACCCTCTTGAAACAATTCCAAGGCGTTCCATGCGATACAATGTCAAAATGTTGGCTACAACATACATATCTGGGGCATTTTTGGTCATTACCGGATTTTTTTCTACGAAAGTAATTAAGAGTGTTCCAATAAAGCCCTAGTCGTGTGCAGCGCCACCTACCGGTGGTTCCGGGAACATTGCGTCTAGCTCATGTACGTGAAAAGTGTGTTTCTTCTAATTGGCCAACTGGACAAAATTACCGACTGAAAATCAAGTAAGATTCAGCTGATCAGGAAAATGCGATTTACGGGGTGGTCAGAATATTTTACGGGGATCACGCAACGAAATAACAACCCTGACAATGCAAACGTCGTGTTTGATGTCGGTGTTCGATATCGGAAAAAAGATCACGCTGACTTTTGCTTGGCCTGTCATGTCGGTAGAAATAGCGTAAACTAAAATTCGGCACCCCTAAAAAAAAAGCCGAAATCCGCTAAAGGTCGGGGTGTTTTGGGAAGGTCTGGTAATTTTTTAGCACGCCTGGCTCGGAGCCCCGATACCGTACTCACCAACGGCCATTACGCAACATACTTCCGGGTTCTTAATTTCTTATGTTTTATATTATATCGCGGGTACCCGGGTACCCGCCCGTTTGGGCAAAGGGTACTCGGGTCCAAAATTACCCGTGAATGCACAGCCCTACTCGGGAGTGGAGGGTAAATTCTTAATTCCAGTCCCGGTGACGTACGGCAGCTCACGTTCCCACTTCCCAGTTAAATATCAAGGCCTATGCTAGGATAATTGACTGACAAGAAGTGAGCATTTGTACCTATGGCAACGGCAGCTTGACCTCATGAAATTTCAATCTTGACTTGATCCGTTTTCCGTGAAGATTCCGAACAATGACCGATTGCATGTCGCAGACCTAGTATCTATACGTTTTAACGATGCTTCATGACGACATTTCGCAAAGTAGTAATTAATAAATTAAACCGTAATTCAGCTTACTACAGACTTACTTGATCAAGAGATGTCGACGATATTTACATACTGTCCACTATTTGCAATTAATAATTCTAAAAGATATTTCTTGGGACTCTCCCAAAACTCTCGTTGGCGGCGCTATACTTGGGTTGCAAGATAACAGGGACTAGTTGCAATCTCAAAAAGAATATATTATATTGACTGATAAATAAACCAAATTTAGTGCATTTCCCAATCTCTCATTTTAACAGTCTCGATCCTTCACAGTCTGCCCTATCTTTATCCTATGGAACATCTTGTCGATGAAAATTATATTTTGTGAACCCGCTTTACTAAGCGGTATTAAATTTTTTGTAATTAAAATTCGCAATCGTCACACGTTCAGATGATGGCCTGTCGCGATTTGGTTGACGAATCTGATTATTCTGGGCAGGCAATCGTGAAAAGTCGTCTGGTATTTCGTTCAGGGAACCAGAATACATACATGTTATTATGCCATTAAAGGTAAAGAAACCAAAACAGAAATGTTCACAGATTTACGTATAACTTACAGGGTATGAAAATGATGCTGGTAGAAACCTACCGTTAACGTTTTTCCGCCTGAAATGGTGTATTCACTGTTTTCTCCAAAAGTGGGCACCGTATGGGACTGAAATTTTCACAGATGACTGTTTTTATAACTGTATCTGTCTTGATATTTTTGTCCATGATTCTGTATTTCTTTTATAAAAACCAATACCTTTAAATAGTTGTGTTCGACCGGAGTGTCCGAATCGGACTCTTTATATAGAGACCCGGCTTCCTCGCTTCCCATTAGTTTGCGGCGAAACCCTAGCTAGGTCTTTTTGGGTGCTAATTGTTCTACATTGACCATCAAAGTCACCGGCAAGTAGTTTTGATTTGTGTGGACCCTCAAGTATTCTGATGATGAATCGATAGACGCCCTGTTCTTTTGTCTTTTTAATTATTGGTCTCACCAAGTCATCAGGCTTGTGCATTGTTCTCAGGACTGTTTGAATTAATTGGTTGATATTAATTGTGTGTTCTAGATGTCAATATAGGTTTTGTTCCCAACTTTTAAAAATGCTTTGTCAAGCGCCCTCTTCGTATTTTACTTTAACATGTCCGATTTGCAGTGTTGAGAAATTTGAATAGCGCCCTCTGTGAACTAGTCGTGGTGAAGTCTTATTTCTACGTAGCCTACTGACCTTTTTCACGGTGCATCCATCCCCATTCTAAGCAGTGTAATCAAACCGAGGCTTGGATTCGAAATAGTCTGGTACCCGTTTTCTTTTTGGGAATTTGTGTTATCTTTTCCAACGGGTATACAAGGAAGGCGACAAACATGGATGCGACGTGAAAAAGGCGTATAATCATTGATGTAGAACTTTAACAATGTCAACTATGGGCGAACAGTAGTGGTTGAAGCGATGAATGATGAATGGATTCGTTTCTACAGATTAAAGGGTGGTGTAATTGTCAAGTGTTGGCCCATTATCATTTAGTACGAAAAATGCAAAATAATAATAAAACACGCAAATAAATAATGACTCACTTTCCACGCAGTGGTAGTTCGCATTGGAAAGTGTGTCTTTTACTGGGTGCATTCGTTTAGCTAACACGGGTCAGCCCTCACTGGGAATGGTCGTGGTTAACTGCACAAAACAAGCGAGAGAATGGGGACGAGGTTGACTGGTGTCGACCCGGGGAAACTAAACGAATGCACCCAATTTGCGTCTTTCAGTTCGGCATGGCTTTAAAATAAAGAGCGCCACCGTCGAAAATTTCAGTGGTCTATAAATAGGCTTTGTGCCTTCAATGGCATAAATCATTACATCGATTGCAACTATCCTACTTCCAACTCTTGCGAAAAAATAGGATACGTTTTGTACATCAACTATTTTTGAACTGGAAAGACCAACATTCGTCACATTACAGAATGGACCAGAAAACTTTCAGGCGTGCCTTTTGGTATGCGGATTCTGTCAGACGGCTCATGTTGTATCTTAAGTCACGTCTCCCGATTACGTCACGCACCAGAGACAACTTCCAACTCTTGTGGGAGGCCGGCCTGAGGGTCAAGGATATGATTTTGTGGTAAACTCGAAGGAACTCGTTATTTTGGCGTAGAACAAAGAGCCACAGGCCACGGTACGAGCTAACTCCAGATAAAGTAATTTTCAGAATTATTGTTGACGTTGAGGCATGACTGGAGCGGACACTGGGCGCATGCAAGCATGTAATTAAAAGTCTCTGTGGAAGTTTCTCTTTCTCCGAATTATTGATTCCTCACCTCATCAGAACGTCCATAATGTGCATGTTATTCTCGTGAACTTGGCGTCACACGCGTTCCCTTTTCCGTGAGCCTCAATCGTCACGCAGAACGACACATTTAGCAAACGGACGCTGAGGCTGCATCCGAATCTGTTGTCCAGAGCTTGGTCTAGGTCTTTGCTCCATTTGAAATACGAGGAGACACCAAGACAATAGACCTAGCTGTAGCTCTGGCTGCATCCGAATCTGTTGTCCAGAGCTAGGTCTAGGTCTTCGCTCCATTGCAAGTGGAGCAAAGCAGATACACTATTGTATGATACAATAGACCTAGCCGTAGGTCTGGAAGCCCGTTTCGGACACGGCCTGAGTGAATGAGTGAAGCCCCACCTCTTCCCCCTGATGTTGGTGATGTCCATACCTTTTCACCTTACCTCGAGAAACGCACTCACATCCAATGGATTCGAGGCTGACTGTGAAAGATCATCGGCAATTTGAATTTGACCAAACACGCCAATCTGTCATTCTGTATCTATGTGAGCAAGGATGGCAAATGATTATAGTCTTCTCCTCAAGCCTTTTGATCATCAAGTGATAAAATCCTGCAAGTCACCCAAGTCTAAGATGTCTTATCGTGTGTTGCCTCTCAGTATTATATTGCACGATGCATAATCAATCAGCAATTATGAATATTTTATTTTAAACTGAAGGAAAATACCTTATTTTCATTGGTCCAAAGTGCCACTCGTGAAACCTGTCAGATTCTGTTGGTTGGTATAGTGAACCATAGAGCTAGGAACAGAGTGAACAGACCGGGCTGCTGTATTCGGTGCACGAAAACTAATAAAAATACATGTCTCTTTCTCCAACAAAGCAATTAGTGGCAAATTGGCTTGCCCAAGGACAACCTCCTCAAATTAATTACCCTGTTATAACCCATCGATGTTTTACCGCCCGGTGCGTCATTATAAAGGCAAACGTATGGGACCAGTATAGAATCGTTTATTTTCAAGTAGGACTATTTCATCCAAAGTACTCCCAGTATGTGTTGACAACAATTTGAGTTGGAGACTCGGTATGAATGTTTTGATAATAACCACAGAGAGAAAAATATTATTTTATTATGCTAACATTCATGTGACAACTATGCAACCCATGTAGTGTTGAACTATACGAGTTGGTTTTCGGCATCCGTTGGGTTATAGAGCTTGTTGACGCACCGATCGAGTTTGTTATTATTTGGATAAGAGCTGTTTCTTTGTCTAACTCATAATGAGCACATTCCTATACGCCAGCTTGGTGAAACTTGGTGAAAGGAACAGCCGTACAATGCAGCTAAAGATAGGGGGAAAAGGAAAATAATCCCCAAACTGAGGGTTTCCATTCTTCCATTGATTTGCGAAACCGGCGACGGAAAAAAATGGTAAACAACGTGAGCCATCGTGCAACTACCCCTCCATCCAATGAAAAAAGGCTGTGCTGGATTTGGGGCTCCCTTTATTTAGCCCGAGGCGAAATGGCTGATTTGAATACAGCGGTAACACTTTTTTTCTGAAATCGTGTTTATTTGTTCCTCTTTGCTGTGACCAAGCAGTGAACCTGCGTGGGCCGTGCGTGCCAGGCACGCGGGAAAGCGGAACGGCGTGCGACTTGATGGCGGTGGCAAGCTCAGAGCAACTTTGTTCCCAGGTGACAGGGCCTCTGAAAAGTTTTGAGATCTTGAAAATAAAAATAAGAGAGAGAGCAGAACAGAACAGAAAAAGAAACCCAACCCAACCACCAAACAACTCTGGGTTTATTGTCTTCAATCTCGTGCGAACTGCGAACCATTCATTTGTGAGGAGTTTGAAATGATTGGGTTTGAAACGCACAATGTTACTCTTTTCTTCACCGGGACTCGTGTCGGAATGTGATGTTTTCTTTTCTTGGTCGAAGGTAACACAAAAACCCGTCTGATTGCACAATAGTACCGGCGGCACCATGCCAACATAATCGTTCGTATTCAACCTTCGAGTCTGGAAATGGTATTTATGGTTCAGGTTGAAAGAGGTAATGGATTATAGTCTGTTCTCCTCAAAGCTAGAGCTTGGCCTCCGTGATATCTTTGGAACAATGATTAAGACTATAATTATGTTACATCACCATGGGAACTTCTCAATATTTTGTCATACAAAAGGTACTTTCAACACCTGCTATACAATACACCGGCTTTGGCACAGCCATGGGTATCACTATACATCACCTACATATATCACACTCCATCCTCTATAGGTGTGTTCGTCATATTTTCCATTACACGTCATCGGAGGTATCATTTCTTTATTCTTTATCAAAAACATCATCATAATATGCAAATTGTAGGCTTAATTTGCATAATTCCATCTCCCCGACGATCAAATCATCATATATATAATCATGGTCATGAGATGGGCGTAAAGTTATAGCTGTTATTTCCTCGCCTTCCATCTGGGAAGACCCTGGTTCGAGTCCAGTCTCACGAGGACACCACATAAATTGGCTTGAGTGTCAATCTCCCTATATACACTGTCTTGCATTGATTTGAAATCAAATTGAAACCCACTGGAGGCATTGTCTAGCTCTCAACTTCACCGTGTGCCTTAGTAAAGTATTGTTGTGTCGTATGTTCTTCCTCGATTTGTTTAAGTACATAGACAGACAAAACTAATACAGTTTGCATGGTTCAAGTGACCTGGGTCGATTTCACCATACTTACCGTAACTAACTATCAATCGTAGGACTTATGATGCATTGCAGGCCCACGTATAGAAGTCCTAGGATACGATGGGTTTATCCTTCGTAACTCGTGTTACGATCGATCGTAGGGCTTCATGAAATATACCCCGGGTCTCATTACTAAAGCATATAAATAACCAGTCCTCATTCAAATCGCTCATTATACAGTTATATGCATAATACCATTTGATTTTCAGAAGAGTGATTTCGCGTGCGATGCAGCGTTTATCCGCGGCATATTTCCTGCCTGCACCTTGACCTATAATGATTCTGAGGAGAGTTCAGTCGAATCGACAGACCGTCAGCTGGCGCTTTTGTCCGATCACGGGACTATACAAGGCTGCATATAGCTATTATAGAAAAGTCCCCTTAACAAATACAAAAATCCATTGAATATGGAGAGAAAAATGTAGACGGATCAAACATGTTTTTTGTAGATTCTAGTGGAAGTTGCTGCATGGGCCCATTGGTGATGGCAGGCACATCTTTGTCACTTTTACTTGGCCATTGCCGCGGGGCCATAAGGCAAATATAAACCATAGCTTTTCAGTCCTGCTGACAATAAAATGATTGATTTGCGGGTGCCAAACAACAGGCGCAGGAAGAAAGGGACCCCCAGCAGATAAACAAACTTTGGGATCCCCTGAAAATTCTAGTCACTCATCATTTTCTGATTCCCCTTTGCTGATTTTGTACGACTTGGTTTCTTTGCTCATCTGAAAAAATCTACACCTCTTTTTAGACATAGATTCCTAACCAAATCTTACGTCAAAGCGAGAGCCAATTTACGATCCCACTGTTTAAATCGTTGTATGCAAAAAGGTGTTTTACAGCGGAAGGTCTCTATAGCTTCTCCCCATCATGCCAAACTCCCACAGTGAAGCAACCCGAGTTAGCAATGTTCCCAATTATATCAGTCTACCTCAATGTGCTCATGCCGATAATAAACACCGATGTCTCATTGTAGCTCAATTGCACTGGCATCGCTCCATTCTATTGGGATGCTGCAGTAGCCATTTTGCTGAAAGACCAATGACCAAAATACCCCCAAACGAGTACAACTTGCAAGAGCAGTCATTCTTTACATCAGTCACGTCACCTGGGTGTCTCTTGCACAAAATTGTGACCGTCCAAAGTAGCCAAACTACAGTATGCCTGGAAAGCATCCGGTATACAGGGTGTCCCAGAAAAAAACGCAACACTGTTATCACTTCAATATTCATACAACCATGTCTTGGCTATCACCATGTAGAATCTAAGCAAAGTGGGGCTGAAATTAGCGAAAATATGACCAATTGAAAGAGTACTTCATAATAAACAAATTTGTTAGGATAATACGCATAGGCGAACATCGGGTTTTGAGGTTAGGTGATTCAGTCTTAGTTTTTTCACTCAATTTAAGTCCAACTTTGCTCAAATTCTTCATCTAAATTTTGAAGTGATAAACAGTTTAATTTTCATATAGGGCCTAATAGTTCTCGACACAAGTGTTGCGTTTTTTTGGGACACCCTGTATAGCTATCCAATATTTGGATGATTAAGTTTCTTACATTGTGCTTCGAAGTACTTCACATACTCTTCAGTATATTCAACCATCTCGATGTCATTTATTGCCAAAGATGAGGCGAGAGGGGAGGAGGCGCTTCTCCTGCCTTACTCACGTTCACCGATAGAGGGCCTCAGTATACCACCCACGGGAGACTGCAGTGCCCCCACCTCCTTTACGAAGAATGCGGAAATAAATAATCTTTTCAAAACTCTGTTCATGGACGATATCAAGCAAACAATACTGCAGGAATGCAGGGATTTAACCAAACAGGCATGCAGTATTTGGATGTTCATATTTTGTTGTTGACAATTTTTCCTCACAGACTATGCAGGGTACTATGAGATGACCTATTTAAAAAGAGAAATATATCAGGAGTGACAAAAACAAAGTAAGGCTCGTTGCCAGTTGCACATTTTCTTCTTGATGTTGTCACATAAACCATAAACATTTGCACATTGCTATCATTCTTTGCATTATATAATACAATAATCAAATAATATAATTTCTTTTCAAACAAAAAAATACAAACGTAGTTTTTCAGCCCCATGACCAAATGTTAGTTTTCCTGGTGGATGAGCAGGACTGGCGAGTTCAATTTATTTCAGAATTAGCTTACTTTCCATGCTTTAATAATCGTAGCTTTTTGACTCCCGTACTGTATAGGTCAAAATCTTGCTTTATGTACTGTGCTAATGTTTCTATATGCACTGAGCCTCTGATGAGTGCACTTACACTATAGGTAGCTCAATAAATGCGCCGAGCCGATTATCAAAACTTGCATACTCTCAAATTCCTTACAATTATGCATTTTGAGGGGCCATATACAATGATTATATAGTTAAATAGATGATGGTTCAAACTACAATTTGCAGTACTGCACCCACAACTGAGAGACTTCTGGATGAGGTTTTTTGAACTGTGAAGTTTAGGGATTTTACACTAAGGTCAATGGGAGTTTATTTAATAGTGTGTTGCACCCTGGTGGCTGACAAAAAACAGCGCCCTCACGTAAATATAATTTAATGTGAATGATAGAATAAATTTCCTGACATACTCTTGTTTTGTGGGTGCATTCGTTTAGCTCTCCAGGTCGACACCAGTCAACCTCGTCCCCATTCTCTCGCTTGATTTGTGCAGTATAGCACGACCATTCCCAGTAAGGGCTGACCCGTGTTAGCTAAACGAATGCACCCAGATTGATGTTCCATGCACACGGTGACGTATCTCGGATTGGCAGTTCACTTCGTTGAAACTATCTTTCGAACTTTCAAGTTCAGCACGTACGCCTTGCATGATCTCGGTCGTGGGGTACAATTTTATTCAACTCATGCAACGGTTCAAGTTACCTTGGTTTGCCCTCGTCATATTCTCACTCAATATACCAGTGTTTCGAATTTCACCACAGAGTGAATAATTGGCTGAATGGATTGTCCCAAAGTACCTCTTTTTAGTCGTCGTGTTTAAAGTGCATAATAAATGATGAACAGTGGAGGAATAAGAAATAAAATACACACCAGAGCTGAATGTATGAAAACCATCGGCGCACCTATTAAGTTATGAGTGTGTATCATGTTTGCTAAGGTGCAAGGGGGCAAACCCCCTCCTCCCCCGCTGAGATGCCGTGGGGAACCCCTGTTGCGTTAAGGCTATTGTGGCAATAATAAGAAAACTGGTGAACAACTATTTAACATCTGCAAACAAGATTTCGGTATTGAATTTTTCTCCTTCAAAATATTCCCATGGAAGTTTGCCCATAACCATTGACCCCATGGCCCACATACAAAATGTATGGTGTGGTTTGAATGTATAATTAAGCCACATTGTATAATGGTGTAGCAGTTTTGGTTTCAAAACACGTCCACTTTAATTATGCTAAATACTAATAATGCACATGAATATGATTTTCTAATTATGATTATTCCATATGCTCATCTATTGTTGTCCATCCAAGAAATACAGATTCATGGGCATAAATATCAAGGAAGATACAGTGACAGTCATCTGTGAAAATTTCAGTCCCATACGGTGCCCACCTTTTGAGAAAACAGTGAATAAAATAACGGCCATATATAGCATTTCTTAAGTATTTTCTCTTCTATTTTTGATCTTTAAAAGATCAAAAATAATTTTAGTCACTGGTTTTACTCTTGTCTGGATAAATACAGCATTTCAGGCAGAAAAATCTTAACGGTATGTTTCTACCATCACCATCTTTACACCCTGTAAGTTATAGGGAAATCTGTGAAGATTTCTGTTTCGGAATGCTATACCAAAGTATGATACTCCCTTTAAGTACGTACAAATTAGCATTCTGTCTGCGAGTGTTCGAGTATGTATGTTGAACTGATCTATTTCGATGCACTTTTTGGCTAAAATAGAACAGGATGTCAGGTATTTCCATTGATATAACTTGGCTCATAGATGCTTGCCATTCATACCGTTTCAGTAAGGGATGCCATCTTTGATTGGGTTTGACGGTTTTCCCTTGCCTAAACTGACGTGCATTATGCACGAACTACTTTTTCTACGGCTAGACATTTGTCCTTTTCAATCTTTCTAATAAAAGACCCTACTGCACTGAGACTCCCAAATATGTATACATCCAATATATGAATTACCTGTGTTGCTATGTTGTTATTAACCCAACAGGTTTGGAAAAAGGGAAAACAACAAGCATTTTTTTTAGGGTAAGGCGAGTCCCTCCCCTTCCCATTCACTGTAAGCGATGCATGACGGATCTAAGTGGTGCGCTTAATACACTATTTTTCTGGCGATAATGACTTAGTATGGAATGCAATCATTGGTTTGACATCTCTTCCTAAAAAAGGTCAAAGCCCAAAATACACAGCCAAAATGATTTATTTCATTTTGAAAGGGAAAGGGCGAAGAAGAGAATTTGTCAACGGATTGTGTGCAAGTTACGTGTATGTTGAAAACGTGGGTACCAGCCTTGATTGCACTTTCTGTTGGTTCAAGGACTCAAAATTGAAAAGTAACCATAACTTGTAAAGCATCCTTAGAAACAGTATGCTATAGGTGCAGCACCCGAAAACTCAGAACAGCAGCAGCAGCAGCAGCATCATATTACAAACAGTGGCGTCACCAGACTTTTGAGTCTGGGGGGGCACAAGGGGGGCACTAGAAATTGTTGGGGGGGCAAACGTTTTATATACTATATTTTCTTTTCACCAACCAAAATTTCAAATGGGAGGGGGGGGACGAGGGGGGCACAAGGTTTTCCAGGGGGGCACGTGCCCCCCCTGGCCCCCCCTTGGCGACGCCACTGATTACAAAACCAGGACATTACAAGTAGCAGCACCAACTGCGGCAGCAATGTAGTTTTCTTCTTGATTGCCCAAAGATGCCGTGACGGAATCAGTCAATTTGTTCTAATTTTCATCAGTGGTTTTCTGTTTGTTTCAAATTCAAGCGAAGATTCTGCTGCTATAAGGGAACAATTCCTACACGTTCAGGTTGGTTCCAGATACTATACCAGACTAGTATACGTAGACTATAGTGGTTAATAGTATGGTTCCCTGCCCAAAGATTCCCTGACATAGAGTTATATTTAGAAAACTAGAGTGCGCACTCACCGTGCCGTGCGTGACATGCGCTCGGCAACACATGGGGAATCAGAGATGGCGTCTCTAAGTGGGCAAAAATCGCAAAAACCGTGTAAAATGCCCGGATGTGCCTATTCTTTTACACAGTGCGCCCACTTTCATAATGGCGGCCAATTGCGCCGCGTCAAATCAGAGGTGCGCCCTCTAGTTTTTTAATATAACTCTATGTTCCCTGACCACTCCGAGTTACTCAAAATCTTAGTCGGGAGCTTCTTGGGTCTGGGCATCAGACCATGGCATCAGACAAGTGGTCCGTACACCAGGGGCCAATTTTACAAAACCCTACGATTGATCGTAACTCGAGTTATGAAGGATAACCCATATCCTCCGTAGGGCTTCGATGCATCATAAGCCCTATACGATTTATAGTAAGTTACGATGAGATTGATGAAATCGACCCCAGTTCAATAATTCGTTTGAATACTTCAGCACCCCTAAATCAAATTACTTCCTTCAGCTATTAACATAACTTAGTTCTCTTCACAACATTTTTCGTCACGGCAGTACTATTACTGCTCTCTGAGGACACCTACATCTTTAAAGGTAATAGCATTTGGTTTTTATCAAAGAAGTACAGATTCATGGGCAAAAATATCAATATATACAGATACAGTATTAAACAGTCATCTGTGAAAATTTCCGTCCCATACGGTGCCCATTTTTTAGAAAACGGTGAAAAACAGCCACAGTATTTCTAAGTCGTTTCTCTTTTATTTTTGATCTTATAAAAGATCAAAAAGATTTTTGGTCGTTGTTTTACTAATTTCTGGATATACACCATTTCTGGCGGACAATTTTTAAAGGTATGTTTCTACCACCACCATCTTCATATCCTGTAAGTTATACCTAAATCTGTGAACATTTCTGTTTTGGTCTCTTACCAAATTATGATCGGAAAATGCAGAATCATTGCACCCATTATCTTAAAACTTGTTATTTCCCTGCGCCTTTTATGTTCATGAAGAAGGAAAGAAATCATGTTGTAATGTCTCAATAAACGGTATATAAGCTTAATCGTTGTTTTATACGAATTGGTGTTTGCGTGGGAGAAAATCCTGACTACTAGGTGTAACACGTATACCGAACAGACAGCACATGCACTGGCGACAGTTATTGTCAAAAGTTATTTTCCCAAAACTAATTCATCCGTAAAGTTGTTTTTCCTCTCTCTTTTTTTTCTTCTCGCTATAGACTAGGGGGCGTTATCCCAAAATACGCCAGCTTTTGAAAAGATGTGAACACGTAAACAAACCATTCCCACTGTCGCCCACACTTTTTTTGCGGGGGGGGTTGCATTTTTCGTGAGTTACAAGAGACTTTTTCGCCTGAGCATGCTTTTCAGGGCACTTATGTATGTAGTATATGTGTAATCGAATTTGGCATGAGGTTAAGTTATACCAAAGATCGATACATCGTTGCTGTTTTTTAAAGGTATAATACAGGATTGGTAAAGGTCACACAACAGCACTCACACTTTGTCCGATCAAACAGGTATATACAAAATAAAAAACCTGTGAAAATGTAAGCTCAATCAGACATCTGAGACACTCGAGAAAACAGCGAAAGCTGGCTCATGTTTTCTTATAATAATGTACATACAGAACGGTTTTGATCTCGGCACAAGATTGCACTGTTTTCGGTCTTTGTTTTCCCGATTTCTAGATAAATACACCATATCAGGCGGAAATATTTGAACGATATGGTTTCTACCAGCACCATCTTCATACCTTGAAAGTTGTATACGTAAATCTGTGAACTTGTGGACATTTCTGTTTGGGTACCTGTACTGTGCCTTTAAAATCGACATTCTCTTGATTTGAATCTTTGCACGATCCTGTTATCTTCGCCTAAGTTTATCTATAGTATTGGAGTATAGTATGGGATTATGATGCCTTGTAAATGGGAGACTTTGACGATGGGTCTTCAACTTGATAGCGCAAGCGCACAAAAACGCGCGCATGCTAACAATTGTGCGCGCATGCCCAAAACTAACAAAAAGGAGACTTTAGTCTGCTGCCGCCAACGTCTCAAAAGACTTTCATTCAGTAAGCTCCTCAACTACAAGCCTCCTCAACGTTTAAGAGAGCCATCATCTTTACATTCATATAAGCTCATAGCTAACAAAAAGACACTTCAGTCTGCTGCCGCCAACGTCTCAAAAGTCTCTCATTCAGTAAGCTCTTCAACTTCAAGCCTCACCAACTTTTTAGAGAATGAAGGTGCGAAACAAAACCATGACAACATGGAAACATTCGTCAACAAAACATTTTGAGGTCCAACAGGTGTACGTGGGTTTTTTTCCTTTGGCTCTCTCTCACTCTCTCTTCTCACATGGACTCTTCGTTTCAGGTGATTTGGGTTTAAAAATAAATATTAAAAAAAGTTGAAGGTCGGAACTAACTTCAGAGAAAAAAAGCAGTGAGAAAGAAGAAAAACGCGTCAAAAAAAAACTCGGCATACATCAGAGAAACCGCCGGGTGCTTGGGTAAACCATGTTGTGAATGACATTTTCGCGTCATCCCGGGTTATTGTTGGTCTGTCTCGCTATCTTGAATTCCTTTCTGCTTGCTTGCATTCTAGAGAGTGTGGAGAGCACGAAGTGTTTCTTTCAAAGGGTAGTACTGTTGGTATCAGATTTGTTCTGCACTGAGGTAGCCTAGGCTGCTCTCATCATAGGGCATTTACGAATCGCTTAGGCTTAGGCTTAGGCTCAGGCTCAGGCTCCAGCTCTGTCATCCATTATGCTGAAGATATGTTGTGGTTTTTCATTTAAGCTGAAACTCTGTTTTCCTTTACAAACCAGAGAATCTACTTCTGAACCGCAGCCAAAAGCCTCGATTTTGATACCTGTTATTTCATAAAGGATTCATGAGATGGAGCCGGAGCCTGAGACGGAGCCTCAGCCTCTGTTTCGTAAACGCCCCTTATATATACAGTCTATGCTCTCATGCACTGCGAAACACCACCGTGAAAATATAGAAACTAGGCCGGTAGTCCCACAGCAGCTTGGAAGTTGTAGGTGCGCCTTATACGGGAATCCCGATCGTTTTCCTTGGGGTAAACATTCTGTACAGTCTGTGAAAGGTAACACAGTACTGTTACCCGAAGAAGACAAGCATTCAGCATAATTGACACGGGGATAAAGGCATCTGATCATCACAAATGTGCTAGTCAGGTAGTAATTTTTGGCACGTCCCTAGGAGGCCTTTGAAGGCCAGGAACGTTGAGGCATGGATACCAAAATGTGACTATCCAACGAAATTAGACAATTTCAATGACAAACAATAATACTAGGTTCAGGTTCACGTCTGTGCCAAAGCACACAAATTTGCTCAGCACAAAAATGTCTTGGCCAATAAAACAAACCACCGTTAAAAATTTCATTTGATATTCATGGTCAGTGAACAACAGCCAAAGAACAATCACAAGCGATACACAACACATGGAAATTTGGTTGTTAATAACCCTGTTTTTAGTATTAAGACAGAAATGTAATGCTTAACATATTTTTGTGCTAAGCAGGACCGTGAAATTGGCTCCAGGTTTCAAACTTAAAGGTAGTATCATACATTGTTTTTTTGTCAAAGAAATACAGATTCATGGGCAAAAAATATCAAGCAAGATACAATCACAGTCATCTATGAAAATTTCACTCCCATACGATGCCCACTTTTGAGAAAATCGTGAAAAACTGACGCAGTATTTCTTAAGTCTTTTTACTTTTATTTTTGATCTTTTAACAGATCAAAAAGATTTTTGGTCGTTGTTTTGCTAATTTTCAGGCAGAGAAATTTTAACGGTAGGTTTCTACCAGCACCATCTTCATACCCTGAAAGTTATACGTAAACCTGTGAACATTTCTGTTTGGGTATATGTTACCAAAGTGTGATACTACCTTTAAAATAATAGCCTAGCCTAAGCCAAGCGCCATGTATATAAGGAAGTAATTATTATCATTTATCATATTGTATTATTATGTATCCTAAACAGACATCGTGCCGCAGTCAGGTATGCCTGTTCCGTTGTCAAATCACGAAACCCAGGCGCAGCACTCAACGAACAATACACCTGTCTGCACTTAAACGTTTCCCAACTATAAATGGAAAACAAGAGAAGAAAGACATTTTTGCTGGAAAAGTTTGAGATACCGGCGGCTATTAACTCTTTCCCACGGTCGCGAACTTTTGTTTTCTTTGCAGTCTGTTTAACCTTGAAGTTCACGATTGTTAGCAATCTAAACATCACGGTATTTTTTTTAACTGATATATACTGGATGGTCGTGACTTTTTCTTTTTTTAGTTACTTACTTGATCATGTGTGAAGGCCTTCCTCTGTGAAGAGGTGAAGTTGAAGGTGTAGGCCTATAGGCAGTGTATTTAAACAAAAAACCTGAATGGGCCACTGAGATGTTGACACACGGTAATTCATCGAAAATGTGGACTGCATGGTGACTTCGCAAATATCTTTTTATAACTTGAAACACACACAGATTACAACTAAAGTAAAAACCATGCAGTGAACACTCCAAGCATGGGATACGTTGACATTGCCAATATCTGAAAGCTTTATGATTAATAGGCATGTATAATGTACCCAAATGTTAGGGAAAGAGAATGCATGTAAAGGCCTAACCCTGCTGTCAGTTAACAATGGTTCATTGTGAGATCATTGTTGAACATTCGAGGAATTCGACTCTCTGGTAACTCAAAGAACTACAGTGGAACTCTGAAGAAGACAGCCTCTACGCGGCCTCCCTCACAAGTAGCCGAAAGCAACTAGCTAAAAATCCAGCAGCTGAAAGTGATACTAATGTCTTCACCTCGCTCACAGCGACCCCTACTTCCGAGGCAGCATGCGTCCTTTTCAGGACGGGTGGATCTGTCCATCGAAAGCCTCGTAATACTGCAACTCAACGTCGAAGGCCTTACACTCTAAAAACATCCGGGTCAGATTTGACTCGTTCCGGGTCAAATTTGACCCAGAAAACGGGTTCTAATGGGCTTGACCAACTCTGGGTCAAAATGACCCGGAATGTTGGGTCAAGCGAAATGACCCCATTTCTGGGTCACAGCAACTGACCAATTTCCGGGTCACAGGTAATGCTTCCGGGTCAAAATGACCCGGATAGTTGGGTCAAGCGAAATGACCCCATTTCTGGGTCACAGCAACTGACCAATTTCCGGGCCATAGCTAATAGTTCCGGGTCAAAATGACCCGGATAGTTCCGTTCATCCCACTGGACCTGGAAATTGACTCATTTCCAAGTCATAACAAGAAGTTCTGGGTCAAAATTACTAAAAATTGGCTCACTCTGTCTATAAGCATGTGTTCTCTGAGCATGATCCACAAGGTCTGTTTCACAGGTGCAGTTACAATGGGAGGGGCGGGGCTTTACAGCCCCCCTTCTTCATGAATACAGTTTTCTAGTCATTTTCTAAAAACCTTATTAATGTGATGTAATGGGTGAAAGAATTAAGCTTTCACAAATACTGGATCTTGAACTGCACCTGTTTTTTAAGAAATTGAAGACCTTAGCCAAGAACACATGCTTACCTTTTTAAATAACTGTTATATTCCCTGTGGAAACTGGATAGAACTACCTGAAAAACAAACAAACAGAGAACATTTTTTTTTTTAGTATTGCAGTCACTTTTTTATTTCATATGACAAGTTCCTTTTTCATAGAATTATAGATGCACATTTAATCAGGAGCAATGTGAGTATACTGAGTAAAATATTGCACTTTTTTGCAATAACAATTTTTTTCTCCACATTACTGTTAATCTCACAGGTTATATGTTACAGTCACAAGGACCTAGTTTTAGGTGTGCTCAACTCTAGTATTTTGTTTGCTCCATTAGACATATATAATATTATTATCCCCTGATAGCAGTTTAGGCAACCTTAATCAACTTGAAGCAGCAAGAATGAATCCAAACATGGAACAAAATGGAACAGCTTTTTCCTGATACAAACATTATCAACCAGATACTGCAACTATGATTTAAAACAACCAGGTAGAATAGGGTTAAGTTACCTGCTGGTCTTAAATCTAGCTAGTATCTTCCTGCAGGGCAAAATACACATGTTCCAAATAGTCAAAATAATGAAACATATAAAAATTATTAAAATATCAGGAACTCACAACTTTATATAAACCCTTCCACACAAATATTACAAGATGACATGATGGCAAAGCAAATATTGGGCAAGTGTATCCCACAACTCAATGCCTTCTTCAGGCACCTCCAGCTTCTCATCTTCTCCAGTTCATGTCCTTTGTCAATGCTGTCACCATTTCCAATAGCTACCGGATCGTGAACAGGATTGAAATGATGGTAGGGATACTCCTGATGAAGGGGATGTTCTTTTTGAAGATGATTCTTGAATGTCCGCACATGAGTTCGAAATGATCGCAGGCATCCATCTTGACTGCAGGTGATCTGTGCAATAAACAACCCATGAACAATTGCATGAATACATGTACAGTGTATTTCTAAAATGCCACACCAAACTGTCTTGGTTGCCAGCGATCAGGTTCCCACATTTGTAGCAGATGTATCCCATTACTGAGGAGGTTGATCAAGAAACAAATATGGGTATTTCATTGAGGGTTTTCACAGCCAAAAATTACCTCCAGAAATTACCAAATTCAGTAACAGCAGAAAAATAGTGGTTAGCCAAGACGAAACAAGATGAGTTGATATCGGATGGCGGATGCACACTAGCTTAGCACAGGTAAAAAACAAAAGACTACAAAGACAAGACTGCACATGTACCTTCTTCTGACATTCTCTGAGATTCTTTATGAAGCGCATGTGGGGTCCTACTTGGGGGATGAGCTCTTTTAAGGACTCAATGCAAGAGTCCAGAAGCACATGAAGCTTTCTTTGTCGACAGCATTTTCTGTGAAAACAAAAGAAAATTGGAAATCAATGCAAAGTTGCTCCAAGGATTAAGACAAGAAAATAGGCCTACAGTGTACCCATCACCCCACGTATATGCAGTACAAACAGGATGATGACCCGCTTACTGCAGTAGTTACAGTGTATTACCTGACATATAGGCGTAGCCAATGATTATATGCTCTGAGCTGCATGTCCTAGTTGTCTGACTTGAGGAAAGTGAATTTGTTTGGATATAAGTGTAGTTGTCTGATGCATAGAGATCAGATTGCATTGTGCATAATCTGCGTACAACTACTACTATGTGACCCTATGTGACCAAGGTCATGTGTACATAATTATACACACTGTACTGGGGAATCGGTTCCAATAGCCTGACTAGCAATGCAGTATACTGTATAGGCAGTAATATGCCTAGGGCCTATACATGATGTTTGTATGATTATTTCCTGATGCTTGCATGTACTAGGGCCCCCTAGGCCCTATAATTAATACTATAGAAATTGTATGAAGAGTCACGCATCAGAGACACCATTCCTAAAAACAGGATAAATATCGGATATTTCTGGACACGTCCATGCAGGTAATTCCTCCAGATTCCTTGCAAACCCTGTTAGCGGAATGGAATGTTATAACTGTACTGTACTGTAGGACCTAACGTTAGGCCTATACTAGTATATTGTACGTGTAACCATCCATGGTGTAACGGAAGCCCAGCTTCACCGAGTTCTGTCAATTTCAAATTTTGGTTTATTGGTCCTACCCCGAAGTTGTAATTTTTTCCATCCACTCCACTAGTGTTACTGTATATTATACATACATAAAGGTTACATACCTTGAAATATGTCTTAGTATTCTCTCAATTTCCAAGCCTGAAGTTTTTCTTTGACGCCAATCCATCCTGCGGCGACAGTACGGTTGACAAAATGGCAGTTGAGGAGAAAATGTTTGTGGACTTGTGCTTGGCGCTTACGCGTCATGTGACCACTTATTATCCAATCACAAGAGGGTACCATGCAGTGACGTCATAAAACTGACCAGGAAAATGGTCAATTTTATTTTGACCCGGAGAAAGGGTTAAACATTTGACCCGAGAGATTGCACGGACGCGTCATGTGACCACTTCTTATCCAATCACAAGAGGGTACCATGCAGTGACGTCATTAGACTGACCCGGAAAATGGTCAATTTTTTTTGACCCGGAGAAAGGGTTAAAAAATTGACCCAGGAGTTTTTAGAGTGTACCACCGCCAAGCTCGATATACTTGAACAGGTTGCCATTAGGAACGAGGCAACCGTCGTCCTGCTCCAGGAGACACACAAGGAGAGTGATACCATCCTAAACCTCCCAGGGTTCACACTAGCTGGCCACACCAAGAGCAAACACTATGGCCTGGCAACCTTCATCAAAGAAGACGAGTCCTGGTCACCCGCTGGTCAATGCAGAGAACATGCCAAGGTTGAATGGATCGCCACCAAGGTGCAAGAGACAACCATAATCAATGTCTACAAACCACCACGGAGCAGACTAGACCAAGGCTCACTACCAGACCTCCAGGCCCCAGCCGTGTATGCCGGTGACTTCAACAGCCATCACACTGACTGGGGATACAAGACCTCAACCAAAGATGGCGAATTCCTGGCAGAGTGGTCTTCCTCAATCGATGCCGTGCTTCTTTTCAACCCAAAAGAGCCATCATCTTTCATCTCTGGACGATGGAAAACCGAGACCAACCCAGACCTCGCCTTCGCCAAAGTCATCGGGCGGGAGCCACTGCCGGTTCAGCGCATCCTGGACACATTCCCCCGCTCACAACACCGCCCGTAACTGATCACAACACCCTCGCTGGTCCAGTCGACGGAGGGAAAACCAGTCCATAGATGGAACTTCCGTAAAGCCAACTGGGTGGACTTTGAGAGAAATGTCAATGCTGCAGCTCAAGCCCTACCAGTACCCTGTGACTCCAACATCAACGATGCATATGAGGCCTACTGCAACATGCTGACGGCCGCTGCCAAGAGACACATCCCACGGGGTGTACGTAAGAACTATGCACCCTGTTGGGACAAAGTATGTGAAGATCTCCTGCGCACCCACAATTCAGCAAGAACCAACCCTGAAAGGGCCACAGCAGCTACCGACCTCCTGACACGGCTGAATGCCAAGAGACGTGAAAGGTGGAATGAGACCGTTGAGTCCAATGACTTCACCCACTCCAGCCGACGAGCATGGCAGACGATCAACAAACTGACCGGCCGGGCAACCAAACCAACACCTTGCCCAATCACTGCAGATGCCATCGCAGCCCAGCTCATCAGCAATGGGAGGTTTCCCAATGCTGACAAGTTCTTCACAAGAAAGATCACTAATGAGGTGAATGTTCTACGCAGGGCACCTAGCGCCGACTTCGACCTGTCGGGAGACTTCACGTACAACGAGATGGTGACGGCAATCGAACACCTGAGTCCAAACAAAGCTCCTGGGATTGACAACATCCTCCCAGACTTCATCATGCACCAGGGCAACAAAGCTACTGAGTGGCTACGATCGTTCTGCTCCGTCTGTACCAAAACATCCAAGATCCCAAAGATATGGCGCCGTGCCAAGGTCGTCGCTCTCCACAAGCCGAACGAGCCAGTGGATGACCCAAAGGGATACCGGCCCATTACTCTCCTGTGTGTTCCATATAAGATCATGGAACGCCTCCTGTATGCACGCCTCGAACCAGTAATAGACCCACAACTGCCGAAAGAACAAGCTGGTTTCCGCCGTGAGAAGTCAACTACAGACCAGGTGACCCTCCTCACCCAAGACATCGAGAACAGCTTCCAGAGGAGGGATAAGGCCGGGGCTGTCCTGCTGGACCTAACTTCAGCCTATGACACCGTTTGGCTCCGTGGTCTCCACCTCAAGCTCCTACAGACTATACCAGATCGTCATATTGTGTGCTTCATCATGGAGATGCTGAGCAACCGTAGCTTCACCCTCCACACTAGTGACGGCCAACACAGCAGGCTACGAAGGCTAAAAAATGGTGTCCCACAGGGTTCTGTTCTTGCGCCGATGTTGTTTAACATCTACATGTATGACATACCAGAGACACAGTCAAAGAAGTACGGCTATACAGACGACCTTGCTATCCTGACGTCTGACAAGTGCTGGCGGACCATCGAATCTAAGCTGACGGCTGACATGGAGATCCTGTCAACCTATCTGAAGAACTGGCGCCTGAAGCTCTCTGTGGCTAAGACCCTCTCCTCCACTTTCCACCTCAACAACAGAGAGGCAAGCCGCAAGCTCAACATCATTCATAGTCAACAACACCAGACTCCAGTCCCACGCCTCACCGACATATCTAGGTGTCAAGCTCGACCGCAGCCTGACATTCCGCCAACACCTGGAAACCCTGTCAGCAAAGGCATCGACCCGCGTTGCCTTGATACGTCTCCTCGCCGGCACGACCTGGGGTGCCTCTACCAAGACGCTTCGCATCTCCACCCAGGCTCTAGTCTTCTCTGCTGCCGAATACTGTGCTCCAGTCTGGTGTAGAAGCCCTCACACTAAGAAGCTGGATCAGACGCTCAACAACGCTCTTCGGACAATCTCCGGCTGCATGAGTGCTACCCCACTCAACCAACTTCCGATCCTTGCTGGCATCGCCCCACCAACTCTCCGACGAGAGGCAACGGTCCTGACATTGTCCCGAAAAGCCATCAACAACGAGGGCCACCTTCTCCATCAGATTGCTACAGAGCCCCCACAGCACGCCCGGCGTCTGAAGTCACGGAGGCCCTTCGCGGAACAGGCACATCAGCTCCTTTGCACAACACCAGCTGACGTCCCTGGGCGACTCTGGGTCCAACGCCGCTGGAAGGACGAATGGCAAGCAGCAGATAAATCCAGGCTGCACAGATTCGCTGCTGAACCAGGTGACTTGTTGGGCGAAGACCTCCCACGCAGACAGTGGACAACACTGAACCGCCTGCGAACTGGCGTTGGCCGCTTCGCCGCCACCATGAGAGACTGGGGACTGAGAGACTCTGCCGCCTGCGACTGCGGGTACCCAGAACAGACAGTGGACCACATCACTGAGTCATGCCCTCAACACCGGCCACCCAACGGCGAACATGGCATCGCTGTCCTGGATGACGACACAAGGGCATGGCTTTCCTCAACCGAGTTGCAGTTGTGAAGAGTGGAAGCTCACGAGCAAACGAAAGAAGAAAGAAGTGGAACTCTTGAACCATTAGTCCGAGTACAAAGGTCGGCTGCTCGACTGATTATGAAAATTAGGAAGTATGATCGTTTTTTTTTCCAGTCATATGATGGATTTGCATTGGTTGCCAATTTCGCAAAGAATTGAATTCAAATTATTGTTTTTAACCTACAAATGTCTTTATGGTAATGCCCCATCTTATTTGAAACAGCTTGTTAATTGGCACATTCCAAAGCGGAATCTTAGGTCTATGAATACTTATAAAGTTGCTGTTCCAGTAAATGTCAGAAATAAACGTAATTATGCTGATCGTGCGTTTGTTAATATTGCTCCAAAATTATGGAATGATCTTCCCTTAATGATACGATCTAGCCAATCATTAGAAATATTCAAAAATCGTTTCAAAACTCATCTTTTTAGACTCGCGTACATGACTTTTAATCCTTAATACATTTTACATTGCTATTATCCGTAATGACTTTCATTATTTTTATTGCAATTGTTTTTCTTATAATTACTAGTAGGTCTTTTTATAATATGTTGTATACATTTTTTACTGATTTAATGATTTTTAGTCACTTTCATCATTTCTTTCAATGTCTTGTTTTTTTTGTTTTTTTTTAGAAATGTTAAAGTATTGTTATTGTTTTGTATTTATATTTATTTATCTTAATCTTAATTTTTTTTAAATTGGTATCATCTGTTATGTAATTAGCGCCTTTGATCACTTTGTAAGTGGAATTGTCTGCACTCTATAAATTAAATTATTATTATTATTAACTCCAGTATAACGAACCGTTTTTGCGGTCCGCTGAAAATTTTTCATTATAACGAACGACCACTATAACGAACAATTTCTGTGCATCTCAGCGTGTTCGTTACAGTGGCGTTCCACTACAAAATCACAAATCAAAGCCAAATTGCTGACTATCCCCGACGGTGTGAGAGTATAGGCATCATTTGTGAGAGTAAGTCTAGTTCAAAACAAAAAATATGCAGCAAAATATACTTTGTACAAAACAGGCTTTAAAACATCCATTTAATCCTGTATAAGCTTACTATATTTTTCCAGCTACGGCTATTAAAGTGACACCAATTCATAATGTGATGTAGGCCTGATGTTAACCAAGTTCATGGAGCTGCGACCTTGCCATTCCATTTTCGTTTTCTATACCGGAAGTCCGACCAATTGACAAAAATGTTTCTCAACCGTGACCCCTCCTTCTCCAGACAACAAACACCTTTCATGGTGTGTAAACGAGTGAGGACAATAGGCATTTGTGTTTGCACTTTTTACGTGTGCTCGTGGTTGTTAAAGGTTTGGTTTTTGTCAAAGAAATGCAGATTCATAGCCAAAATATCATGGAAGATAGAGTGACAGTCATCTGTGAAATGTTCAGTCCCATACGGTGCCCACTTTTTGAGAAAAACACCCTAAGTATTTATTAAGTCTTTTCACCATTATTTATGATCTTTAAAAGATCAATATTGTTTTTGGTCATTTGTTATACTCTTACATCGATAAATACAGCATTTCAGGCAGAACACTTTTAACGGTATATGTTTCTACCATCACCATCTTTATACCTTGTAAGTCATAGGTAAATCTGTGAACATTTCTGTTTCGGTCACATTCTATCAAATTATGATACTACTTTAACTGCAACGTGTAGGCTATTCGATTTAGGGCGCTGTTCACGTCTTGTTGATGCTGTTCCTTGATATTTGATGCCCAGATAAGTTGGAAGCAGTACAAGTAACATCTTATTTCTGTCCTAAGTTTACCAAATGGAAAGGATTTGCGCCCTCTATTTAGGCGAATTCATGCCGTTTCTCATACTGTGAGTATAGTTACGTCTAGAGCAAAGACTGAATTGTGTCGATCCCTTCCTGAGAATAGGCCTTACTCACAGCATGCAGTGCATCCATCCTGCATTCGAAGCAGTGCGAGCAAACCAAGGCTTAGGGCGCGGCCTTTACGAAACCTGGCTTGAGGCTAGGCTTAGTACGTATTTCGCTACCGCCATTTGAGTCCCACAAAACGAAATGAATAGATTGGGCCACATGACGAAGCCGAAGAAAGCTTCGCCATGTATCTCAAGCCCTTCATTTCACTTTAGTAGGACACAAAATGGTAGCAGCAAAATAAATCCCAAGCCTAGCCTCAAGCCTCATTTCGTAAAGGCCCTAGGATTCAAAATAGTCTGGTACCCGTTTTCTTTGTAAGAATTGGTGTTATCTTTTCCAATATAAGGAAGGTGACAAGATGGATGCTCCATGAAACCACGATGCCAATGCTGCTCTTAGTTTGAGTTTCTTATCACAAAGGCCAAAGCACACGCTACCCCGATTTTAAAAAACAGGGCAGATATTCAATAGTCCATAGCAGTCAATTCAATAAAGTCTATTATCTGTCCTGATTCCTGAACGTCGAGAATGCATGTGGCATTAAAGTTGACGATGATGATCACATCAAGATGAGCAGGCAGGCTTTCCAGATTCACCTTCTGATGCACTTCCTTCTCCATGAAGCATCGCATCTCTTAGATTTCACTGAGACTTATAGGTCCCCTCCCCACATCTTACTTTAATATTCTTCGTGCCCCGATTTTGGTTAGACTGAAAGGAGTGCATATTAATTTTCCTCTCAGAGTGAGAAGCATCGGTGATGTTATTGACAAAATGCCACCTGTCTTGTCTGAAAGTCGCAAATGACGAAAGGGGGTCATTTAACCGACGAGTTTAGTGACGTTGTAATACTCTGGCTATCATGTTGTAGTAATAATTGTAATTGACAAGATGCCACCTGTTTGTCTGAGTATCTAATATGAGAGAGAGCTCTTTTTACCAACCTGTATATGTTGTATTATCTGGCCATCATGCGTTAGTAGTAAAGACCAGGTGCCAATTTCATGGAGCTGCTAAGCACACAAATTTGCTTAGCTCAAAAATGCCTTGCCCAATAAAACAAACCACCATTAAAAATTCCATTTGATATTCATGGTCAGCGAACAACAGCCAAAAGAACAATCACGAGCGATGCACAACACATGGAAATTTGGTTGTTAGCCCTGTTTTTACTAAGACAGAAATGTCATGCTTAGCGACTTTTTGTGCTAAGCAGCTCTATGAAATTGGCCCCAGAACGCATTCAGCCGCAGCTTTCAGAACGACTTTCTGTTTCATGATTCGATAATTCGGTACAACGTCCACTTTGAAAACTCATAACTCCATGAATCCTGGGATCGAATTCACCAAACTCATCGTAACTTATACTATCAATCGTAGGACTTATGATACATTATCCCTAAGTTTAGGATACGGTGGATTATCCTGCGTATCTCGAGTTACGATCGATCGTAGAGTTTCGCCGAAATCGATCCCTGTGGACTTATTTAGGAATAATCGATAAATTTCTTTTAGCATTAACATTTCACAAACTCAGGACTATAGCACACATGGGCCTATGCAGACTCTGATAAAAGTTCAAATCATTGCAGCAGAATATATCTTATTCCTCAAGTTTCCATAACCTTGGACTGGAATAGAGAAAAGGGCGTAAAAAGTGTACAAACCCACACAAAGGATTCCGATCGACTCTATAATACAATGCCCTTTGTTATTTTGTTTTTCACCAATCTAATCTGGGTTTGTTTAAACCTTTCCCTGTTTTAAAGGCTGCAAAATACGAGGCCCCGTTCAACCGTAAACTGTCGTCCTTGGCAAAAGTTTTCTGTGGTCGCCGTAATTGTCATGTAAAAAGAAGGGAAAAACAGAAAGCAGTATAGAAAATCCTCATGGGAACTTATTTCCGCCACGTAAATCGGAACCCCCGACCGTAAACGTAACAAAACCCACCGTTCCCAAACTTGGCAGTTGCGTGCCTACCGATGAATTAGCCAAGTGAGGCAGCACTGTGCCGCCCCATAATCCATTTATAAGCCACTTGTTCACGGGCTAACGAAGTTCTATTTTTGGGCGGGAACTGTTTTAAAACCGGCAATACGATTGTTGTTTTTTCGTTTCTTTCACGGGCCGACCTTGGGTGAAAACTGGCATAGACCTAATAGAGAAACCGTCCTTGGACAAAAGTACTTTCAAGTCAACTTATTTTCTGCTTCTGTGCGTGCACGTCAAGGCGCAAGCGTTTTGAATAGGTTTGTGGTATGGGCTCATACTCTCTCACAAACACGAATTAAAGGTAGTATCATACTTTGGTAAGAATCCAAAACAGAAATGTTCACAGATTTACCTATAACTTACAATGTATGAAGATGCATGGTGCTGATAGAAACCTACCGTTTAATTTTGTCCGCCTGAAATGGTGTATTTATCCAGAAATTAGTCAAACAACGACCGAAAATCTTTTTGATCTTTTAAAAGATCAAAAATAAAAGAGAAAAGACTTAAGAAAGACTGTGGCCGTTTTTCATGATTTTCTCAAAAAGTGTGCACCGTATGGGACTGAAATCGGTGGCGCACCCAGGGGGGGGGGGGCTCGGGGGGCTTGAGCCCCCCCCCCCCCCCCCCCCCCCCAAGAGGGTCCCTGAAAAAAAAAACGGGAAAAAAAGAAGGAAAAAAAACGAAAAAAAAAAAAAAATGGGGGAGAGGGAAAGGGAGAGGGGGAGGAGGAAGGAGGGGGGGAGTCACAAAATGTTTTGTGGGAGAAAAATTTTCTTTGAGCCCCCCCCAAGACAAAATCCTGGGTGCGCCGGTGACTGAAATGTTGACAGATGACTATTACTGTATCTTCCTTGATATTTTTGCCCATGAATCCGCACTTCTTTGACAAAAACCAAAGTATGATATTACCTTTAAACAAGTTATGAAAATGCCACTGGTGATTTCATAATCCCAAGTAAGGGTTTGGAATTAAAGTTGTACTGACAGGCCACAAAATGACATCAAACCGTGACCTTCCGACCTTATACCGTACAGTGCAGGGTCACTAAAATAGACAAAGTCTGCATTAGTTTCGCACAAAACTTTCTCCCAACGAGGTTAATCCTCATATCCGGTTTTCAGAACTTCTCTTTTTTTCCCCAGAGCAAAATCATTTCTAAAGGGAATGAATAAAAATTGTTTGTTCCGGGGATTGATTCCATGGCTCTGTGGTGGGCCGTACAGCTAGCCCCCATGCGAATATCGCATTGGAAAGATCAGAAATTTTGTATTCACTTTTATTGCTAACCTCAACCCCCAAAACAAACAAAAAACCCCAAGGTGGGGACTCTCAGGAGTCCTGATATGAAAGACCATTGCAGATTATCTGCCAAAGCCTTGAGTCTTCTATTGTGTAACTGCATGGAAGAATGATCACAGCTAGGCCAAGGGCAATCACCAACTGTTCTTGACCAACAAAGTCAATTCCCTTGCATTGTATGTCAATATTATACAACTGACCCTGATATGATGACCACAACAAAAGGGCACTTTTGACGCGGTTCATCTGTTTTCCCTGAAAAAAAACCCAGAAAACGACCAATGGGTGCATTCGTTTAGCTAACACGGGTCAGCCCTTACTGGGAACGGTCGTGTTTTACTGCACAAAACAAGTTGACTGGTGTCGACCCGGGTGAGCTAAACGAATACACCCAAAGACTTCTCATTGGCCGAACGAAACAATTTGTTCGCGTCTTGAAATCAATAGCGCCCTCTGCAGTCGGAACATGTTCATAAAAAGTGTGTTGCACGTTCTCATTGCGAAATCATTGATGATGATTTAAGCCTGTCGGCTTCCTTTATGAAGTTCTAACTAAAAACTTGAAAACGGAAGCGGATGCGTAAGAGACATTGTGGTTAATCCTGCCCGGTACAGGCAGGCAGTGAACCCCTTAAAACTTCTATTCGCTTGGTATACCCCATACACGCACGGCAAGAATTAACAACAGACCGAATAGCTTGCCGTCACGGTTTGCGTCTGCCGTGAGAGCCAGTCTGGTTCCCTGCCCAAAATATTCCCTGACAATTATAATTGACAGAGAATAGTCGGGAGATTCATGGGTCTAGGAACCAGACTAGTCAAGCCCACCCAATCGTTACTGGCTTGTATACTATACACTACTAATGCACGAACATGCACTGAGTGAGTATATACCGCCCATTGCATGAATTTTAGTTGTGTAAAACCAAAGGTATCTTGGAAGTTTGCTAAAGCAGAGGGAAGAGCATCTTGAGTTAAGGTATAAGAAGGGTTGAAACTTTTACAGACTATATAAGGACATTATTACATTAAAGGTACTGGTAGCATACCAAAACAGAAATCTTCACTGATTTACCTATAACCTACACGGTATAAAGATGGTGATGGAAGAAACACACTGTTAACATATTTCTTCCTGAATTGTTGTATTTATCCAGAAAAGAGTAAAACCGGTTACAAAAATTATTGTTGATCTTTTAAAGATCAACAATAAAAGAGAAAAGTCTTAAGAAATACTGTGGCCGTTTTTCACTTGTTTTCTCAAAAGGTGGGCACCGTGTGGGGCTGAAATTTTCACAGATGACTGTTACTGTATCTGTCTTGGTATTTTTGCCCATGAATCTGTATTTTTTTTGGGACAAAAACCAAAGCATGATATTACCTTTAATAAGGGAGGGATGAAGTGCAATAATTACGCAGGTCTACGTTGAGCATAATGTATTTTTGTTCCAGGTTTTTCACATGGCACTTTGATGATGAAGTCCTTCAACACACCCTCGTCTCTAAATGCATGCAATGTAGGCATACAGTGTATGTCGATAATGGCTTCCCGTTGTTATGTTATCAAACCGTGTCCGTCTGTTTATCATTTTTGGCTGCACTTCTCGTCTGCTCATGTGCATGATTTCTAACAGAGAACTGGTTCCAAATCGAGGAAACATTGTTCTCTATAATTATACACATTATCTTACCGTATACTTCTAATCAGCCCATGGCTTTTATGATTAATGTATACGTACATTCCCACATTAGGCCTATTGCGTTTGCGTTGCCTACAATCATTTCCCTTCTCCTTTCTTCATTCTGAGTACTCAATGTGCTGCATATTGAACTATACGCACATGGTCATGACATTAAATTGTCAAGCCAAAATGTTCGACATATAGACTTTTTGCAAACATGTTCCATATCATTTTCACTGGAAAACCTTCAGCGGTTGTGTGTGGAAGACCACAGAACGCCACAGAAAGGTGCAGTCCGAGGACATGTGTCCACAGTTCGTGTGTTACTGTGTATGTATGAGGTAGATGCAGAGGAAATCCCTCAAACCAACGGCCAAGGACGATAATAAACCATCAGTCCAGGGGTTGATTTCACCAAACCCATCGTAACTTACTATCAATCGTAGGACTTTTGATGTATTGAAGCCCTACGTGGGATAGGTCCCCTACGACGGGTTATCCTTCGTAACTTGAGTTACGATGGATCGTAGAGCTTTGTGAAATTGATCCCTGGTGGCTTATATAGTATTAAATGAATTGTGGAATATTCTTAATGGGTTTAAGTGCAGCAATGGGAGTTTCTCAAACTCATTAAGTGCGTTTGAAACATTAAAGCACCACGTAGCACAAAATGGCAGTATATCCCTTCCGTATACTATACAGTGTAATGATTCGATTGTTTCATTGCCCCTAATGGGGATGTGAAACGTTCAAAGTCTCTTCACTCGATAAGAGACTGATATACAGAAGTACACCCCTGATAGTCTTATCTACAGTAACTGACGAATACAAACATACCTATCTATTAACAAACCACAACTAAACCACTGAAAATTGGTATGATCACTGTACAACAAACCAACATAGGAGTTTGTTCTCGTGCGAATGTTTGAAACAATTCTAGACGTGAAACCCAACAGCTGGGTACTGGGAAATTGTTTCCTTAAAAAAAAACCTATTAATTTGGTTAAAATTGCAACAAATAATTGTTGTGTACATTAAGATTACAACAGGAAAAACCGCATGAGAAAATTTCATTGTGGCATACTGCCATACATGAAGGCCTACAATCTCACTTTATTTGGTATAAGTGTGATCCGGAAATACAGTGCAAACGATGCACTTTTTGCGTACGTATATACGCCAAGGTTAAAGTCAAGTCAAACCAACAAGTGTGTTGAATTTACCGGAAGTGCATGAAAAACGTGCAAGTTCAAACCACCCTTTACCGATGTTAACCATAGTATACCATCTTCCAACCATGATACTGATAATAATACATGTAAGTACACACTACACAATGCAGCAGCTGCTAACCGCAATAACTGCATTACATTATCAATTATTCATAGGCCTAGACCTAGGACCCATGTATATTGTGTTACAGTTTTCAGGGTTCATATTGTATGATGATCAAAGCAGATAATGAAGCTAAAATCGTCACTGCCAACATTGCAAAAGTGAAGATATTTCTTGAGCATTTGAACGCGTATTCATTTAAAGGTAGTGTCATACTTTGGTAAGAAACCAAAACAGAAATGTTCACAAACTTATAACTTACAAGGAGTATGAAGATAGTGGTGGTAGAAACATACTGTGGCTGTTTTTCACTGTTTTCTCAAAAAGTGTGCAACGTATATGGGACTGAAATTTTCACAGATGACTGTTAATGTATTTGTCTTGGTATTTTTACCCATGAATCTGTATTTCTTTGATAAAAACCAAAGTATGATACTACCTTTAAATATCAACCATAAGTTATGATAATTACTTTCGTTTCCAAGATTTTTTGTATGAATCCCAGAAGCACACAGTCGTGAACAAACCCGTATTAAAACAAGCCTGGGTATTTCGTAGAATTATACAGGCCTAATATACATCACTTCCAGCCCTTGATTAGTATGCAGAATTTCTAGGTGTGGATTTATGATAATGTTATACGAATTTTGTATATGCAATAAAGGTCATATTGGCGTTGCGTGCTGGCTATATACCCGCATGTATAGTCCAGGTATTCATGTATGACCATTGGTCATGCATAATGCTTACTGAAGCGTGTTATGTACATGCAGGTTATTTTTGTATTCGGCTAGAGAGGTCTTACAAAAATGACTCGTTGAAGAAAAACAACAAACAGAACAAAACGACTTATGAAATGAGGGAGAAAAATATCCAACCTTAAACGAATTATTACAAAATAAATCAATAAAAAATTAGTCGCCAAAGTGCAAAATTCATCGGATTTTTTTTCTTGCGCAAGGCAATGACCCCGTGTATCTCGGGTGAATCTTGAGTCAACTTAATTTTTTTCTAAAAAGAAGAAATTGTGGTAAGTGAATTTCCTTATACAAAGGACTAAAAGGCTTAATGCCACGGAGTGCTTTAAGTCGATTAGAAATTAAAACTGTAGGGTCTATATTAAAAACTCATCTGTTTTGACTTTCTCCACTACAATATACATTTACCTTTGATGCATAAACTCGATGGTGTTATCAGATTAAAACCAGCCTTACGCTCGGCAGAAAAAATATCCACCGTTTCGAGTCGAAAATTGAAAAGGGAAACAAGAATAACGCACTGGGCTATAGTTCATCACACGGATCCTTATCTGGAAATTGCAGGGATAAAAATCACTTGACGAGAGTAACATCAACCCGATTGATTTAGTCCTTGAGAAAATTGAAGGATTATACTCTCTTAATGTAAAAGAGTGAAAAACTCACTCCGTCTGCAGAGTGATATTGAATTCACTCTTTTAAAAGTGAACTTCACTCTTAGTCGAGTGGAAAAAACACTCCCGGTTTGAGTTTCGTCTTAAAAGTTGAATCACTCTTTATGGAGCGCTCGTATATACCACTCTAAACGTGGAGTGTTTCGGTAGTCACTCTTTATCGAGTGAAACGTACATGGAAGACTAAGGTCTTCTTTAATGCTTTAATGTGCCACTGAAACCTTCCATAGCTTTTGGGGGGGGTTTGTTTGTTTTGGGGAAAACTTTCCATTCTAAAAAAATTGATATTTTTCAATGGCTTTCGACCCCTGGAGTAAGGCATGCAAACTTCTTTCGTTAGCTCGCGGACGCCGGATGGATTTCACTAAAATAAAAAAGTCACTCTTTTTAGAGTGATTTTTGTTTACCACAAGCAGCCAATCACAAACGTTTTCGTAGTCAGTACTAATTTGCATATAACGTACGCGCTCATGATCTGAAAAAGTTTCAACGGCCGCCATTGTTTTTGTACGGCGTAGGCGACAGCGGCACACACGTTAACGTATAGGCGTACTGCAACTGAGAATGGACAACGTTTGGAAGAGGCTTGGCCCGGTGTTTGAGGTTGCAACGGTTGAAAAAATCCAGCAGAAATTTCAAGGTAACTTTTTGTTAGTGGATTAAGCTATTGCTTTCCGTACGTAGGTTTGTTATAATGTAGTTATTCGTGTCATTTGTAAATTGTTAGGCTGCTCGATCGTCGTACGGTACGTGGGCTAGGTCTAACGTTAGGCCTAACGTTAGGCCTGTATACCGGTGTAGTGTAGGCTGTAGTGCAGAACACACGAGACTAGGGCCTGCCTAGCATCGCCGTATACGTGTAATTCGTAAGACTTCGGCAGTCATAGGGCCTATTTATAGTCACGAAGCATAGAGTAAATAATGAACACAAGTGCACATAGCATAGGCCTACACAGGCCTACGACTTTTACAACTACACAAGTGCACAATTGCTCCAAGTAGGCCTACTTGGCATGATTATGATAAACATTGTATGCAAATGTTTTAATAATATTAATAATCTTTATTTTGGTTTCCTCATTCAAGGCTGATGGGACAGATGTTGAGCAGTTCGCAACAACGAAGGAGGCAACCTACACCCAACCCTTCAATTAATCCTGGCCCTCGGTGAAATGGACAGTGAGTACTTCATCATGGCGGATGCTATGAGTATGACTATGACCATCCCTGCAGGAGGTTCTCTTCTTGAGGCTTTTGACCACCTCTTCAAGGTTCACTACATATTTAATTTGGTGTACACTTTGCAAAGCCGCTGCAAACCTTCTTCAACTTCTTTGAGGGCATCGTATACAAATTTAGAGTTTTACTAATGCCCAGTGTCAGAGAACTGTACTCGAAAATGGTACGAGACATGAGGCAAATTGAGGGGTAAGCTAGGCCAACATTCATAAATTACATACCTGGGTTTGTTTATACAATCAGGGGTAGTTTTATTTTATGAATTTACCGATTTTGGACGGAATTTTATGTGAAAAATTGATCTGAAAGTTGAATTAATAATTTTGTAGGATTGCCTAAGTTATTAGCTTTCAAATGAGGCATCGCACAAACAAATCCATCAATGGGAAGTTATAAATTAATTAATGTCAATTTGATTTCAATTTGAATTTTTGACATATGTCATCACAAATTGACATTAATTGATTTTTCCGTGCGATACCTCATTTGAAGGCTAATAAATTAGGCAATCAATTCAACTTTCAGATCAATTTTACACATAAAATTCCAGCTTAGGAACTCTCATGATTTCCCCTGATTTCACTTTTGTATCGGGTTGTGTTTCTCCATATTTCAGAACTGTTCAGACAATTTCTTTTGAAATCTGGAATCCCTGAGACTTAAATTTATACAAGAAAATTTTGAACATTTGAATGTGAGGGATTTCTTTGTGCAGCTGCACATGGGAATATTAACCATCGGGCTTGTGTTGCTCTTGGACTTTTTGCAACCCTCAAACCTTCTGCCGATTATTTCGTGGATTTTTAAGTTAATATACCTCCAGTCACACCCCTGCTGTACAGTCGCAACAAAACAACAGAACAAAAAAAAATACTTTCAAAAATCAATTAGGGTGTGGTCTCGAAATTTAAGACATTGAGAAGAAATAATTAAGTAATGAATTTTTAATTCTGATGTTTGCATAGGATTGTCCTGTGGAGGTTTTTTTATAATCTTTTTTGGAAAATAAAATACTTTTATCCTGAATTGAAATTGTGTTATGTTTCATTTATTTTAGTAGTCTTGTACAATAACTTCAAGTTGATATGTATAATTTTATGTACTCTGCATGTACAACAGGTTGTCATCCAATCATGTGGAAGTTTGAATCGTTTCGTCTTTCAACAGCTGCATCGTTGCAATTTGAAATGAAACTGCTGATTTTGTCACAGTGTTTTATTTTGACATGCTCACCGACAGTATAGTCTTCACTTAGTAAAAATTTCAAGTCTTTTCAAGTTTGACATGTTCACTCCTTAAAAGAGTGCTTTGTAAACACTCCAAAAGGAGTTGTCTTTTTAGAGTGATAGTCACTCTTTCACTCTTTTTAAAGAGTGGTTTTCGTCACTCTTTAAAAGGTGAAATTTCACTCTTTTTAGGAGTGAATTATGACCACTCTTTTTTTCACTCTAAAAAGAGTTGTCCGCCATATGGCTCCTTGTAAGAGTGGTAATTTCACTCTTTTAGAGTGGTTTTTCACTCTTTTACATTAAGAGAGTAGATCTAACCTTGGCGGTAATTGCGCTTTCAGCTTATAAGGTCTAAGAGGGACCCGTGCCGTACTGCTATAACGTTGTATAGCAAAGGTATAATGATAACGATATACGTGTATGAAGATATTCATGCAAGTCATAGAATGGTGCATGCAGTAGTGAGTGATTATTTATCTCCTTGCTATTAATAATATGACACTATATAGGCAACTGCTAAGGCCTTCCATTATTCAGCAAGTCCGCTCATACAAGTGACAGTTTTGTAGCTGGTGAATAAAAATTTGCATCTATAGAAAACAGACGCAAGGACGTGATGAAATCAAATTTAGTACTAAAACAATGAATTCATGACACCTACGTTTTATACATTATGATAACTACAAGATACATGTAGTAATATTTTTGTAAGCATTTGATAACGGCAAATCATGAAATCCTACAGTTTAGGCCTATATCCAAATTAAAATTTAAATAAAATCGTAGGCTTTTCAAAAAAAAAAAAATTAACAGTATGTTTCTACCATCAACGTCTTTATACCCTGTAAGTTGTAAGTAAATCTCTGAAGATTTTTGTTTCGGTAATTGATGCTAGAAATCATGAGGCTACCTTTATCAGCATCCTGAAAGCCAGAGTCACGCTGATTATGGAACTGACTGTTTGATGTCTCATAGAATGTTATCACTCTGAATGATTATGGACAGGAAGGACTGCTTAAATATCACACCTCTATAATACAGGACCATATGACCACGAACTCGATATTTCCAAACCTGTAAATCTACATAGTGACCGGTCGATAAATGGAAGAGAGAGGGGGCAGTCATAATTCAGTATTGCCTGCTCGATTTGATTAACGGTGGTTGAATATTCCTATGCTCGGTCACGCTGTACATGTCGTATCACGGTTTATAGCTTGATCATCGATGCTCGGTGCAGAAATCCAACGAGTGCACAGTGTTCCCGTAAGCCCTTATCAGTTCTCCGTCCAGCAATTTCAAACATGGAAGCTGGGCGCGGGAACGATAAGGAGTAAAGGGAACAAGATGGCCGACCGCCATCACCTCGGAGTCCGGAGTCCTTCTTTGAGACGTCAGGGCCTGGCCGACTCAGTGGTACTGAAGGAAAATATCGCACGACTCTGAAAATCTAAACGAAAAAGAGAACACATAAAGACACCATTAGCTTCTATACACAGTTAGTCCTTGATATTAACGAGATGCAAATTTCTGGAGCGACTTTAGAAGCCGTGAATTATCTCAGAGAGGAATATGGGCGATTATAATGTTGATCAGAAAAACAACCAACAGGGATATTGAAAACACTAATACCATGCACTGAGAGTATTTTTTCACAAGAGTCTATAGAATTCGGCTTGCCACAAGGGGAATTAGCCGACAACGCACATTCGCTATAAGCTAGTATATATACCGTTGGCTGTACCACGAAGTGACGTATATGATATTTTGAGGATTTTTATATTTTTTCAGATTTTAGTAATCGGAGTTAAAAGCTACCATTTTATCAAACTTGACTACAACATGAGTCTTAATTAGGAAGTTATGTTAATTAATATTTCTTCTCGGTGTGACAAAATTGGTAATGTGTGTTTCACGAACTGTCGTATCAACATACGTCAGTTCGTGAAATAATTGTATTAACATACGTTGCATTCACGATATGGCGTACATATTGTCACGTGTCTAAAAAGTTTGTGAAAATGTTGATTAAAGCTTTAATTTCTGGTTTTCCTTTCCTAATTAAATATCCGAAGTAAGATTCTGATACTTACAATTTTGCGAAACCTTAAAACAAAAAGTGTTTGACATGACACAGCGAAAAACAAAACCGTTCAAAGCGCGCCCTCATTCGGCGAAGTGGAGAAATGCTCCAAAATGCACGCTTGTCGCGGCAGTCTTTGCCCCTCCACCTTGTCCACTAGTTCATAGAAAATAGTGAGTATAAAATCGTTATATACCTATATATTGAGACATCATTTTTAATTTCTTAAGTTACATCAAACTTTTATATCGTGGGCCAATGCTTGTTTCATTCAGTAGGCGTACTGGGGAGCACACTGACTCGTGCACTGCATGTAGGCCTACAGAATTAGGATGCCTTAGTCAAGCTCAACACATTACTGGCGTAAGCCTAGCACAGGCCTAAACCTAGGTCTAGGCCAACTCGGCTTGCTAAGGAAAGGCATTCAAGCGCTGAAACAACTATGTGTCCAACACATTTGTTTTTGAATCCCCATTGATCCATTAAGGTTACATTCTCATTAAGCATGTTAAACTGCATTTTGAAAATAATTTGTATTGATTTTAATAAGCATATTATTATACCGCTAATCATCATTAGGCCCAACTACTACCACTAGTACTAGTAGGCCTAGTACTATTATCATCAAAATAAATTTAGTCACATATAGTAGGCCTATGCACATTGTAGAATAAAATACGATATTCTGGGTTTCATCATAAAATGACTTTTGCACAATCATCCAAACACAAATGTTAAGTTAAAAATTATGACCAGTATAAATAAACATGTTGTCATTGTGAGACATTCATTTTGTATTTGTATGGAAATCAAAGTGGACCAAATTAATATTAAAGGAATCATGTTGTTAGAAAGATTGATATAATTAACATGCTTCACTAGCTTTCAACAACTGAAAAATTTCAATTTTTTTTTTCTTTGCTTAGGGATCCAGAAATGGATTTGTTAATTGAGTGGTCTGATGGCAGTAGAAATGTGGTCGCAGAGAGTGAGGTTAAATTTCGCAAACCACTGAAGATAAACCGGCTTGTGAAAATGAAGTGGGGAGCCACATGGTGGAGGGGCAAGGTTGTGGACTTTGAAGATGGTGGTAAGTATTCGTCTTACAGTCACACTTACAAATGTTTGTTAAACATCATCCTACACTTCTATTCTGTAAAAGTGAATTGGACAGCAGCACATTCACGATTCTTGAAGGTTGTAGCTAGGCAATGGACATAATTGTCAATCAATGTATTTAAAAAAAATTCCCAATAGCTAAGATGAACCTACACAGAGTACTTTATGTATCAGTAATGTTTATGCAACACAATACTAAGGACATTGGACAAGGTTCTGTTGAGTGTGGAGGTTTTGACCTTTCCCTATTGTCTTTTGTTTTCAGCATCAGTGCCTTTGACATCAGAAGATAGTTCTGATGTTGAAATACCTCTAGCACAACTTCAGAAAACTCCCAAAACAGTTGACAATGGTGAGTAGAGTAGACAAAAAAGTAAATACTTAGAACATGACTATGCTTGAAGCAGATTTTGTTAAGCCAGTTTAATATATTCATAAAATGTCTGGATTCCTGTTGAAATCAAGTTATTTATTCCGTACCCTTTTTGTAAGGGTTTTAGGTTGTTTCTGTATTACATTCCATATTTAGCACCTTGAACAACATATGGTTCTATTGAATGTGGAGATGTTGACATTTCATTCTTATATGTTTTCTTTTTTTTCAGCATCAGTGCCTTTGAGAACAGAAGATAGTTCGGACGATGAAATACCTCTAGCACAACTTCAGAAAACTCTCAGAACTGCTGGCAATGGTGAGTAGAGTAGACAGGAGCATGGCAGGAAGTACCGAGTACTGAGTAAAGTTAATACATAGAACATGACCATGTTTGAAGTAGATTTTGTAAAGCCAGTTTGACATTTCATTCTTATAGGCCTATGTTTTTTTTTTCAGCATCAGTGCCTTTGAGAACAGAAGATAGCTCTGATGATGAAATACCTCTGGCACAACTTCAGACAACTCCAAAGCCTGTTGGCAATGGAGTACACAAAATTTCATACATAGAGCTTAACCATGTAGATAGCTTGTTCAAACTAATCTGAATTTTGTTTATCCAGTCTTCATCCATTTATATTCATACTTACATTTTATTAATTGCAGTTGACCAAACTTGTAGTGAGCAGGCAGTGATCCCATCTTTGACACAAGGTACGTTTGATTATTTTTACTTATTTCTACATTCTCTTGTGTTAGTCTTATCACCAATAATAGAGTTTATAAACACATCTAGAAAGCTGTACAGAATATCTTTAGAAATAGAAGGATGTATCAACCCCCCTCTTTGCATCTATCTCTACTGACTATTCCCTTCCCATTTCTGCATTTTTTATTTGCAGATCAAACAGCCTCTATACCTGGCGAAAAAACAAGTTTGTCTCATCAACAAGCCAACTCTGGAGACGTCAGTGCAAACATTCCCCAGCTTTGCTCAGACTTCAACTGCAATGAGGACATATTTGCAGCCTGTGAGAGCTGCCTGTGTTTGTTGTGTTTTGAACATTTCATCAGTGATGACAACTCATGCATAAATCATAATGAGTTTTTTAATCTTTTGAATGTAGTTGATAGACCAGGATCCAGTATCACTTCTAGTGATGCAGACCCAGCACGTGTAGTAATAGAGCAAGTATGTGGGCAACCAGTTGGTGCCACTGTTGAGATTGATTTTCATGAAATGGATAATTATGAAGTTGATGACATGTGCTTAGTGGCAGATATAGTTCAAGAATGTGCTAGTGAAAATGTTGAAGAGAGTAATACAGATGAATTACATTATTCACAGTCCCAAGATCAAAGGCCTGAAGAATACCATGTTGAGGGGGAACCACGCATAGAATCAAATACACAATCAAACAGAGAGAAGCAGAACTGGTCAAGAAACAGAATGGTACATGAGAAAAGGAATTCTGGTGAAGAATACTTCACTGAAAAGAGTGACAAATTTGTGCCAGGACGGAAGTTCAAGCCTATTGTAGAAAGTTGTTTGGGCTCATATTGCAAAGTAAGAGAGTTATCATGCACAGAGTTTTCCCATGAAGAAAAAGTATGCATTAGACAAGCCTACTTTACTGGCAGTCTGCAGTCTCAAAGAGAATGGATTGCAAGGTACATATCAGTAGTAACGCCATTGAAAAGTACCAGAAGACACAAAACCGTCAAATATCATCTTCCAAAAGGTCAGGATAATACAAAACATCAAGTGTGCAAGCAGACCTTTTTGAACACATTGGGTATATCTGAACGTCAGGTTCGAACAGTAATTTCAAAACTGAAATTGGGTGGCATTCTTGAGAGAGAGAAAAGGGGTGGACGACAAACAAAATCCAAAGACCAGGCCCTACGAAATGAAGTGAGAAAACACATAGACAGATTTCCAAAAATGGAGTCACACTACTGTCGCTCTGATTCAAGCTATCAGTATTTGGTATTTGTCACCTGATCTGAATGCAAAGAAAATGTATGAAATGTACATCCAAGAAAGTTCGGATTCAAGGGCTTCAGAATCCTTGTATAGAAAGGTACTGAAACAGATGAAACTAAAATTTCATGTTCCCAAAAAAGACCTTTGTGGCATCTGCGAAACTTATAATAATGGGTCACAAGAAGAGCAAAACCAGCTCAAGTCTACATACGATAAACATATACAAGAGAAAGAACTGGTAAGACAGATCAAAAATGAGCTGAAGGTAAAAGCTGTTGCTGAAAATCAATTTCAGGCTGCAGTGTTTGATTTACAGCAAGTTATTTATTTGCCAAAGTCACAGAGGGGTGAACTATTCTACAAGCGTATAGATTAGCTTGTTATAATTTTACAGTTTATGAATTGGGGACCAAAAATGGTTATTGCTACCTCCACCACGAAGGTCTCGCTCGACGTGGAACAAATGAAATTGCCACAAACTTGTTTAAGTATTTAACAGATTTAGATACACAAGGCAAGCAAGAGGTTGGTCTTTTCTGTGATGGTTGCCCCGGACAAAATAAAAACTCAGTACTACCTGCCATGCTCCTGTATTTCCTATCACAGTCCAAGTCTGTCAAGAAGGTTACCCTATATTTCTTTGCTACTAATCATGGGCAGAGCGAAGGCGACTCAATGCACAGTACAATCGAAAGATGTCTCAAAGGAGTTGGGGACATATTCCTTCCTTCACAACTTGCTCTTGTGATAGGTTTTGCTCGCCGGTTTCCTAAACCTTATGATGTGATAGAAGTCAAAACTGAAGATATCATGGATTGGAAAGATCTTTCAAGGGCATTGCACATTCTGCGAGTGCGGCATACCGAAGAGGGTGACGTTGTCGATTGGACAAAGGTCATGGAAGTTGAGGTTGCGAAAAATTTGCCCTATAAGTTAAAGGTAAAATTTTCACATTCAGACTCCAGGTTTGGCACGATCAACCTTGCCACAAGTACAAGAAGTCAAATCCCAGACCAACCGGTCAATCCTGGAAGAGCATATGAAAGAGGGCCCCCTAAGTTGGCTGAGGGAAAATACAAAGATCTAATGAGTTTATGTGAAGGATGTACACCTGTAATTCGTCACAGTGATCACATCACTTTCTATAGGCAGCTGCCACACTGAGAATAAGCAAACAGCAAAACATCTTCCTATGAAGTAAAAGCAAGAATGAATTAGCAGATGCTTCAGATGTGTGTAAAATTTTTTATTTCACTGTTACTTATACGCTAGTAGGAGTGCAACCAGATGCTTGGTACTTGAGGATTGACTGTAGATTCCAATGGTTTTCAACAATACCAAGTCTCATATTGTTTGAATATTTGAATTCAACAATAATTGTGTGTACATTTGGAAAATGAAATTATAAAGAATTGCTGTTTTACCTAATTGATAAAAAGTAATGAATTTCATTGTGTATTTCTGATTTCACTGATTCCAATAAAATATCCTTTGATCTTACTTGAGAGAATCTGTTGTCTATAGGGAAAATTATTTCGATAAAGGCCTTTTTAGGTCCACGAGGGGATATTGGTATGACAAACAAAATTAATACTGAAACGTCAACATAATTAAAAAGAAAATCATCAAATAACCAAAAGGAAGACGTCAACGTGTTAAGAGTAATTGACAGCTGTCGGAAAAACTATCCAATGAGCCAAAGATTAACTCAGTTTTCTTTGGTCACGTTTATTTTAATAATAATTATTTAAAGGGAATCGTCCACTATACATTTTGCTGCACATTGTATATAGATTAAGGGCGTGCGCATGCGCACGCGCGTATTTCGCGACAAATTCCTGTACCACGAAGTGGCGTATGGCAAAACGCCACGTTTTAAGAGAGTCAAAAACAAAAAGTCGCGTTTCACGAAGTGACGTATATGTTTGAGGGCTCCTTATATTATCAGAATGCAGGCCAATTTGCTTTAAAATTTGACCAGAGAAACTTAAACTATTATTCTTTACGTTGTAATATTAATGTCAAACCAGAACGCCCGACGTTATTAGAAAATCTGGATTTTACAACTCCCGCACCTAACTTGCTCATTTATGCAAATATGTTAAAACGCACATACGTCGCTTCGTGGTACAGCCAACGATACATATAGATTAATACATATTATACTGTATAATATTCTGCGGAAATATACAGTTACGTCATAATCCCAGGCTAGTGATTAACAATACAAATGCACACTATTGAAACGCGACGGTGTATACTAGTAATTTCATCGAACTTACTAGGACCCCTGGGCAACCAGACTGGTTAAAAGCACGATTCTGGATTTGGAGGATGGCATGCAGTAATAATTACTATATGCTGGTATAAGAGCCGTGTGACGAATACACATGACTCGTTTATACCAGCACAAATCACCGAGGACAATATAGTACACTACATACATATGCATAAATAGCGATGGTAATAATAATATAGCTCCGTGCTATGTATGTACAGTATATGCAGTTTACAATAATAATTCTTCCGACTGCTGACCACTTGACTCCAGAATGAGCATATCGTGATCCAAACACGCGCTGATGACATGAAATTATTCTGAGCAAAATGTCAAGGATTATATAGCAGTACACTGAGGATTCCAGCACAGTAATCCTCTTTTCAACACGAAGTAATAGGTCTGCTTAATCGCATTTCCACTGTGCAAAGCATCAATATTACATTTTCACCAGCTTCGAAAAAAACAACAACCTGGGAATAATCTTCAAAATGTCATTACTTTGGAAAGTTGTCCATGCAGTACGGTTGATGATACGTTTATGACATTGAGTAATATAGTTTGAAAATAAATATTTGACATTTTGGTTTAACGATGATTTTATGTTAAGGGAGGACAATATTAATGTGCCACCTTTTTATTTTTGAAGCAAATTAAACTTGACTGATGACATTTTCATCATCTGCAAACAGCCATGACTGTGTATAGCCATGTCTGTTCGTTAATATGATACACAATCCGTGACGCCATATGTTACTGAACAGCATGTACTGTATATTACATGATGACCGCGCCAATCCAAGCGATATTGAATTGCTCTAGGGATGACGTCGTAAAATGGTAGCCCAATAATCTCCAGTAATATCCCAGCAGGTTTGCAGGATAAATCTCTCAAGACTTTTTTTTTTCGTTCGCCGCGAATCTTGCAGAACGTCTGCCCAGCGAATACACGCGTCTTGCTGTCGCGGCAGGTAACACGGGTTCCTCTTTCTTTAAGGTAACATCATACTTTGGTTCTTATAAAAAAATACAGATTCATGGGCAAAAATATCAAGACAGTAACAGTCATCTGTGAAAATTTCAGTCCCATACGGTGCCCACTTTTTGAGAAAACCGTGAAAAACAGCCACGGTATATCTTAAGTCTTTTCTCTTTTATTTTTGATCTTTTAAAAGATCATAAAGATTTTTGGACGTTGTTTGACTCATTTCTGGATAAATACACAATTTCAGGCGGAAACATTTTAACGTTAGGTTTCTACCAGCATCATCTTCATATCCCGTAAGTTATAGGTAAATCTTTGAACATTTCTGTTTCGGTCTCTTACCAAAGTATGATACTACCTTTAAAAGCGTCAGTTTTCATTTCATCCGCGGCAAGTCCGGGCGATTTAGCGATGAAGTGCTACTATTCGTGCTTTCAACGAGGGATTCATTCAAATCAGACCGCGTGCTTGGATTTTCATTTTTGGTCAAAGACGTGCAGAAATGCAGCCGATGAGTTTTACACGAGATTTGGATGATGGAAAAGCCGAACTAACTAAAAGGGACTGGTATTTATACGGAACACAATGTACAAGATTCTAAGAATTGAGTGCAAAATATTTGGAAAATCCCCCTTTCAAAAAATTATTAGGTGCTTTAGTTCAGTGAGCGGACCAATACAATTTGACTAAAACAGTACGTCGACAAAGTTTCTCGACATTGGGAAACCAAATCATTCGACTGAGTGTCGCCATTTTGGAATGCGATGCAGGCATGTCTGGTCTGGTACCTGAACGTCTTACAGGTGCATGGTTATTTCGTGAACTGAGCCCGATTTCACGAAGCACTAAGATTGATCTTAAGTGTAAATTCATCTTAATTTCTAAGCAAGGTGTGATGCACAATACAAATCACTATGGTGATACTGAACAACTCATCTTAAGATAAATCTATCGGGGCTCTCAATTAACCTCATACTCTATTGTATATAGGTAAGAGTCTTGTAAAATTACGCTCAACGCGAAGGCCAGCTGCCTCTCACTTATACTTTCCTAAAGTATAGGGATCTGACTATACATCTACTAGCCCTTGTCAGACTCAGTCAAAACTGCAGAAGGTCTTTTGTTGCTGTAAATCTGGTAAACTATTCCGTTTTGTGTGGTATAAGTTTCTTTAGAAAACGGGTTAAATAGCCTGAGACAATTTTATCCTTCTCTTGTGATATTTCCCTTTGCTTTCTATACACCATTGTGTATGTACCTGACAACCAACAATGTCCAAATCGCGGTATACTTCTATGTAAACTTTTATTTCAACGTATAAAAGTACACATGACGTACGCAAGTCGGCAGTTTTCTTTGAAAACTTGCAATAAATCAAACATGTTTCATTCTTAAACTGCTTGAATGTATGAACACATTGCCTAAGGTGTCGAAGAGTTATTGTGTGCTATAAATAAAGACCAAATAGTTTGATACCGTTCACAGTGTAGTAACAATAATAAAACCAAACTGAAAAGCGTCGATCGCGGCGCTTAAAGTTTGCTAAAGAACTTCTCAAAGCTTTCGCCACTCAATCGATCAACGGGGAATGATTTGAGAAAAAAAATACTAAGGACAAGATCCATTGTTATACATACAAACGAAAATCCACATAAAATCGTCGAAATTCTGAAGTGTCAAAACCACAATCGCGGGTTCAACCTTTTCCCTGGTACTCTGCGTGCAGTTGCACAATTTTATAGGAACCGGTCTCAATACTCACGGTCACACTTAGTACTTATTCGAGAAAATGACCGTTAACAGTTTTCGCATCTGTTTTTGCGGCTAGAGTGAAAAAGCCAAATTAAAATGTCTGAATAGTGAATAATACACGACAAGTTATTAATGCCTTTAATGGCGTTTTGGCACGCATGATGCAATCAAAGTATTATGCAAAATGGTACACTGGTGTTCGCACAATACTTTTCAAAAGGGAAGGCTGTGAACTTTACGCACATTACATAATTACACTTAAGAAAAATGTTGTTTCTCTGTTGAAATTTGATTATAGATTTGAAAGAAAAGTGAATTAAGAGGATTATCCACCATTTTAACAACAGTTCTATTATAAAAAGCTCCTTGATCCCAGTAAAGCGTCATTCACAGCTCTGTGTATTGACATTATACAAACATTCTTGCTATGAAAGTGTTGTGTACTTGATAGCGTTGCCAAAAAAAACTATGATGCACGTTTGTTATCCGTCGGCAAATAGGCTGAAAACGAATTAGTTCTCTTCGGTATACACCACTTAAACCGTACGTTAAATATCCGGCACGCTGAACACATTGCATAAAATGTTGTTGGGTGTCTTGCACTTTTGCCGATCACATCAAACACTGCAGACCGGGGCATTCTCAGCAAACGGGCAACGGGGGCAGCGGAGCGGAATGACGGCGCAATATTACCGCCGTGTTTGGTCCAATAAAGCCCCGACGTCCGTCCGGTGAGAGTCCCATGTGGTCCCCATGCATAATTCACAGACGCAGATCAGAATACTGACACTGGGAATTTCATATAAGCAGAATATAAATTGCTCTGCTTGTCCATGTACATTTGTGGAGAGCAAATGTGACAGCCGACCGCGATAGTTACGACCATGCAGGGTGAGAGAAATATAAACCTGTCTTATTTTACCACCTGAGCAAAATTGAGCTCGTAGTCCCCCCTGAGGTCAAATTGTCATATCAACTAATGCCGTTTTTATAAGTCTGCTTAATACTTCGTGACGTCATTGATACTTTCATCATTTAGGCCAGCGATGCAAAGATTGATCACCATTTTATTGCGCACTTGCTTGATTTTATTTTCAATGTTTTTAACATACAAACACCTTTAAAGATAATATCATACTTTTGTCAAAGAAATACAAATTCGTGATGGGCAAAACTATCAAGGAAGATACAGTTACAGTCAGCTGTGAAAATTTCAGTCCCATAGGTTGCCCACTTTTTGAGAAAACATTAAAAAAACAGCCACAGTATTTCGTAAGTCTTTTCTCTTTTATTTCCGATCTTTAAAAGATCCAAAATAATTTTGTCACTAGTTTTATTCCTTTCTGGATAAATACAGCATTTCAAGCAGAAACATTTTAACGGCATGATTTACCATCACCATCTTTATATCCTGTAAATTATAGGTAAATGTGTAGGTAATTTCTGTTTTGATATGCTACCAAAGGATTGGCCTCCTTTAACATTGGCCTCCCCCTGTCCAAACACTACCGTATTTTTGTCTCTTTTTAAATCATGTCCAGTATCCCTTTGATCTTTTAAAAGATCGAACAGATTTTCTGTCGTTGTTTTACTCTTTTCTGGATAATTACACCATTTCAGTCGGAAAAATGTTAACGGTATGTTTCTACCAGCACCATCTTCATACCCTGTAAGTTATACGTAAATCTGTGAACATTTACTCTTACCAAAGTATGATACAACCTTTAACACTTTAAAAATCAAAACACCAGCCGTGTGAGCACAAAAACTGTAATGGAATCTGTTCAATATTTAAATACACACATAGAAATCTTGTCCCACAGGGACTTTGTGGATGTCACTGACGATATACGAACGTCTGATTCAAATGAATGTATACAGATTTCAGCGATTAAAGGATTTCTCTGCATCGTATCCACTATACGTGTCCAATATCCCCTTTTCAGACAGTGAAGGTTGCATTTTGAATCCAGTATATGAATAATAAGCAATTCAGCCTTGTGAATACGTTTATTCAAGATGTTTGCCATCTTCGACCCCAAAAAAAAGAAGGAAAAGAAAAAAAATCACTCAAGGGGATACTTGAGACAGCCAAAATAATCCAACTAATATAGAAATGAGCACAAGAATTCGACAGCCAAAGATATTCATGAATACACTCCTCTGAACCCACGGGGTACTTTTTGGGGAAATAAAGGGGAGAAAGTCCTCGTATCCGAGTCCTTGGGTCAATTGACCTATACTTCGGCCCCGGTACGGTGCGTGACCCGAGGCTTACCGTTGTGGGCTTTTCGAATTTTATTTTGGCGCCAAAGTGCAAAATGCCGCCGGCAATGTAGGCCTTATACACACCTTGCGATTGAGCAACGCTATGGCCAACCACGAAATGAGAAATGGTTGTTGGGTCCGCTGAGCAATTATTGCAAACAGGAAGGTTACTGAGAGGTTAGGATGGAATATTTTATTCCCGCTCTGTGACCTGTGTGTCGTGTAATTTATGCATCGATCTCATCATGCATGGCCCCCCGTTGAATTGAAATCTCATTAGCATAAGAATCGTTTGTGCAATGCAGTGTAATATGGATTCTGCATAATTATGCATTGCTCTATTTGTAAATGCATATAGGCCTATTTCAAGTAACGCGATGTCTGTTACAGCGAAATATTAATGTTATTACGAGTTTGGCACCTCTCCAGATGGCAAATACATGTAATTAGCACTGTATTTATAATTCTTGTAACCGAGTAATACCATAATGCAGCTAGCATTGAATATTCATAATGCAATATGTCCAATTTATTCAATTTGTGAAAAATGCATAGATGATGAAATTTCGTCAACAACCATGACTGCATATGATTGTTTCTCTCTTCGTTCAATTGGAACAGGGACTGAAAAGAAAACACCGAAGAATTAACGAGGAATAATTTACAATAGTTCAGTCATGCATATTAAAACAATATCCTTGCGGTATTAATCAATACCAGTAATTAAATTTCACAACCTGCTCCAGTCACACAAGTCTGATGGCTTATCAACCGCCATTGCTCTTATATACCCGGTATACACATAGGCCCATATACCACGCTGGCTATATGCATGGGAAGGCCTGAAGTAAAGTAATAGAAAGTAAGAAAAAATAGGAGCAGCAAATCCGCATTTCACTTGCAAATGCATAAAATAATCTATACACGCTGGCCTGTTAAAATATGGTTACGGTATAAGCACGGTCTGTTATTAAAGAAAGATAAATGGCGGGCGGTGCTGAACAATACGAGTTTGTATATAAAGTAGTTATGGAAAGCGAGAAAGTAATGATATAAAAAAAAAACCTCAGACTCGCGTGTCTTGTGTTGCTTTTGAGAGAACAAAAAACCATTATTGAGCCCATATCCTAGCCGCAGGTTCCTCGGATATATTATCTCTCTTTCTCATAAAAAAAAAATGAACAGAAATGAAAAGAAAACGGAAATACACATCACTGAATGGACTCCCCTTTAAAGGGTACTTAAATGGTTCATATTTTTTTGTTCAATTGGATAATAAAAACAGCAGCCGGTGGTGTACCTCAGCGCGCACAATGCACGGAACCAAACCGGTGGTAGAATAGAAGAATAGAGTTTTTCTCTTTTCACCTTGGACGGCCCTACAATACTTCTCTGATTATAAACGGTAAACAGTATAAATACACTGCTAGCACAAAGAAACACAAGTCCAGAGGCGCCAATTTACCACACAAAAAAGGCCAGCGTCCATTTCGAGATTTAAAAAAGAATCGGCTTTATATAGGCCTATTCATGTTGAATGACAAAGAAATTTAATTCTCGTTTTTGGCTCGTTTTCTTTTTTTCTTTTTCTTCCCCTTTCTATTTCTTTTCGGGTTCATTGTAGGATTTGATTTTTTTTTCCTTTTGAATTAATTCTCTATCGTTCTCAGCCTCCACGTTCCTTTAAGGCATTTCGTCAACCTTCTTTGTGAGGGGCCTCTTATTTTTCCCGCCATTATACAAAAAGAACATGTTGTAAAAAAAAACAAAAAAACAGCCTCGCAATTTCATTTCTCAATGACACAAGTCTTCATTCTGTGCCAAGTTTCATTGTCGATCGGTGTATCTGTCGACAAGAAATTCTGTGAGATTTGTAACTGTAACACTGAGTGTTTATCAAATAATCTTACATCGTAATATCATTCTCCCACCCACCATACGTTTTACCATGTATCGTGCATCATCACCTAGTCTACTGGTTCAGCATATTCACTCACACGACGACACACTAGCTGCTGATAAAATATCCACCATGCACGAAGGGTGGAAGCCAACCAGCACGTATAGGAATATTGTTTAGACAGGTTCACAAATTCAGGGGTTAAAATATCACACTTACAAATTAGAAATAGCTATAATATGACTACAATGGCAGGAGAACTGATAAGGTGATGTGAAGATTGGCCTACAACTAAACTGAAAAGACAAATCAGGTTTGTCATCATCACGCCACAAGCACACTCACAATCTCACAGGACGAGCCCCCTTGAAAACTAACGCTATGCCTCTGCCCGCGTCTATACCCACAGATACTGAAAATGATCTCCAAATTATGCCGATTCCTACTGGCTTGTCAAGCGCCTGTCAGCTCTGTAATCCGGATGGATACATCCCCATTACGATGAGTCTACCAGATACTCGGAGTTTATTACCTGCAAGGTGCATCAAGGACACGGTACGGATGCTGGCTGGCTGCGATGGCTGGTCGCGGTCAAACAGTGCCCTGCAGACGGACTGGATGATGGGATGGAACGGACACTAAACAATGGCTATCAGGATGGCAGTGATGTTGGTCAAGCATCGAACGCTTATCGCAGGAGTAGCTTGGATGAGGAGGCCGCGAGGAGGAGATGGCAGGTCCATGGGAATCATCATTTGTCTCCTGCCGTGCAGTTGGAGATAAAGCAAGGCGCAGGTAGATGGAGGGCCCTAATGGGATGACACAGAATACTCGATGCGGTGAATCATGCCTAGCCAGCAGATCACCCATACAGTACACGTATACTATACGCACTGCATCTTCATCATCATCATCATGGGAGATACAGGAAACAGTCCTCTGCGTATGATGGCATCAAACCAAGACGCACTGCCGTGGATGTGAATGGCAGACAGGCCAACACGAGACATCACATACACACTACAAGGCAGGCAGCTATAAATGCACACCTGGCCAGTATTAAACAGCGGATTGTGGAGTGTCTACGCACCATCACAGCCTGTTGATGACTAGGTCGAGTCCAAACTAGCAACAAAAAGCTAAACGCCCGAACACTCACCCGTACTACCTCTCCCTCGATCTCATTCAGTCACCTACAAAAAGGGCGTGGCTTCACTCTATACCTTTCAATATCCTGGCCCAACCAAAGGCTGTCGCTCGCGCGGGGGCCCCACTGCCAAGCCGACTGTCACTGCCAAACAGGGTTTTTTTCTTCTATGAAATATATAAACCACTGTTTTTTTTCTTCTCTCACGTCGACTTTCGCCTGATCGCGCACCAATAAAGGTAGCAGAGCAGAACGCACGTATCCTATTCGACTGCAGCTAGATACGGGTTTGCTTCACAATAAACTCTCCACATACTATACAGAGGCCCTCTCTACATTATTGACTGTTGAACGTGCGCAATTATGTGCAACACGCTCGTCCTCCTATACGTCCAACACACATCACTGACATCCACGTTATATACCCATTATCAGTAATTCCTGACATGTACCATTCGAAGGTCCATGCATGCAACGAATGATTATTACTGCCACATTTTGTTTTCTCACGACGACAAAAAAAAAATATGATGAAACCCCAAGGACTTGTAAACTCAAACAAAACAAATTAAAAAACACACTGAGCTATAATTAGCTGGATATTTATGACAAAGTTCCCGAATTAAAGTTTTAGTTGTAATTCTTTGCACTTGAAACCAACCAAAATACATTACTTCAACCGGATTTTAACAGAAGAATACAATTTTGTGAAATGTTGTTTTTAATTCAAGCCGAAAGTCCTTTATATCTTAAAATGTTCAAAAATTTAAAACACAAATCAAGAGTCACCCTAGGCCTATATTCAGTAAATTACAATGAACATTCTGTGGATTTTATACATCCATGATTTCGTCCCCCTCCCTCTCTCTCTTCACTTCATTGATGATGTTACGATGACAGAGTGCAATGTCATCAACACTTCGTGTTTCTAATTCTATATTTTCCTCATTTTAAAATGCAACAAAATTCCACCTGCATAATGTGTGGCGTTATTTCTCTTCCCAGTGTCAGGGCTTGGATCGATTCTTGCATAATGTATAATACATTAATAATTACGAAAACAAACAACCATGCTCACTCATTTATATCAAGGGGTCAATTTCATAGAGCTGCTTAAGCACAAATTTGTTTAAGCATGACAAATCTTCAAAATTTGCTTAAGCATGAAAAATCTTCATTGATCAAACATGATTATACCAACCACATTTTTATGTGATGTTTGCTGCTTTTTGACTTGTATTCAGCCATTGTTTGCTGAAAATAACATTCACAAAGGGTTTTGGCTGGCATACTGATTTTATTTTAGCAAGGTTTTTGGTGCTTAAGCAACATTTTGGTGCTTACGCAGCTCTGTGAAATTGGCTCCAGGTCTCAACGTCACCGAGTGTTATATATCGGTTTGTTCCCAGACCAACATTGAGATAGTGGCGCTATAAATACACCGCGCCGTGACGAATTATATTCCGTGCAAAATCAATGGCCGTTTCCCAAGTTTAAGAACCGTGCATAAATAAATTGCACAATATTCTTGCAACCAAGAGTATGATTATTATGCACAATATGCCAAAATATAAGGACCTTGTTGATGCATGAGGCAATGTATTACGGGCAGCTATACGAGGCTATAAGGATTGTCATGCTGGATAGAATGACATGCATGAAGCGGATATGTTCATGGTGACCGAGTAGGTATTGGCTAAATAAAAATAAATGTCTTCCCGACATAGTAGTAAGGAGGCTAGCAAATTCACTGTGTGCGATAGGAACACTTGCTGCTGCACAGCGGCGTAGCTACGGGGGGCCTGGGGGGGGGCACGTGCCCCCCCCCCCCCCCCCCACAAATTCGGCGTGCCCCTCCAGGTGCCCCCCCACAAAAAAATCTTGGGAATAGAAAAAAAATTAAGCGTTATATGTAGGGTATGATAGCTATAAAGGAAATAAAAACAACTTAACAGCTTCTACTGTTTCAAAATAATATTTTTTACTTTCAGCAAAATGTTCCTGAGTCCTTAAAACCCTACAGTGAAGAAATCTGTGCAACATTTCAGTGTAAAAATGCAATTTTCTTACGCGCTTACAGTTGCGAACTTCAAAACAGCCCATCTGCCATTTTGTCTGGTCTTAGCTAGTTAGATTAAATTTCTCCCGCTCAAGAGTGTTGGTTTAAAAAGAAATAATGACGTAATAATATATATATGAATACATTTATCGGAACAATTGCTTCCAAAATAAGGCTCAGATTGCACCAGAGAATATCTAGCTTCCAGGGCCCTTAAGCGGGCCCTGGACCCCGGCCGCAAGGCCTTCGCGCTTATCCATGATTTTCCAGGGAGCGTAGAAATAAAATACGCCAATTCAATAGCGACGGGTGCCTTTCGGGGAGATCAAAGCTAGCTAATTTTGTCTTCCCCCTCTTTTTCTGCTCTTTTGGGGTCTTTCTGTTTCCCTTTTTGTCTGTTTTTTTTTTTTTTTCTTTAGGAAAAGGTTGCCCGCTGGATCCGCCCCCCCCCGCATTTCTCATATTTTGCAAATCTCCAGTTTTAAAAAAATTCAGGGTGCCCCCCCACAAAATTCCAAGGCCCCCCCAGTGCCCCCCTACTGAAAAAATCCTAGCTACGCCGCTGCTGCTGCATCAGCTGCAAGGGATGTTTTCTGACATTCAGTATACGACTATAGAATTGTGAACCAATCCTAAACTGTTTTTCCTCAAATGGAAGACTCCCTGGGCCTTCCACATTACAAGTAAATTGCCTGACATTTCCCAAAGGCAAAATACCGTTTTTATTGCGTCTAATGGTGAGTTCCATCCCATAAGTGTATTCGGTTGCACACCGAGAATCTCCATCGTCGTATACGTTCTAAAATATCCATGAATGCATTATAGGAGGATCGGTGACGTCAAACCTGTTTCTATGGGTCTCATGGGGGCCATGGGAATAACAAAATGAGCGAAATGATGCCCATGTGGCATCGGTAAACGTACTGTTTGCATCCTCTCTTCATAGCAATGTTTGGAGATTTTATAGTGGGTATCCAACGCTGTCTGAATATCTTCAAAGCATTTCATTAATGATATCTCGAAAGGTTGTCCTTAATAGCCCGAGTGTGTTGGTTTTGAGCAGTCGTGGTTTTTCTTTCAATAAAAGTAATAAACTGCTGGAAATTGCTCATCGGCCCCCCCCCAAATGACCTGAAATTTATTTTTAAAAAAAACAAATATTTGTGTAGTTTTTACAGCTGGGAATTTTGTTGGGGAACCGGGATGTTATGTTCATTCAACGCCTTGGACACCATTATTACAACATGCAACAAAATTTAACTTGTTTGTACTCAGCTCCTGAACTTGAAATTTATTTTTTGTCACAGAGAAAAACCTATAATTGGGAAGACCGCGGCTCTTTTGGCCTTTGTTTTCAGTTCCCCATAGGCAACCGCCTGTGTGAAAACCCACCCCAGGATTCACGCTGTGCGAAGAGGATAGTGAAATGGTACTCATCATCTTATTATGCAACTGTTATGTCCGTTCATGACGCATGCTGCATTTCTATCGGTACGATGACTACTTAATTTGAGAGCTTTCAACTCGGAATTCTTGCATATTTCTTAGTTATCATTGAACAATGACAGTATTTCCCTGCTTGGTATGATATAAAGCAGAATGTAGGGATAGTACATCACTATGATAAAAAAACTGGAAGGATGATGTGTATACATGAAACACAGTACAAAAATCAAAACCAGTCTTACTCAGGCTAACAACACTCCTGAGGTCGATTTCACGAAGCCCTACGATCGATCGTAACTCAAGCTATGCAGGATGACCCATCGTATCCTATTTAGGGCTGCAATGCATCGGAAGTCCTACGATTGATAGAAAGTTACGATCGAGGAGTTTGGTGAAATCACCCCTGGATATCGGACGAATGTGGTTTCCATCACATAGGGCCTAAACGGAATCATTGACCTACAAGCATAGAGCAAGGACCTTTGGTCTATGGTCTTACTGAGAAGATACCCAGCTGGCAGAGCCATTGCATGCACAATGCTGATTAATTCCCAAGCTACTGTCGATTCCGTATGTTTCTACACATCCGAATACATTGCACTTGAACCAAGTTCAGTCAGTCTCAGTGCATAGGCCGTGAGATCGGTGTACCATCACTCTAAAGTGCAAAGTCCGATACTTGTGTATCACATCCAGCACTTTGTGGCCAGGATATAGTATCAGACCTGTTAAACTATATTTCGAAGTCTATAATGATTACTTGCTACTAAATAACAGTCAAGCAGCTGCTACGTTTACCGTGCAGTATTCATTCACAAAGTGGCATAGCAGAAATCATTATGCTGAACATGACATTAGTATAATAATGCATCAGGTTGATTGATGATCGGTCTCCGTATATACCGTATTATAGAAACACCGTAAGGAAAGACTAATAATTAAACCGTTACAAAGACCCTACCGTATGTTTTTCAGCCTCCACGGTCTAGGGCAGACGTCGAGCACAAGGGCCGCTGAGTAATATACACGATTCCATCAGGCAAGGCCCAACGCGAGTAGCATAATGTAGGCCTACACGTATTCTGCATGCTGCAGAAACAGCGCGGTAAAAATGCACCCTGTTGCAAAGGGCACGTGTTTCTCACGACGGGCGAAAGAGGGCGCTCCGCACCCACTGTGTGAATTTTTAATCAGGTTGACGGGTGCAGACCTAGGTCCAGATCAGTCCGCGGAGCTCATTAATTTTCGGTATACCCTCAAAATCTTTTTTTTTTATAAAATCATTTGCTGGGCCCTACATGGGAAGTCTTGTAAAGAAAATGGATGGAACCCGGTCGCCAGAGTTTGGACTTTCAACTTTGAGCTGTTTGGGTGAATTCTTGCCCTAAACTCGCTCTACTTGGGCCTGTAGGGGAGGGGTAAATTTTTTTAGTCTGGCACCAGTCAACATGGCCATTTTCAGAGTATTTTACTTTTTCTCAAAAGGTCATTGGTTACCCTATAGAAAATTGAAATGGAAATGAAAATTGAAGTTTTCAGCTTCATTTTGGTGTATACCTTGAGTGTCTGAGAAACTTCTGAGTATTTTTAATATTTTTTTGAAATTGGCTATTTAGCACGTGAGCGGGAATTTATTTACTGGTCTGCACCCTGACGCACAACGCGCTTAACATTTGTGTTGAGCGCAGCGCACAGTCTAGTCCTGGATCATTGTAAATGGTCATGATTTTATTATGTATGCAACAAAGAACGCCTCAGATCCATATGTTCTGCTGAAAACCTATTTCATAATTTATCATCAACACAAGTATGTGCCTCTGTCATTTCGTGGAGCTACATGATACATAATTTACATTATTGTTTTATAATAAACCAACATACATCAGACAACCCCTCCTATTATCATTATATTGAGCACATCACCGTATAATCACACGCTATGAATAAGTCTCCACTGCAGCGCATCCCATTAACGACCTGCACTACAAATTACCATCTAAAAAAGTACAAAATGCATAATATAACCTCCCAAATGGAGCCTAATTAGAATCCCTCATCCCTGCATGATGCACACAAGCTATCATGTCGTGATGACTAAAGAGCAACAGAGTGCAGAGCGTGGTCCTATAATGCCATCAACATCATTAACCTGCACGGTTTAATGAATGCAAGGGGAGGGTAATTCACTGACCGTGCTCTAGCGTAGAACGACGGACGACATCTTTCTTCTTATCGACCTTGACAAGCGAGTCACCCGGGCATGCATCACAGGCTGACCCGTGTTTTTTTTTTGTGAACAGCAATAAGTCATTGTCGGTCGATGTCGATATTACACGACAAGTGCACTGGCTGCATGCACTCATCAGCGGGGACTCGCATCACACATCAAACGGCACCGACTTTGACGAAAATAATCCACCGATCCTAGGCCTAACATTCGGTATAATGTGGTCTTGACAATAAACGCAAGGTTTTTATAAAAAGCCATTTTCTATTCTATTTCAATAATCATCAAATAACCACAAGGGAAACTGACTGAATTTTTAACTCATTGAAAGGTGAACAACTGAGAAAAATTGACTACAGTGGGATTCGAACCGGCGACCTCCTGAATACCGTACAATAATATTATGCCATGGAGTTAGGAGGTTTCGATCCTAGCTGCATGATCTTTCTCAAAGGCTAAGGCTAAAGATCTTGCTAGGATCGAAAGGCGTCAGGCCCTCCTATGAACGCCAAGCATAAATCTGTATAAATTTCAGGTCATTCTTTGGCTGATGAGTAATTTGCATTAGTTTATTAATATTAACATCTGTAGAAATTAATGCACAACTCAACCAAATAAAATACATCATTATATTTGTCAGTTGACCAGCATGCCGTATTTTAAATGCTTCTGCCCCGATATTGCAATACCATGCTTTTTACTGAAATGTTATTATAAAATATGTGGATTTCTTTGTACGCAACAGAATCGATCTAGCCGAATAGAATACCTCGCACGATCAATAATTATAGGCTCCCTCTATAGGTAAGCCAACACCACGGAACTATTTTTGCTTCTCTTCTATAAACAATGAGGAGGTATATTAAAGGTATAATACATGATAGGTAAAGGTCACAGAACAGCACTCACACTATGTCTGATCCACCTTGTACACGAAACGGATAGACCTGTGGAAATTTGAGCTCAACTTTCGAACATCTGAGTCACGAGATAATAGCGAAAACCCGACCTGAATTTTTCTTATAAAACGTAAAGAATGGTTTTTATCTTACCACGAGATTAAAACTGTTTTCGGTCTTTGTTTTACTGATTTCTGGATAAATACACCATTTCAGGTGGAAATATTATAACGGTATGTTTCTACCAGCACCATCTTCATACCTTGAAAGTTATAGGTAAATCTATTGACATTTCTGGTTGGGTATGTTCCCAATCCTGTACTGTACCTTTAAGTTGGCCTTGTATTATTTATTTGTTGCTTCTTCTTAATATTATTATTATTATTATTAGGCACCCTGTATTTTGAAGAGGAGTTGATAATTTTATTCGTGTCCTAGCTGGCCATACTATAATCACAATTCCCTTAAGTTGTAGCAAGTGCAATTAAATCCTGAGCAACTATAAGCCTGCATTCAACAAATCATGATTACAGACCAATGATTATTTATGCGACCTTTTCAATGACAGAGTGAGCCGGCTCGGCATGGCGTTGTTGCTTGTCGCAAGGCCCTATGACCTAGTCCGAGTCACGACACGTTTTTGACTTCAGCTTGCCACGGCTGCTGGACTAAACCAGCCTTGCAATGCAGTGGCTGACGAGGAAACCACGATGAAAATAATGATGATCGGGAGGAAAAATACTGAATTGGCATCCCTCTAGTTGATGGAGGAAGTTGAAACGGGGCCATTCAAAATTGATGAAATTACTAGTCAGGGGCCAATTTCATATAGAACAAAAATGTGCTAAGCATGACATTTCTGTCTTAATAACAAGTTAAAAACAGGGTTAACAACCAAACTTCCACGTGCTGTGTATCGGTTGTGATTGTTCTTTGGCTGTTGTTCGCTGACCATGAATATCAAATGGAATTTTCAATGCTGGTTTGTTTTATTGGGCGAGACATTTTTGTGCTAAGCACATTGTTGTGCTTAACAGTTTTATGAAATTGGTCCCAGCTCCCAGGTCACAACTGCATTATATATACAATACATACCGGTAATATACGACTTTATTGTAAACATCATCCCCAAAATCATAATAAAATATGCAGAACGAGCTTCGAAAACGAACGAAATAAATAAATGAAATAAATAAATGAATAGATAGATAAATAAATAAATACAAATACGGGAGCAAACACATACATACATTTAAAAACGCAAATGGAATAGATAACAAAATCCCTTAAAGAATTCAAGACAGACACATGTTTAAAAAAAAAGGTAGTTTTAAAATTTCATGAACGCTGTTTCTCAGATATCGTATAGACCTAGTCGCGAAATTAATAACAAATAAATGAAACCATAAAGAATGTTGTGGGGACAGAGAAACAAAGACACCTTAAACAAACGAACACATTTCACAAACGGAACATAGAAGCATCCACCTAAACATTCAAGAAGCACAGAATGTAGCCAGAATAATACTGCAATGACATGCCGAGTATATCAGAATTACAAACCACACAAACGGAACACAGAAGCATCCACCTAAAAATTTCAGAAGCACAGAATGTAGCCATAATAATATTGCAATGACATGCCGATTATATCAAAATTACAAACCAGTAAACCACACGGTATCATCATTGGCAAGCTGGCAAATTGTAATTGGAATAAATGCATGTTGCCGTAAACCATCTTGTTGCTTTTTCTCTCTCTTTCCCCCCTCCCCCAACCTCTCTCACTCAAAACCCCGCCCCCCCCCCCCCCCAAACAATAGAATTTTACCTTCACTCGATGAGCACAACAGCTGTTGTCTCGTGCACGGCTCCCATTGGCTATGGTGTGGCTGCCGTGGAAACGGGTACCATGACGACCAGCGACGCTAGCGGGTCTGACTTGAATGAAAAAACAAGACAGAAAGAGGGATTAGGCGAAAAATGACTCAATATATTTCATCTGGCCCTTTGTTGTCAAATTTATCTTTATTTTCCCAGATATGAGATTGGGGATGACTCGAGCAAGAACGCAATTAACGTCATGGGTGACATAGCCACACTGTCACTCAGCACTGTATTGTTGCAATAATCATTACTGACTGATGGTATAGTGCATACTACAGCAGTTAATGCATGCATGATAATCAGAATATGCCATTTTTATATCTATACTTTGTGTTATTACGTGCAATGAGATGAATTGCATTACTGACATATTATGCATGTAATACATTAATTTTACTTACTGGTGAACACGACAACATGAGCTAGCAATTATTATTGATGTATACTGATGCAGTGGAGTAATTTAGAAGCAACACAATATAGAACAAAATCCCTTTTCTGATTTAGAGGCTCGGTAATACTTAGAAGCAAACATAAAATTCCCCATCATAAACAACAATGAGATGAATCTATTATTATTTATCTCTCACAGAATTAAAGGTATAATACATGATTGTTAAAGAACAGCACTCTTACTTTGTCTATCTAACATGTACATAAAATAACACACCTATGAAAATTTGAGCTCAATCGGACATCTCAGTCACGAGAAAATAAAGAAAAACTTACTTTATCTTATAAAACATAAACAATGGTTTTGATCTTACCCCGAGATCAAAACTGCTTTCGGTCGTTGTTTGACTAATTTTGGATAAACACTCAATTTCATGCAGAAATATTTTAAAGGTATATATTTCTACCAGCACCATCTTCATATACCTCAAAAGTTTTACGTAAATCTGTGATCATTTCTGTTTGGATATGTTACCAATCCTGTACTGTACCTTAAAGGAGAATTGAAACGTGTGTAGCTATAGGCACACGTTTCAATTTCAATGTGGAATATTTACAAGTTTACAGCTGAACCATTTAAGGATTGCATTACCTCAATATATAAAAGGAAACCTAATATTTATATTCACTTTTACTTCCGATGAATCCAAGGTCTCAAACCATGCAAGAATTGCGCAAAAAAAAGCGCAGGATTTCCTCTTCAAAGCAATTATCGTCCATTTGCACCTCCAAAAATACGTCAACATTATTTTGTCAAGGGACCATATAATTGTACTGCATCTTGAAATATTAATAATTATTTTAAAGCAGGCCTGTTTTTGTCAAATGCTACAATATTTACATGCAGGTAAAAACTAACAGGCCTACTCTATCTTTTACGAGGTCCCTGTAGATTACGCTATCCTCATTCGTGTGGCCTTCAGCTTCAGCCATCGGAAATGTAATTTCAAAGATCTAACCGAACCAGGCACTGACAGGGGGCCGGGGAGGCATACAGCTACTGATGTTTGATCACGGGAAGTATTAGCAAATTTACTCTGCTCTCACCAAAAATGTTAAAAGCCGCTAGTCATGTATAATCATCAAGTGCTGCGGCTTTTTGATTCCCATAAAGTCTGTGTCTTACTTTGTGATCGCGTGCGGAGATTATGTAATTTTTGTTTTAACTAATTAGGAGGACAAATATGGAGTTAATTGGTGGAGTGATACCGAGATAAAAAAGTTGAATAATTTGTTAATGCATTAATGATGGGTTGGTGATGGGAGGGGTGGGGGTGGGGGGGGGGGGGGGGGTGGCTTCAGTTCGCTATAATAGGATGAGAGTCATTTTGCTTGATCAGTACTATGGCAAATATACCAAGCGGGAACCCTTGTAAATAGCACGGGATAGATTTTCTGTAAACGGTGCTCGAAGGTTATTGTTGACTTTCAAATTGATTTCTATATTTTGTCGGGTTTTTGTTTTCTCTTTTTTTCTGGTGGCTTATCCAAATGCCTTGCCTTTTGGCTAGGCGTCCGATGCACCAATTGTTTTGTTGTAATTAATACCAGTATATAAATATTTAAGTCACAACTCACAGGTAGACATTTGCCAACGATATCTTTTGCATAAGAAGTTTCAATTTCTAAATTCCATCTTATTTTTGAAACTCCATCACCCCGATTCCAAAACACGTAATATTTAATACCAAAAACTAAATTCCTGAACACAAACGCTAGGATCAAAAACCCAAGGCACTAAACCCATGTTAGCTGTTCCTCAACAGAAATGTCTGGTGGCACACATAGCTTTCGATATCAGTTGAATATCGTATTGTCATTTTGCATCAGGATTGGTCTGCTTTATGCGGGGTGTTAAAACTACCGATATAATAATATTACAACACTCTTTACGTTAAATTAGAGGCATTGCATTGGTGACAATTGGTAAAGTGGACCAGTTTGCACGTGGAAACAACGTGTAAGAATCGTTTGCACTTCCGCACTTCTCGTCACACTTGTCTCAACGTTTCGACTAGCCTGCTCTAGTCATCATCAGGAGACCATTCGTTTCCCCAAACCGATCCACATTTATGTTGCACTTTGTAACATAAAAAAATATAATGTTTAACCCAATTTTATTTTAATTATTATTTCAATGATGCTTGGTTTCGTTTGTTAAGTTTTGTATTACTTTTTCGTTTACATGATTTTCTTTTTATAATCACGACTCAAGACGTTTCCCAGAGGGCGCCCTATAACAGAACAGCCTTTACGTTCAACGAGCAAATCCACACATTACCCACAAACATAAAAATCATGATGATTCTAATATTTTAATTATAAAAAATGACGAAAAAATGCGGGTATTAATCAAGACTGAGATTAAACCAAATTCTTTAATTTATTCACGAATCCCGGATAACGAATTAAAAAAAATCGTACCCACGATCATATCAGTACAGCACTGTCGATAAAGCCGGAAATAAATTCTTGACAAAATTGAAAAATAGTACTGTGAAGTTATCTTTTGTCTTCCTGCAACTATAACTGGACTATGTCCCACTAAATCAACACAGAAATGAACCTGGTCTGCCAAACTGGCATAATTCGTTTCTATCGCAGAAAAACAATAAGCCATTATGCCATTATGTTGAATGGAGACAGTTTCCTGTTGGCAAGAACATTATCTACTTTTGCCACACTATAGGCGCGGCATCGTGACAAGGAAATCGAACCTTGAAATGAACAGGAAATAGGAAATTTCAATGTTTATAAGATCCACCAAACTGAAGTACAATAGGGACCTTTCTTTTGGCACTGTTTGATCTGTGAACAACACATGGTTGTTCTCTGACATTTCCTAATGGGGAAACCTTAAAGGTATAGTATCATCATACTTTGGTAAGAAACCAAAACAGAAATTTTCACAGATTTACGTATAACTTACAGGGTATAAAGATGGTGGTGGTAGAAACATACTGCTAAAATATTTCTGCCTGAAATGGTGTATTTATCCAGAAATTAGTAAAACAACAACCGAAAATCTGTTTGATCTTTTAAAAGATCAAAAATAAAAGAGAAAAGACTTAAGAAATACTGTGGCCGTTTTTCCTTGTTAATTCTCAAAAAGTGGGCACGGTATGTACTATGTGGGACTGAAATTTCCACACATTACTTTTACTGCATCTTTCGAATTCGAATCGCATTCATATAATACTCACCGAGCATTATGAGGGTCCCTGTGTGGGATGATGACGATAGGAACACTAACTGGCACTGGTCACGAGAAGTAGAGAGGTGTATCCCTGTCGAGAAGTCCTTCACAAAATCCTTTTGAGGCCGAAGTAGGCCTAGTGGGTCTTGGACTAGCAGGTCTGTGCATTGATCACCCGTCACATTGCCGATGAGGTCTCTTTCTCTGTACGATCACTCGGTGGAGATGTGGTGTTGTTCCGAGCTTTGAGGCGAGAGGTCCCAATAGGATCATAAAGTCAAATGTCCCCACGCCTGGTCTGGGAATTCTTCTTGATCCATACAGTTAGACGTGCAGAGTGCCAGTATTGGTACGATTCATTCGTCCCATCAGATCAAATGGTCTTCGTTCAGGATTTCATCATCTTTGTAGTACATGGGAATCTTGATAATGGTCTAGTATACACTGTATAAGATTGGTACACTACCAGCTTGCAACATCTCATTGTAGCCTACACGGTTAAGTCAAGTGACGTAGGAGTTTGGTTCTTCAAAGCAGTGACCTGGTTGTGTCCACGTCGCAAAGTGTCGAAGGAATCGGACTCGAATGCGAGTTAGAAGTCTGTGGCTCTTGTCAGGCACTTGGTATACTATTTCTACCTCTTCTGAGGACTCGATGACTCCGAGACGTGGCTAAGCGATTGTCACGTGTGTGCACTCACAACTTACAACAACAGACAAGTCCTTCAACCGAATCATGCAGTGGAACTCTTGCAACGAACTAGTAATCTCCAAGTTCCATCCATCCACTTTATAGGCCAATACTGGCAGGTTATACTAGAGAGAAAGAGTGGAAGGCCAGGTACGCATTATCTCACAGAGTCAAGGTTGCCACTAAGCGCCCTATCTCCAGCCTACCCGGTCCGTGCAACTTCCCGTTACGGTAGCCTTGGAAGGTCAGCAAAACACACGCAGGCTTCCGGTTACCGTGCATGCACACCCCCACCCCCACCCGGCAGCAGATTAGCAGTTGAACCGTTTCCCTTTGCTCACAAAGGTCCCTGGGGATACAGCTTTCTGAAAAAAAAAATACCGGTAGAAATAAGGGGTTGGGGTTGATGGATGGAACTTCTGTTCCATCTCGTCTTCTGTAAGATTTGATCATGTTTATGCAAGTTTTTTTTTTTCAGCGCCCTACTTTAAATTGCTAGTTTGTGCGATAATGTGACCTGGTTTATCCACAGCTCTACGTGTTAAACTTAACTAACCACGATTAATCAAGATTAATCGAGTGGTTAACAGCCGAACTTCTTCTTAATCTTACTGATTGCTAACGAAGTTCTTAAACAATATTTTGAACAGGAGTGTTATTTATCCTGTCCGAGTGATGTTCCACACACATTTAGTTTCATTTGGGAAAAAAGTCTCCATGAGTATGTCATAAGGTCGATGACATTATGGGGATACGAATTGCATAAGTTTCAAGCTATAGGGCCTATGTCATTCGAGTAAAGGTTTCTAGTTAAAGGTATAATACATGATTGGTAAAGGTCACAGAACAACACTCACACTTTGCCTAATCCAACATGTACAACATAAAATAACAGTTATATAGGTAATATAGGTAAAACAGTTGTGAAGATTTCTGTTTGGGTATGTTACCAATTCCGTACTGTACCTTTAAACACTGTGAGTATATGAGACAGATAATTCTTACCCAAACGTTTGACAAATCACTGGATATTTTTTCAAATCCTAACGATGTGATCGAACTTTGTGACGGAAGTGTTGGCATGTTGATCAGTGTTGGGTAATGAACAAACATGTTTTATCATGCTGCTTTCACTTTCCAAGGAACCTACGTGATGATCATCTTGATCCCCCTTGTCATTGTTTTGTTGTTAAACTTTGTGCATTCCGTGTTTGCTTCATAATGGTACGGATGTCCTTCAAGAACACATTGTCGCTGTCTTCGCACGTAATACATTTACTAAATTAGTTCAACAATCGCTACACAAGCATGGGTTTGTTCCCTATTGTAATTTCTTAGCCAGCTGCCTACTGCCACACACTAAATGCGGCATTTAATGCATGTTTAGAACTTAGAAGTCAATTTGTGCCACTTAAATTGGAAAGTTTTCCCACTGTTCATTTCAGCGGTAATCATAATTATTTGGGGATTTGCGCTGCTTCATGTACCATTTTGTGAGGCCTGCTCGCAAATGGGTAACCCAAGAATAAAGGAGAGTAATGTTTACGTATATCATTTCGAATGGCATTGTATACTATCCCATTCATTGTGTGGAACTCGAACTGGTAATGATAAAAAAAAATGAATTTAGAGCACCCGGATAAAGTAGGCCTATGCAACGTCGTTGTAGTCACAATTGAATATTTTGTGCATTTTCAATGTCATTCATTTCTCCCCGCGAGGTTTATTTAGCTTGCGCAACCACTATAATAACGCTAATAGGCCTAGAATTATGACTATGTCACATGAAATTTCAGTATGTGAAAAAAAAACTGTCACAACGCGATAACCTCTATTAGCTTTTTGCCATCTCCCCCTTCCCGCCCTCTTTCCCGTTTGTTTCCTCCCCCTAAGAAGTTTGACATGTGTGACTCACCTTGCAATGCCGTACGCCTTGCCAAACTTACAGAGCAATCACACCATGACAGGTATTATTCGAACCGGCCTGTAAATTGCTCAAGAGCTCACAGCAAGCAAGCAGGCTTTCTGAAATAGCTGGCCTGGTGCACCGTGTAGTAATCTTGAAGTAGGAGCGTGCGCGGCCTGATAGTTAATACCTGGGCCGTGTCGATTATATCGGCACGATGATGATGCACAATTTTCGGGTAATTTCACCTTAACCTGATTACCGCTCGGGTCGAAGCAACTCCGGGAAGATAAGAGAACCGGCATTTTATCTAAATTACCTGGATGTTTGATTTGTCAACGGAGAGACTTCTCGGTGGCAGTTCGTTTTTTCCGACCCAAGGATGGAATGAGGGATTGACATCATTCATATAATAAGGCGGTCTTGTTTTCAAGGTCGAACCGCCAGGGTTGTGTGTGAAGTTTTTATTTTTTAAATCAAGCAGGCCTATACACTGATTGGGGCGGATATCATGGAGGAGATGATGAATTTGGGTGAAATAATTCGAAAAATAATGTCAATATATCACGTTCTTTACTTTAAGTTTGCCTTCGTTTTATGTACAAGTTATTATTTTGTTTGCCAAATTTCGCAACATGAAATAAATGGGAGACTTTGGAGAACCGGTCTTCAAGTCAACAGCGCACGCGCACGCACGCGCAAAACAACGCGCGCATGCTCACAATTGCGGGCGCATGGCTTGCGCGTGCGCTGTTGACTTGAAGACAGGTTCTCCAGAGTCTCCTATCATGAATCTGACGTTCAATTTGATTCACTTTGTTTTAAAGAAACAATACTCTGTCGAAGTATAAACCAACTTTTGTTGCAGTTTTGATCTCGGCGAAGATCAAAACCATTTTTTATATCTTATCAAGAACATTGAGTTGGTTTTTCGCTATTTTATTGTAACTCAGATGTCCGATTGAGCTCAATTTTTCACAGGTTTATTATTCCATATACATATTGGATCAGACAAAGTGTGAGTACTGTTCTGTGACCTTTACCAATCTTGTATTATTAAATTTTACCTTTAATGAAACAGGTTATCCCACAGTTAACCGAATGTATTGTCACGCGACATTTTGTGACAGTGCAACTCTGACTGTCCTCGTTGAAGCCCGAGGTTGGGATTGCCCAAGCTGTAATTTGCCGCTACAATTATGAGCAAAAGCCTGGCGGCATCTGCCGACACTGTGTCGCTACATGACCCCCTTAACACCGTGATTTACCGAGGCCGGCTGCATCACGAGCTTTATTGTCGGAAACGAGTGGGGACACCATTGCAGTCTTAACATAATCCACCTATATCCGAGCAAAAGACCCTGCAACACTGTCGAGAATTTGGTCCATACCTTTTAAGGTAGTATAATACTTTGGTTTTTGTCAAAGAAGTACAGATTCATGGGCAAAAATATCAAGGAAGATACAGTCATCTGTGAACATTTCAGTCCCATACGGTGCCCACTTTTTGAGAAAACAGTGAAAAACGGCCACAGTATTTCTTAAGACTTTTCTCTTTTATTTTTGATCTTTTAAAAGATCAAAAAGATTTCCCGGGTCGTTGTTTTACTAATTTCTGGATAAATACAGCATTTCAGGCGGAAAAAAGTTAACGGTATGTTTCTGGCCACCACCATATTCATACCCTGTAAGTTATACGTAAATCTGTGAACATTTCTGTTTTGGTTTCTTACCAAAGTATGATCCTACCTTTAAGAAGAGAACATGTTCAACTCCACGATAAAATGGCTTTATATGCTTGGTAACGATGCTAAAGAATCAAATCAGTCAATGTAAGTTTCCAATTAGTGAATTAGTGAAAGCCTCAAACCACGATGGTTCATAGAGCATCTGTAGAATTCAGATAAAATTTGCGAGTGATGGTTTGCTTCGCACGCCAACCGACATTTAATCTTTCAAGGAAAGAAAAAAAAACCCACACAAACTGAACTCTCGCAAACCGGTGCATGCCACTTTCCACTTTGTGTGTCAACCCCTGGTAAAGCCAGAAACTCTTGTATCGATCGGTCATCCAGTAATTGGAGCCCGCGTGCGCATGTCAGGTAGTATCAATTTTAACGCGGTAATCACAAGCGGTAACTTCATTAGTCGTGATGGAGGTTAGTCACCCGCATGCGCATTAAGACCACTTAAGACCAGGAAGTGAATGGGGTAACAGTTGGTATGGATAAGGCGAGGAAGTTATAGGTTCATGGCCTGTCCAAGTGATGATTATGTAGTAAAAAAAAACACTCCATACACAGAAAAAATTGAGGGTTTAAATATTGCTTGTTAGAGTTGTCGGAGTTTGATTATTGGTTATGCTTGCAACGTGCGATAGCTAAGCGTCTCACGTCATAGTGTGTTACATGGATGTATAGACACAGAAAAAGAGCACAATTATTTTTGACAGATTAAGAAAATGAATGATGATTGATCTCGATGAAATTCAATGGAGCCCTTATTTTAAGATGAATTATTACAATACCATGCACGCATGTATAATCATACAGGAATGATACAAGTAATAAACTGCTGCAAACTGCTCATCAGCCAAAATTACCTATATCAAATGCTTAAAGGTAGTATCATACTTTGGTAAGAAACCATACAGAAATGTTCACAGATATACATAATAACTTACATGGTATGAAGATGGTGGTGGTAGAAACACCGTTATAATTATTCCGCCTGAAAAGCTGTATTTATCAAGAAAAGAGTAAAACAACGTCCGAAAATCTTTTTGATCTTTGAAAAGATAAAAAAAGAGAGAAATATACGTATACTGTGGCAGTTTTTCACTGTTTTCTCAAAAATGATTTTCACAGATTATACATTATACATTATACCGTATTTGTCTTGATATTTGTGCCCATGCATCTGCATTATTTTCTTTGACAAAAACCAAAGTATGATATTACCTTTAAGATGAATATTTACAATACATTTACATTGAATGATGTTTGATGCCAAGTTTGATTATTTCAGTATAACTTTTGAAATTGTAAGTGATATTCATGTGGACATCTGTAAATTGATCACTCCCAAACAGGGGCAAATGGCAAATAAAATCAGTATGCCAGCCAAAACGCCTTGTGAATGTCATGCTTAGCAAACCTGGCCAAATACAAGTCAAAAGTAGTAAACATCACATGAAAATTTGGTTGGCAATCCTGTTTGATCAAGGAAGACTTTTCATGGTGAAGCAAATTTTGTACTTCAGCAACTCTATGAAATTGGCCCCATGTAACGTGCAAAGTATAGGAACACAGTCAGGTATAAACAAAGTTAGGCATGGTCATGAGGAAATATAAAACCTGTCTCCAAGTGAGGTGGCCGATTCGATATACTCGTCTAATTACACGCCGTTGCAGCAGCGTAGACCACAACATTTCCCAAGAACTTTAAACATTATCCACATGCTCATCGGTGTATACGATAATGAGTCTCGACGCAAAGAAATGATTGATTTAGACACATCCATCTAAAAAACACAGACGAAATATCAATTTACAAACGTTTCATTGTCCTATTCCAGGAACTTAATAAAGAAGAAAAACTCGCCAAGGACAACCATGAAGTTGGTGTCGCAAATAAAGGGTGATAAGACATTGATTGCAATAGCTAACTAATTAAATTCTATTGAACTTACCAGACTTGTTAATACGATATGCTGAACTAATGATGGATACAGAAATATACTGAAAACACCGTCTAATTCATAGACATGAACGAGAATTGTACCGGCTGACTGCAAGGTTGGAAGCGGGGTGTATACGTGCTAGAGCAATTTGTTTTTTGAGTTTCAGTTCACTTTTAATTAGGAAATAACCTTCGGATAAATCGAGCTATGGTGGCATGGAGCGACAGCAGGAAAACCATAGAAAGAAATTGGGGCGAAGCTCCGCCCTTACATGGTTTCACTTCCTGCTTTGTGGTGAACGCCAATATTCTGTTGTTTTTCTTGTTGAGCACGCGAGCCATGTTAAAGGTATAAAACATGATTGGTAAAGGTCGCAGAACAACACTCACACTTTGTCTGATCAAACATGTACATGAAATAATGAACCGGTGAACATTTGAGCTCAATTGGAAATCTGAGTCACGAGAAAATAGCAAAACAAAAATAATAAAATGACTCAATTTTGTTTTTATAAAACATAAAGAATGGTTTTTATCTTACCCCGAGATCAAAACTGTTTTCGGCCTTTGTTTGACAAATTTCTGGACAAATACGCCAATTGAGGCGGAAATATTTTAACGTTATGTTTCTACCAGCACCATCTTCATACCCTGAAGATTATACGTAAATCTGTCAACATTTCTATTTACCAATCCTGTACTGTACCTTTAAAGGGCGTTATCTAACTGGTATAGCTGGTTTGGCGTTGGGTAATATCATTCCAGACAAATAATATCTGCCAGCCGAGTGAAAATAGATTTGATTACAAATGTATAACTGCTCAGTGCTACACAACAATCGACGTTTTTCTTTCGTTGACAAAGTAATTCAGCAACCATCAACTCAATTTCCAACCTTAATGAAATCTCTGAAAAATATTGAAACAAAGCTCCTTTACGAAACTAGGCTTGAGGCTAGGCTTGGGACTATCGCCATTTGAAGCCCACAAAATGAAACAAAGGGATTAGGCCACATGATGAAGCTCGGGCAAAAGGCTCAGGCTTCGCCACGTCAAGCCATTCATTTAATTCAAGACACAAAATGGCAGTAGAAAACCAAATGCCAAGCCTAGCCTCAAGCCCCATTTCGTAAAGGCCCTAAGAATCGCGAAAGATGGCCCAAATCATCAGATGGAATTTGTATATTGTATTTTGAATTTGTTTAGACATAATTCCATTAACCTACTCACGACAGGATGAGAGACGTACGTGACCATATACGTACACGTGACAATAATTACACCATAAAATCCACTTGCACTCTCGCTTTAATTATGGATTGGGTGATTGCGTAATATAAAGAGGATGTAAAAGCATCTGCGTGTAATAGGATTTGTTTTTAGTACCGGCTGGAATAATGACTAACTATACAGTGTACTGTGCATATTGCCCTATAACCTTGAATAAATATAGATTTGCATAATATGAAAAGAGTACAATAGCCTGACATTGCAGAAACAAATACGCACAATGACTGTCGTTTTGTTTTGGGTTTCAATGCTGCATCAGAGATATAATAATGATATAGGCCTATATACTGCCAGGCAGGGCACGGTGTGTTCGATGCTTTGGCTTCATGATTTATTCGAATGACTGGTTTTGTCCTCCTCCCATCAATAGAAACTGGCAATTAGCCGTGTCATCCCTGGGTAGCTAGGCTGACCGGGCAAGATGACCTCTCGGTCCAACCCCTCATCTTTACCTCATCATCAGTCTGCTCGAAGAACTTGACTGATTTCCCACGGTATATACGCCATGTCGTTTAGTAATACAGTACTAATAGCACAAATTGCAGACATTATACTGCATGGGCATCTGAGTTGCAGGTTGCTGAGTGTATACTCAGTCATGAAACCAGCCACTATACTATGGGCTCTTTCGCTCGAGAAGACAAAAATGGTTTCACTACGTGGTTGGTTAGACCATGGAGCTATAAAAAGGTGGCCTTGTTTGCGTGAGTCTCCCTATGTTGCAGTTAAACCTATTCTATAGATTTTGCAGTCGTTGCCTATTTTTGTCTCCTTTTTGGGGGGTGTAGAGGGACTCGTTCTTGTCTACAATTAAGAATCCATGCTCATAAATTATGACATTTTCAAGGTACAGTACATTGGTAACATACCCAAACAAATGTTCACAGATTTATGTATAACTTTCAGGATAATGAAGATGGTGCTGGTAGAAACATGCTGTTAAAATGTTTCCGCCTGAAATGGTGTATTTATCCAGAAATTAGTAAAACAACGACCGAAAACAGTTTTCATCTCGGGGTAAGAGTTGGGTTTTCACAAATATTTCTCGCGCCACAGACCTCAGATGTCCGATTGAGCTCAAATGTTCACATTTCATGTACCTGCTGGATAAGACAAAGTGTGACTGCTGCTGCCAATCATTTATTATACCTTTAAGGGCCTATAGATTGCCTTACGAAAGGCCTGACATTTATAGATATCGGCACGAAAGTGCAAAGCACAACGAGTTTAATCAGGTATTTAGAAAAGATACCAGCTGGTGGAATTTTCGGTTGTATAAACCAACAGAAGCCCCAAACAGACAAACCTTTCAAATCGAGAGAGCATCTTTATGCCAATGGAGACTTAATGCGATCAAGATTTAACACACATCTGATATTACTTTGTACATTATTTACCAGCAGAGTTCCGTGTTCACCAAGGATATATTTCCTGGTTGAGATATGTGTAATTATCCTGAACACAATTAATTTATACTAAATACAAATAGCATCGGCAGACTACGAGAGCCCGTTTATGCCATGTAATGTATCAATTGTAAAAAATAAACCATTAAAATACGGTCACTGTAATTAAAGTGTATTTCTGTACATTACAGTGCTGTGTCGTTGAGATAAACGTATACGAACAGTTCGAGTCAATGCTTTCATTTTAAATATAAACACTAATATTTATATAATGGTTGCATAAATGAGCCTCCGTAGCAGACAATATCATTAAAAAGTAATGTCATGCCGCCCTGCTTATTAAACATAATATTCTTACAAATACTTTGTATTTTGTATGGAACTATAGCCGGGGCTGAAGTACACAAGGAACTAACAAAGTGACAAGGAAATTTTACGATCAAAATAGTGTACAGGTTACAGATTTATTATTCTCAGCAATGATCTCATGGCACATCATAATTGGTAAAGGTCGGAGAACAGCACTGAGAACAGCACACAACATTTTAACGGTGTGTTTTTACCACCACAATCTTAATACCCTTTAAGTTATACGTAAATCTGTGAACATTTCTGTGTTGGTGTCTTACCAAAGTAATTCATTCAAACCTTCCGTCACAAAATGTTCATGCCACTGACACGGATCTTGTACACCATGCCGGATCTTGATCAAAAAAGACCCTGGAACGGCACAACTCGTAGGCTTAAAAGGAGAATAAAAACATTCCAATGTAATCATATCTTCCTTTGAACAAAAATGGGGTTTGCAATATTCATCTCAAAATTGTATGACACTTTTCAATCATAGGATTGTGGCATCCGTGTTTTTTGTTATAACCTCATTGGCGGTCCTTCAAAGAATTCTATTGGATAGTAGTGTATAGCCGTCGGCACATTAAAGGAACATGTATATGGAACCCCAAAATAATCCTAAAAAATAACAGCATTAATAATCTGAGGGAATTATACTTTGCAAAAGAGGACATCACTGTACACAGTGCAGCAATATCTATACAGTATTATGGAGATGTCGAATTCTGATTATATCATTTCTGACCCCTATAGGCCCGTAGAATGAATAAACGCATTCCAGGCTTTAGTTTACAATAAGAGACGAATTATTATGGGACACCGAAGTGCAACGACACAACGGCTTCAAAGGCTTTAAAGCTGTACCGAAAAGTCACGCATAGCTACCCACGCTGAAAATGGCTGTAAATTGTAAAATTAAGAAAACCGAATACAATACTCCTACTGAATGAGAATCAACGATCCGATTACAAATGAATCACATCAAAGTAAACCGAGCACCCCTCTCAAAAATACAAGTTCCATGTAAGATGTATATGAATTTACCGTACCACTATATCAATGAACTACCCTTATTATTCCTATTGATGTGTCCCCAATGATTGTATAGTAGCTTAAAATTCACATCATCAACAAACTTCAAATAGTGAGGGTTAATTATATGTTTACCCTAAAGGTAATATCATACTTTGGTTTTTATCACAGAAATACAGATTCATGGGCAAAAATATCAAGACAGATACAGTAACAGTCATCTGTGAAAATTGCAGTCCCATACGGTGCCCACTTTTTGAGAAAACAGTGAAAAATTGCCACAGTATTTCTTAAGTCTTTTCTCTTATATTTTTGATCTTTTAAAAGATCAACAAGATTTTCGGCCGTTGTTTTACTCATTTCTGGATAAATACACCATTTCAGGCGGAAAATTTTAACAGTAGGCCTATGTATCTACCATACCCTGTGAGTTATAGCTAAATCTGTGAAGATTTCTGTTTCGGTGTGCTACTAAAGTATGATACTACCTAAGATGTAAGAATTTACCGTAACACTATCAATGAACTGACCTTATATTCCTATCTATGATCTCCAATGGTTGCAGTTGTACACGAAAGGGACGTTTACTTAATTAGTTTTTATTGACACACTTGGACCGTCTTCGTGGTAATAATTATAAACCAATCACTATATAATATGAACGAGTTTCGAATATTCGCACATGTAATTTGTGTTTCAGACATCAAAGAAAAACCGCGCCATAATTTTCTCATCCACATTTTTGAATTCATCATTTAATCTATACAAAACAAAACCCAGTTTTATATGTAGCCCGATCATCGACAATAAATCCCTGTATTCCACTTACCGTAGAGGTGGAAACTTTTGGCTGTTCTGTCATGCAGGCGGGATCAGGGTGACCTCGAAGATCCTCACATCAATGTTGTTGGTATAAACTTGGTATCACCAGTGAAGTGGAGGTGTATGAACGGTGTTATTTTGCCTGCACGGCATTTTTGTAGTGTTAATATTAGGGAAGACACATTGCTTGTAAAGCACTCCATGTATAATATGATATAACACCATCTGACCAAAAAACAGATTAATAAAAGACCTCACGTACTGGATCGCACCCGTGCTGGGTCTGCACTTGGTGCTGTTACGCATGCGCGTGCATGGAAGTTTAAAGGGATGGTACAGAATATTGGTAATGCAAAATACACTTCAAGATCACAGATTCACATAAAACGTACACAGTATAATGGTGATGATAGGAGAAAACATCCCATGAAATGTTTTTTGTCTGAAATGCCATATTCGTTGATAAATAAATGAAACTATTTCCCGATTGGAATAAATCGCTTCGAATTGTTTTTATTATGAACGCATAATATCGTTGAAATGTGTAAATGGGTTTTCACTATTTTCTCGTCACCCAGATGGCTGATTGACCCTCAAACTTCTACAGGTTTGTCAGTTAAGGTATATGATGGATTACATAATGTGCTTTCACTGTCAGCAACGGTTTTGTCGCAAAAACCAGTTCTGTACCATCCCTTTAATATCACTGCAGACCCATTGATGTTGTAATGAAAGTTCGTCACAGTCGCACACCATGTGTAATAATAATGGTGTCGGACAATTTCCAGCGGCAAACAAACTCAGCACAGCGCATCTGAATGTAATTTTAATAACAAAACGGTAATCAGAAGAACAGCCATATGGCGCAGCTGCTGGATATAATGACGTAACTGGTCGGTATAATAATTGTGGCTGCCACCATTATCTCCAGGGAATCATATTTTCTTTGGTGCACGTTCTTTTTTCTAATCATCACGGTCACAAACGTTTGAAACAAAATTGAAAATGACACTATACATAGGCCCTACTAGCTATTATAATCATTATGCGCCTAATGCATTTTTGATGCGGAAACGTGGGAACTATATTTCAGTGGATGCCAGTTTATATATAATTATGTTTTTCTTTTTTAATTCATGAAATTGAATTTTGAGCATCAAGCATCAGTGCATTTCCTCATATTTCATACATGTTATCACAAGGGTCTACTTATTCCATTGCGTTGGTTCAGTGGTTCATCTTGATCGTTGCTCGATTTGTCTTTCCTCCTTAGTCATTCACAAATGAGATAGATCAAAGAGGCTGATTATTGAGACTCATGGTGCGACAATGCACCAGTGAATCTCTCTGTGTGTACTCTGAACTGTGTCCTAAATTGAGACGCGTAGTGCCAATGTTTGTCTACACGAGTCACGACCGCACCGTACGTACTGTATATGCCGGAAGCTAAATCACATCTTCTGAGCAGGATTCTATCAATCATATTACCATAGTGATCGGAGAACCCACGGATCGGACAGCGCGTTTCCGTCAGGTGCCGACCCATTAATTTCCCCCTTTATATACGGGCTGCATATGGAGGCACATTATGAGAAAAGTACATTTCAGTACGTTGTTGGACTGCAGATGTAGGCCAAATTCACTAATTTCATTGTAAAAAGTGCACCACTATATTTTATTTCTCATTTTTTTCTGTTAAAGGTAATATCATACTTTGGTTTTTGTAAAAGAAATATAGATTCATGGGCAAAAATATCAAGGAAGATACAGTAACAGTCATGTGTGAAAATTTCAGTCCAATACGGTGCCCACTTTTTGAGAAAACAGTAAAAACAGCCACAGTATTTCTTAAGTGTTTTCTCTTTTATTTTTGATCTTTTAAAAGATCAAAAAGATTTTCGGTTGTTGTTTTACTAATTTCTGGATAAATACACCATTTCAGGCGGAACAATTTTAACGGTATGTTTCTACCAGCACCATCTTCATACCCTGTAAGTTATACGTAAATCTTTGAACATTTCTGTTTTGGTTTCTTACCAAAGTATGATACTACCTTTTCAACGGAACTTATAAAATAAGACATGACAGGTCTGAGTATATGCCCGGAAAAACCCTCATTCTGTTTACATTGTGTTCTTCGTTGCTAGGTTAATCAAGAGGATTTATCAATATTTTTCAATATATTGCCACAATTTATTTGAAACCGTCCAATGGCTAAGCACTCATGTTGAATTTAGAATGTAATACGTGTAAATCAAAAGATAATCATTTACCTCAACCAACTGAAATGGGTAATGCAAAAAAAACCCATAATTAGACACATGACTTCATCTTAGAAGGGCTGTTATTACCGTTACAGATCAAACGAAAGTAACTCATCATTTGCCCGTAAAGTGTGTCATATGCGTATAAAATGTCGCCAGTGGCCAATTTCATAGAGCTGTTTAGCACACAAATTTGCTAAGCATGATATTTCTGTCTTAGTAAAATTAGGATTAACAACCAAATTCTTGTGAGTTGTGTATCACTTGCGATTGGTCTTTGGCTGTTGTTCGCTGACCATGAATATCAAATGGAATTTTCAATTGTAGTTTGTTTTATTGGTCAAGCTATTTTTGTGTTAAGCAATTTTTGTGCTAAGCAGTTCTATGAAATTGGCCCCTGCTCAATTTCAAGCCTTGTAAACAAAACTAAATGCAGCATAATACAATACTTGCATTTTCCTCTGACCGAAACTCTGTATTCGTGTTGAAAAGCATGAGCATCTGCATCGAAACAGTTGCTGAGTGCCTTATGATTTTCAAACTTGGTTCTCAGTATGCATAAAAATGAGGTCAGCCTCAATCGGATTCGCAAAAGTATATTCAGTGAATTAAAAACTGTGTAATATAACTATTCACAAACCAATTATTTCTGGTCAACTTTCCAAACAAAGTGAATATTTAGAAAACCTTGAAATTTGTTTCACTTGGCGTGTAAATTTTCTATGAAAAAATGTATGCACTTTACCTGGGAGACTATACTACAGACAAGGGGTGAAAAGAATACAAAATCATTCTGCTGGATTAACATACTTTTATTGATCATTTCTAACAACCAATCTAATTATTGAGTCACTCAAATTGTTGTTATAATACAAAAAGAATACCAACGACCATACAAGTTTCATTGTTTCCAAGACTAGTAGTTGAATAACGTGAAACACAAAAGATCGGTTACTTTACACACAATCTTTGATATGACTTCCAGACACGTGTGCAAGTCCATATGATGTTTGGTAAAATATTCTTTGCACTTGATTTCCAAAAGTATTTTAGTGGAAAGCCTTCTTGGTGAAAAAGTAGTGCTGGGCAAAATCGGGTAATTTCATATCCGGTTACTGATTGCAAAAGAAATCAGGTTAACAGTTAACTTATGTAATCTCGTTCGACATGCGTGCAGCGGCGTAGCTACGGGGGGGCCTGGGGGGGCACGTGCCCCCCCCCCCCCCCCACAAATTCGGCGTGCCCCCCCAGGTGCCCCCCCACAAAAAATCTTGGGTATAGAAAAAAAATTAAGCGTTATCTGTATAGGGTTCGATAGCTATAAAGGAAATAAAAACAACTTAACAGCTTCTACTGTTCCAAAATAATATTTTTTACTTTCAGCAAATGTTCCTGAGTCCTTAAAACCCTACAGTGAAGAAATCTGTGCAACATTTCAGTTGCGAACTTCAAAACAGCCCATCTGCCATTTTGTCTGGTTTTGCTAGTTATATAGTCTGGTCCCCAGAGTGAATTTCTCCCGCTCAAGAGTGTTGGATTAAAAAGAAATAATGAAGTAATGATATAAATAAATGAATAAATTTATCGGAACAATTGCTTCCAAAATAAGGCTCAGATTGCACCAGAGAATATCTAGAACCCCTGAGCTTCCAGGGCCCTTAAGCGGGCCCTGGACCCCGGCCGCAAGGACTTCGCGCTTATCCATGATTTTCCAGGGAGCCTGGAAATAAAATACGCCAATTCAATAGCGACGGATGCGTTTCGGGGAGATCAAAGCTAGCTAATTTTGTCTTCCCCCTCTTTTTCTGCTCTTTTGGGGTGTTTCTGTTTCCCTTTTTTTTTCTGGTTTTTTTTTTTTTTTTTTTTTTTTGCTTGAAGAAGCCCCCCCGCATTTCTCATATTTTGCAAATCTCCAGTTTTGAAAAAATTCCGGGTTCCCCCCCACAAAATTCCAAGGCCCCCCCAGTGCCCCCCTGCTGAAAAAATCCTAGCTACGCCGCTGCATGCGTGACATGTGCAATTTATGGTATACGTATTCTTCAATTATAATTGTCACTTTCGGAATGCTTTTTACGATGTTGTTTTTTAGATCAAGCATTTAGATCTGTACAAGCAATGTTTCTTTGAGATCCAGTTTGTGAAAAGTGTGTTTAATACTTGGCAAAATGGATAACTGACTGAAATTCTACAGTTTACACTTGGTTGTTGAGCATGAGCCAAACGTTAGTCTCTGATTTTTTTTTCAGTTTCGGTTAACGGTTAGTGAAAATTGTAACAGGCTAATTAAATTTGTCGGTTAACCTATATCCGGATAAAAGCCCAGCACTATGAGTAAGTGCCCTACAATTTATGAAATGAATTAAATTAAATGATTGCAAACAAGTTCGTTTCCATACCCTGTTATTAACAGATGTCCCCATCCAATGAAAAATAGGGAAAAGAGGAAAGCAATATTATACATAAATGTTTATAATTATTTGATATAACTTTGAATGATTTCAGGATTCACTATTAAAATTTAGCCTTGATTAAAATAACTGCTTTTTTTAATATATATAACATATATAACCTATATGATCATCTCCATGATATAACACGAAACAAATAAAAGCCCAGCTCTTTGAGTGAAGCTATACAAAACATTCAACAAAACAATAACTTTATGAAACACTGGAATGACAAAATAAAAAATACCTGAAACACTTTTTTGTTTACCCTGTACAAACATAAAACAAGTAAATTAAGAATAAGTATAGTGTTATAATAAGTAAAGAGCATAAGCTCAAACAAAAAAAATTCAAGAAATTGTTTTTACTCTTTTTTACTTTTTACAAGAGCCACCCTGTTTGCACCAAAAGCAAAATGTGAATGTTTTACGCAAACGCAAGTATAAAAATCCCCCCTAAATATTATTTGCCATTTCTCAATATAACTACAATTCTTAAGAGTACCAGACACGTCACACATTACGATATTACATATCCTAATCTTAAACTTAGACAAGACCACATCATAATTATGATTGATTCTTAAAAAATGTTGAGTTTATATCTAGAATATAGACAATTTATTCTGTGTAGACATCGTGAATTCTTAAAAAGTTGTTGAACACTAGTGCCAGGTACATATTATCACTCAAGCATAGGGGTGCCACTACAACATGGTAAATTTAAGATTGGCCGAAGTTACCTTGTTCCATTTCTGGCGAAAATTTTATCAAAATACCATACCAGTCCCAAAGAAGGAAAACTGAAGTTCATGACATAGTACAAATACCAACTCCATCCTTTCGCCTGTGAATTGTTGTGAGAAATATCCAGGTATCGCTTGGTGAGCCTGGCACAAAAATGCTCAGGAAGGGATTCAGGAATCAGGAATGTTTAGGTCAAAAATAACAACATGGCAGCCTCATTTCCCAACATGGTATTCTATAATTATTGCAATAGAATACCTGTCTTTTTAATTGACAAAATAATCATGAAAATTTCCTGCTGTCTTGATTGTAAGCAACTTGCTAAGGTCAATACAGTTGATAAGCTGCTGCAAACTGCTCATCAGCCAAAATAATGACATGAAATTTATAACATGCTTGGAGTTAGGAGAGCCTGCCGCGTTTCGATCCTAGCAGGATCTTTCTCAAAGGATCTTTCTCAAGGGCAGGATCTTCCTAGCAGGATCTTTCTCAAAGGATCTTTCTCAAGGGCAGGATCTTCCTAGCAGGATCTTTCTCAAAGGATCTTTCTCAAGGGCAGGATCTTCCTAGCAGGATCTTTCTCAAAGGATCTTTCTCAAGGGCAGGATCTTCCTAGCAGGATCTTTCTCAAAGGATCTTTCTCAAGGGCAGGATCTTCCTAGCAGGATCTTTCTCAAAGGATCTTTCTCAAGGGCAGGATCTTCCTAGCAGGATCTTTCTCAAAGGATCTTTCTCAAGGGCAGGATCTTCCTAGCAGGATCTTTCTCAAAGGATCTTTCTCAAGGGCAGGATCTTCCTAGCAGGATCTTTCTCAAAGGCAAAGGCTTTAGCCTTTGAGAAAGATCCTGCTAGAATTGATTGTAACTTGAGTTACGATCGAAATCGACCCCCGGCCATTGCCTTGTTGGCTCGTTATATTTTTCAGTTAACATTTCAGGTTCTCTCAAAGAAACGAGAATACCATAGTTCTTTCAGAACCAAGTTCCTATCTTAGGTCATGAAAACCTTTACTGGCTGCAGTGGCGCACCCAGGGGGGGGGGGGGGGGGGGGGCTCGGGGGGGCTTGAGCCCCCCCCCCCCCCCAAGAGGGTCCCTGAAAAAAAAAACCGAAAAAAAAGGGGGGGGGGAGAGGGAAAGGGAGAGGAGGAATGGGGGGGGGGGGAGTCACAAAATGTTTTGTGGGAGAAAAATTTTCTTTGAAGCCAGCCCCCCCCCCCCCTGGGTGCGCCGGTGACTGGCTGAGTGGCCAAATGCTAGTAAGCACAGTATGTAACACAATCACATTAAATTTTGCCTTATCGACATAATAAATACTTCAAACGTTAAGTTCATGACACACACTTTGTATAGAGGTAAAGTATGACAAACTTTGCCCTTTTTCATGTTTACAGCCCACCACTTCTGCAATACCATAAACAAATAAAACATATTACGCCATCAAATGCTAGTACTTTCTATCATATTTCCTATAACACCTTATATTCTGTAATATCACTTAACAAGTTCATTTCTAACTGTCAATTTTCATTTCATGTGGTTGAGTATTACCCAAACGTAGTATTCTTATTACACTCTCCAATTGAAAATGATTTATGAAAAAGCACAGTTAAAAATGAACTCGTTACTTATAGATATATCTCCTAGATGCAATAGCATACAAATAAGTGAAACATGTAAAGGCAAATGTAAGTACTTTTTGTAATCCTATAATTCTACACCGCGCTTGAATACAAACTCATGGCTGAATTGCGGCAGCTTTTTTGTGAGAGCAAAATCTTAGAGCAGTCTTGTGGTTTTTAATTTCTTACCAATTCCTTAAGAAACAAACTCCCACGAACAATATGCATTTTTTTTGGTAATAATCACCATAATAGGCAGTAGGCTTGGGCGATTACTGTATTTTCAGAATCAATTCCGATTCCTGGCTGGAATCGCGATTCCACTCGAAATCGATTCCAATTTTCAAGGCAAAAATAACATTGAAATAATGGCAAACTTTGGGAGGTGATGTGTGGAGTTCATATCGAAACAGCACTATTTGTGGTTTTGCAGACAAAACACTGACAGTGCTGCACGCGGTTAAGTTCTTTGATGCGTACAAATCAGCCAGGCTTTATTTCTTTGAAGAATGTCAGAATCGTTTCAGTTGCTTCAACGATCCAACAACCCAAAAGTGGCTCAACGCATTTTGGAATCGAAACTCAAAACTCAAAATCGATCAATTCACAGAATCGATTCCTCAACGAAGTGTGATTCTGATAAATATTAATCGATTCTCATCGATTCCACCATGGAATCGCCCAAACCTTTAGAATAGGCAGAGCTTGTTAGCTGAGTAGGGGAAGTGCAGCTACGACTCTAATAGAGATAATTATAGGTTTAACTACCAATTTCATCAACATTTTTTTGCTTGCTCCCAAATCATTGACATCAACACCAAGTCAATTTTCTTTTTCTTCCTTGATTCAAGAAACTTGCTCCAGCAATATCATTTGGAATTACAATTAATCACTTGTGCGAAAAACTCCGGAGAAAGTTTGAGAAAGCTATTTATTAGTACAGTGATCATTCACAATTACATTCAGTAAAATTGCATCTGAAGTTCAGACCTCTATAAACTACATGCTATACTACAGTGCATTGATAATGTGAATGAAAACTTTTATATGTGTATGAAAAGTTGTACTATTTTGTGCTTCTAGTTTAAAAACACTTGAAAAACACCACATTTGATTATTTATTGTTGATATTATGCTAAAATTCTGCTGCTAACTATTAAGATTGACTTTAAGATATCCCGAACAAAATGTAGCATTATTTAAAAGGTACAGGGTTCAATTTCCAGCTTTCTTTGCTCCCAAAAGTAATAAATTGCCACCTGCCATTTAACTGCTCTTTCACAACATGTTGCTCATTTCAATTTCATTTGTCAGCTAACATTTGGAAAGAGCATCATGGAGTATCGTTTCTAAAAAAGCAAAACTATGAAAAAATCAAACAACCTTTCCCCTCCCCCCCCCCCTAAAAAAAAAATTAAAAATTCAACCTTTTTGGATCTACATTAAAGAAAGTATCATACTTAAGCCCTTTTCACACGACGCCAAAAAAACTCTCAACCATTGAGAAATTCTCTCAAGGTTGCGAAATCTTACAAAAGTGTACTCGTGTGAAAGGACACCAATGCTTGAGAGTGACCGACGTCCCTGGTGAATCCTTGAGAGATTTTGACCGAGGTCCAGACCTACGACAAAATTTCTCAAGGGTCCCTTGCGAAGTGCTTTGCACTGCGCATGCTTGTGTTTTCTATGTGTTTCATTGCCTTTGCCGACCGCGCGCACGCCCGCGTGCTTTACGCGCAACCTCAGCGTCGTGTTGGTACTAGCAGCGTTTACATTCATAAAATGCATAGTTTATCGATTACCCGCGTTCCGTCTCAAGGGAGGCTTGAGAAATGTTACACTGTGCCGTGTGAAAGGACGCAAAAGCAGCCAGCGTAAAACCGTTTTGTAAGATTTCGCAACCTTGAGAAAATGTCTCAATGGTTGAGAGTTTTTTTGAAGTCGTGTGAAAAGGGCTTTAGGTAAGAAACCAAAACAGAAATGTTCACAGATTTACGTAAATTGACCAATGAACATTCTCCGTCACGATCCTGACGGAAATGTTTTCAAAACAGATCTGATTGGTTAATGTCCCGCGTTGCATAAAATTTGCATGCACGCATGTATCACACATTTGTACGTAGCGACACGGAGTAGAATGGGTGATACTCAGACTAACAGCTGATATGAATGGAGAAAAATACCAAAATTTCTTGGAATGCATATCTGCTAAAAAATTAATAATGTGTGGAAAACACATAAAAATGTGTTTGACTAAGATTAAGTGCAGACATTGTAATTGAAGGCCTCTCCAATTCAGGCTTTATTGAACCGGCTATGGCTTCTGATCACATCCCCATTTATTCACCGCACAAATAAGCCCCAGCCATTGCCAAAGTACTGTTAGTCTGTCTGATCATCTCATCATATTAGTGACTATTATGGTCTGGTACCTTGTCTTCTCCTGATGCCTATAAGTACTAGTTGTATCCATCCAAAGACTCCAGGCAGCACTAACTGGAGTGAGTCTTGAACCACTGTGTGACTGTGGCTTTGTTAGTCTCCAGCCAGTGGATGTTAGCCTCCATGTTTTCAAGAGCCTGTTGCACAGCCCTCTTGCCGCTGTGAGAGTCGTTGAAATGGTCCTTGAAAAACTTCGAGGCCTTTGGGAGAAAAAGGAAGAAAATGAAGAATTTCTTCAATTAACGATGCTGATATTATACAAAATTCACTTTCCGATATCCTCATGCCTGGAAAAATCAGAGTTGAAATGATATCGGTGAAATGATCCTTGGGATATGGAGGTGTGTGCGTGGTTTCATGGCTTCTGAATGCCAAACGAACAAAGATAATTGACTATTAGAGACACCACCAATGTAGGGCTGGATAGCTCAGTTGGTAGAGCGCCTGTACGGTATTCAGGAGGTCGGCGGTTCGAATCCTGCTCCAGTAAATTTTTCCATGTTCACTTTTCAATGACATAGAAAAGAATAAGTGTAATACCTGATCATATTCAAACTGCCTGGCGATGCCTGAAGTTACAGCGTGAATGATGTAGGACATCTCAAAGGGACTACCATCATACCTAGTGGAAACAAATATGAAATGTTCAATGTGTCATCTATCATTGTATGTAACTAAAAATCTCTGTATGAAAATAATTCAAAACCTTTTGCAGTTTTGAAGTTGCAATTTGGTTTTGAAAGCACTTTGCATACTACAAACAGTCCCAACAAGAGAAGAAAATGGTCTTATAAATCCTAACAATAACTTTGGGTAAATATTGCAATAAAAATGTAGCTCCCTTAGTGGAATTGCAAGTCCATTAGCAGTTTAAATGAACTGGATAACACAGTTTGAGCTTTCATTACGAGGGGGAATCATGTTAAGAGACAACTTTCTGCTCCATCTTACCATAGGGAACTGTTCTCAACAGGCAATCAAATGATAAAATACTTAAACCCAACAAGACTACCAGTACTGGCTTAGCAGCTTAGGGAGCACCATAAGGTTGTGTGTTGGTTTATTTCCAATTAGATTTTCAGGGTAAGAGCCATATTTATAAGAATTTGTTATTGAATATTTTGTTGAAGCAGACTTTTTGTAAAATCTGCAAAGTCGTTGTGATCTTAAGGTTTGGGAAAAAAGAGCAAGTTAATGAAGTCTTATCCTGGCATGATTGATCGAACCATTCCGTCCATAGATGTTTGCCAAATAAATGTTGTATCAGTATAAATAAGAGGAATACAGGGATGAGATTGACCAATGATAAAAATGTCTGAAAACAGCTGACAGGGAGCAGAAAAAGTCTGAAATCTGAAAATATCCTATACTTTTGTACACAGTCTGTGAGGGAAAAAATCTGATATCCAAAACAAAAAAAATCTGAAATCAGATTTTTATCTGAGAAATCTCATCTGTGGGATTAATATGTGAAGAAGAATCAAGGATTTTCACAAACAGGAAAGTACAAACACTGAGCAGCACTTGTACAAAATGTCTGAAGAACTGTACTCATGTTGTTCCTACCTTTGGATGATTGTATGCCAGTTTTCAATGACAAATGACAGAGCAGCATGTGCTCCGGATTGTTGACTAGCAATGTTGGATATCACCGTGCCGGTGTTCTGACTCGGAATCTTGTCTTCATCCAGAGACCAGTAAAGAAATCTGAGAAGACACAAACAAGAAATATTTGAATTAAAAAGCTATATTTAGTAGGATTTGAAGCTTTGGTGGAAGAATGTAAAAAAGTGAGCTTGCGTAGACACCATGTAAGCAAATCTGTTTTATGTATGTTTGGTTCTGAAAAGAACCGGTGAGTAAGGTCTGGACATTCCGGCCAGTGTACTCTGGCCGTCCTCAGGAGAGTGAAGCTTACAAACTGACCTGTTAATAAGGAATGGATCGTTGGTGCAGGACAGCGATGACAGCAGTACTCTCTTCTCACTGGCCACTAGAGTGGTGTTGTATTTCTTCCAGCAGAAATCCCAATCACTCCTGTCACCGTGCAAAACTCCGGCACAGTACACTGCGCTCTTCAAATTAGCAGGGACTCTGTGTGAGGGTGCATAAAGGAGACCAAACTATTGATCAGATCCCCAGTCTTCCGTATTTTGAGTTTTCCATATTTGTTTCAATTTATTATTTGCAAGGTTTACTAAACACACATGATTGGTAAAGGTTACAGAACAACACTCACACTTTGTCTGATCAAACCTGTACATGAAATGATAAACCTGCGAAAATGTGAGCTAAATCGGACATCTGAGTCATGAGAATATAGTAAAAACCTGACTCAGGCCAAAATGAATTAGTACTTGAACAAATTTGTGTCAAAATTGATAGAATGCCCCCTTTTTAAAATTCAATTTAGCTAGTAACTTATTTACACACACATCATCAGCTCATGTGATGTCCAAAGGGGTGTTTGTTTCAATTTTGCGCGGCTTCATAGGAGTACATGTATCTGCCAAGTTTTTCTTTTTTTTCCTGAAGGTGTTTGCATTCTTTCCCGATTGTTTTTCATGACTGTTTCTAAAAGCTATATCATGAGTAGAGTCTGCATCTTGACTGAGCACCCTATAGACCTTATTCACTGTGCATCCATCCAACATTCAAAGCAGTGTATTCAAACCAAGGCTTGGATTCAAAATAGTCTGGTACCTGTTTTCTTTTTAGAATTGGTGTTATCTTTTCCAATGGGTATACAAGGAAGGTGACAAGATGGATGTGCCATGAATAAGGCTTATTGGATGGAGTTTATGCATTATAAAACTCCATTATGATTGAAATTATTATTCAAAATCTTCCTAATTTCTGCCTCGATGAAAATTAATCTTGTAACTCACAGGGTTCCGTAAAGCTTCCATTGCCGGAAAAGTCCAGTCGCATTTTTAATGGTTTCACTATCTCCCAAGAAGATGGCATCATAAATCACCACGCTCTTCAGAAAACTGTGCACAAACAAATCAAAAGAACAAGAAGTTTTATAAAATATTTTGGGATGGGTTAAGTATCGCAAAATTGAAAATAAAAAGGCATGCATATACCGGTAAAATATCCACCTCACTAGGTAATCGACAGTATAATTTGCTCATTCCATTCATTTATCTGTTAAAAATCTCCCTTATACAATCATGCACACTTCCTCCAGTACTTGAGAATGAAGCCACCGGGAGACAAGCAGACAATCCAGCCAGCAAATCATCACTTTTGATGAATCACTTCCAGAGCATATATCCAACACCTGACGACAGCAATATTTTACCGGATATTCAACCCTCCAATCTGGACTCTATGCCACCCATATTTATTGATCGCAACATTACTGAGCGTGAACTCAAGAACATTGATCCATCAAAGCCTGTGGTCCAGATAATCTTCCTGGTTCTGTTCTGAAGTCTTGTGCATCTATCTTCTGTGTACCTTTAACTTATCTATTTCATAGATCTATTAATGAAGGAATATTTCCAGCATGCTGGAAAGCTGCTAATATTGTGCCGCTACATAAAACTAAGTCTAAGAAAAATGTGGCCAACTACAGACCAGTGTCCTTATTACCGATTATTTCTAAAGTCTTTGAGAGAATCTTGTGTGCTCAGCTTGTAGACCATGTCCAACCTGCTATCTCTGATCATCAGCATGGATTTGTACCTGGTAGAGATTGTACTACAAATCTTACTACCTTATTACAGGAAGCTTATTCTGCTGTTGATCAGGGCGGACAGTTGGACATCATCTACACTGACTTTTCCAAAGCTTTTGACAGTGTTAATCATGATCTGCTACTTCATAAACTTGCTTCTTATCATGTACATCCATTGTTACTTAATCTGTTACGTAGTTATCTGTCTGAAAGGAAACATCGAGTTGTTGTTGAGGGTGAATGTTCTGAATGGAATCCTGTTCCTTCAGGCGTGCCACAAGGTTCAGTGCTAGGCCCATTGTTGTTTACCTTATTTATTAATGATCTGCCATCAACACTTGTCAACAAATCACTACTGTTTGCAGATGATATGAAGGTTTTTCGACAGGTTTATAATGATTATGATTGTTTATCATTACAACATGATTTGACTTTATTACATGCATGGTGTACAACATGGAAACTAAATCTAAATTTTCAGAAATGTTCTGTAATGAGTGTCACACTTAAGAAGAAACCTGTCCTGTTCAACTATTCTATAAGTAATTGTGTATTGAACCGTGTTTCAACTCAGCAGGATCTTGGCATTTTGATAGACAGTAGGTTAAATTTTGTAGCTCATGTGAATTCCATTGTGAAGAAGGCTAATCGCATTATTGGTTTGGTGTGGCGAAACTTCCGACATTGTAAAAATGAACATGTACTCCGTACACTGTATTGTTCCCTCATCAGACCCAAACTAGAATATTGTACAGTAGTGTTTAATTCCATTTCTCATTCACAATCTCAGCGACTGGAGAAACTACAGCGACGTTATTTATTCTTTATGTATAAGACCCTTCATAATGAACCAGGTAATCTGTCCTACATTGAACTTTGTGATTTATTCAGTTTACGAACCCTTCTGGAAAGGAGAACTGTTAATGATTGCTTATTTCTGTATAAATGTATCCATAACCAGTATAATCTATCCACTGATCTTCCATTTGCTCTCCATGTACCTGAACGTCGAACCAGATCTGCTTCCAAACACATCCTACATGTTCCAAGGAGCCGGGTGGAGGTAACCAAACAAGGATTTGTTTCGAGGATTACATCTACCTACAACCGACTCCATGAAACATGTGATGTGTTTGGGGCACCAACTGTACACTCTTTCCGTAAACAGATTTATAGAAGTATAATTTCCTAACTCTGAATGTATATATCCCTTGTTTAATCACTCAAAGTCTATAGATCTAAATTTCTACTGCATGTATTTATTATTGATGAGTATTGTTTGTTTATTTGGTTGTTAGTTATTGTATATTGTTTGTTTCTTGGATTATATTATAATGGTTTAATTTGTTTTTGTAAATTTTGTAAATGACTTATGTATTTATATTCAGTTTATTTTTCATGATACCTGTAATTGGCAGATCTCTGCTGTTGGTTATCCAATAAATAAATAAATAAATATAGTTCTATTTAATTAATGCAAATTTAACATAATTTAAAGGTAATATCATACTTTGGTTTTTGCAAAGAAATACAGATTAATGGGCAAAAATATCAAGACAGATACAGTAACAGTCATCCGTGAAAATTTAAGTCCCATACGGTGCCCACTTTTGAGAAAACAGTGAAAAACAGCCACAGTATTTCTTAAGTCTTTTCTTTTATTTTTGATCTTTTCAAAAATCAAAAAGATTTTCGGTCGTTGTTTTACTACTTCCTGGGTAAATACACCATTTCAGGCGGAACAAATTTTAACAGTATGTTTCTATGAACACCATCTTTATACCCTGTAAGTTATACGTAAATCTGTCAACGTTTCTGTTTTGGTTTCTTACCAAAGCATGATACTACCTTTAAATCAATTTCTAGGGCAACGAAGAAAAACAATCAAAATCTATTGAAGAAGTGTCAAACTAAAGAATTTGCAAAAAAGGGGAAACAAATAATCACCAAAGATATACCTCTGCAGATGGGTTGCTTCAGCTTCCCAAGTGAGTTTCTTAAACATTTCAAGTTGTGGTTTCAGCAATCTCAGCACATAATCCTGTCCAAAAGAAAGAATACCAATGTAGAGCTCATCTGAGTTCCCATAATAAGCAAAGTTATGACCCACAGCTCACAGACGCGATTATGGTACAGTCAAAAGAAGTTGAGAAAGGATTTTACTCCAAATATCTTATAAATTTCAGGTCATTATTTTGGCTGATGAGCAGTTTTTTGCAGCAGGTTATTACTTGTATTGAAATTATCAAGTGTTATTGAAAAGTGAACAAAGACAAATTGACTGGAGCGGGATTCGAACCGGTGACCTCCTGAATACCGTACAGGCGCTCTACCAACTGAGCCATCCAACCCTATGTTGGTGATGACCCCCAATAGTCAATTATCTTTGGCGGTTCGTTTAGCATAAAGTGTTAATATATATCATCAAGTGTTAATCACATTGCTGCAACACAAAGTGTAAGAGTAACAAGTCTTTTAACAAATTTGTCTCTGGCAACTTTGGAGCAAAAATCACTGAATTGGACTGCTAGCGTTACTGCACATGACTTGAATTATAAATTTATTTTTTCTCAAAAATATTGGAATGCAAACTTTCATAAAAATCCCCAAAATTTGTAAATATGTATTGAAAAAGCTGTGATAGTAAGATCATCGTTACCAAAAACAAACTTGATTCAGCAATAATAGTAAAAATTATTAATATTATTCCTGACCTTTTTTATATTTTGTAATCAGATTGTACTACATACCAGGAAATAGGTGTATCCCTCGGTGTTGCGCAGTACTTTGCCTATAACATGGAGATTATTCAGTGCAGCATTGAGTGGTCCATATTCTGTTTCCTTCTCCAAGTACAGCGATAGGCTCAAACATGTGACCGTATCCAATTTACCAGCCCTGAACAAGACAAAATCATCAACAAAATCAAAAACAATTTTAGCTTTTCTTTTTCCTTAGAAAAAGAATTTTTATTCGGAATGATTGAACATATCATGCATATCATGAACAATGATACTCTGTAAATACAGGGGCCAATGTCACGGTCCTGCTTAGCACGAAAATTTGCTAAGCATGACATTTCTGTCTTAATACAAAACAGGATTTACAACCAAATTTCCATGTGTTGTGAATGTTCTTTGGCTGTTGTTCGCTGACCATGAATTTTAAATGCATTTTTCAATGGTGGTTTGTTTTTTGGGCGAGACATTTTTGTGCTAAGCATATTTTTGTGCTTAACAGTTTTATGAAATTGGCCCCTGAAGAGTCATAACCACTCTTCTTTCATTATAAGAGTTTGACAGCTCATAGGGGGCAAACAGATGCAACTCATGTTATGATGAAAAAAAGTGTAAACAATCTGCAGAATTTTTGCCTGCTGTAACCTTATCATGATGCAGTGCCCAAAATGCTGCGTCTCACCACAATTCTGATAATTCCAAATCTCTGATTCAAGCACAAATTCAAGGGGTTCAAAATACACTATAAACTCACCACGCCAAAGAGAATGCGTCGTCCACCAGATTGGCCCTGTCGGCTGCACTTATTTTGCTATGGTTCTGCATGAGCTGGTTAATCAGGCTTTCCCAGCTGCCCGTGTCGTAGTTGACTCGATAGAAACCCGACTGCTCGCTGTTCCCTTTAAACCATCTGACATTGCCATTCAGGTTAAACTGTATTTTATCTATATTATAGGAGATTAAATAGATACAGGTACAAAAACAATTGTGGTAATGATAAGAGACAAAACATCTAAAAGGTTTATAAAATGGGACGTTACAGAATTTAACAAAAGAGAATTCTTCACTGCGACAAAAGGATAAATTCTTTGCACCAATTTTCCAAATCCATATAATGCTATGATAACACGTTAATGATCTACAGTCTGCAAGGTCCTGACACACTCAAAATTTATATGGAGAGGGGTGCTAAGGCCTAGTGGTCTGTCGTGTCGTACTCAAGATCTTGTGGTCAATCTACAGATTGTGGGTTTGAACCCAGCCATGGGCTAGTGGTGCTTGCGTCCTTGTGCAAGACGCTTTGTCACATATTGCTCCTCTTCACCCAGGTGTAAATGGGTACCTGCGAGGGTAGAGATCAGCTTTGTGGTTTGATTAGCCTATGCGCACCTTATGGTAGCACAAGGCTGTATACGGTACTCCCCAGGGAGTTGAGATGGTTTTAGGAATGTAAATTATGGCCTGATGACCAGGAACAATCAATTCAGCGGCATTTCTACTTCGGCACTTTGGCGCTATATAAATCCAATTATTATTATTCATCCAAGTCCTGGAAATGTGCTTTTGGATGACTGCTCAGGGTTAGACGTACGTGGCCCGAATGACAAAGATGTCCTAGCCTGAAGGTGTATAGGAGGTCAGGGTTCAGCAGTGGCGTAACTAGGGAAAACAGCGCCTGGGGCAAGCGCTAAAATTGCGCCCCTAATTCCAACTTCTGATGCCAATGAAAAAAACACAAGACAATTTGAAATTGGAATCTTTCTTTGTATATTCATCGGATTAGGTTTCCAATACCTTCAACAGAACAGCTCCCTTTTTCTTTTCTTTTTTGCCTTTGTGACCTTTGCGCCCCCCTAAAATGTGGCACCTGGGGCACGTGCCCCTGTTGCCCCACCTTAGTTATGCCACTTGGGTTCAACCTACCTTGATCCTTCCTCATAGTAACCGACACCTTAGTTATGCCACTTGGGTTCAACCTACCTTGATCCTTCCTCATAGTAACCGACACCTTAGTTATGCCACTTGGGTTCAACCTACCTTGATCCTTCCTCATAGTAACCGACACCTTAGTTATGCCACTTGGGTTCAACCTACCTTGATCCTTCCTCATAGTAACCGACACCTTAGTTATGCCACTTGGGTTCAGCCTACCTTGATCCTTCCTCATAGTAACCGACACCTTAGTTATGCCACTTGGGTTCAACCTACCTTGATCCTTCCTCATAGTAACCGACACCTTAGTTATGCCACTTGGGTTCAACCTACCTTGATCCTTCCTCATAGTAACCGACACCTTAGTTATGCCACTTGGGTTCAACCTACCTTGATCCTTCCTCATAGTAACCGACACCTTAGTTATGCCACTTGGGTTCAACCTACCTTGATCCTTCCTCATAGTAACCGACACCTTAGTTATGCCACTTGGGTTCAACCTACCTTGATCCTTCCTCATAGTAACCGACACCTTAGTTATGCCACTTGGGTTCAACCTACCTTGATCCTTCCTCATAGTAACCGACACCTTAGTTATGCCACTTGGGTTCAACCTACCTTGATCCTTCCTCATAGTAACCGACACCTTAGTTATGCCACTTGGGTTCAACCTACCTTGATCCTTCCTCATAGTAACCGACACCTTAGTTATGCCACTTGGGTTCAACCTACCTTGATCCTTCCTCATAGTAACTGACACCTTAGTTATGCCACTTGGGTTCAACCTACCTTGATCCTTCCTCATAGTAACCGACACCTTAGTTATGCCACTTGGGTTCAACCTACCTTGATCCTTCCTCATAGTAACCGACACCTTAGTTATGCCACTTGGGTTCAACCTACCTTGATCCTTCCTCATAGTAACCGACACCTTAGTTATGCCACTTGGGTTCAACCTACCTTGATCCTTCCTCATAGTAACCGACACCTTAGTTATGCCACTTGGGTTCAGCCTACCTTGATCCTTCCTCATAGTAACCGACACCTTAGTTATGCCACTTGGGTTCAACCTACCTTGATCCTTCCTCATAGTAACCGACACCTTAGTTATGCCACTTGGGTTCAACCTACCTTGATCCTTCCTCATAGTAACCGACACCTTAGTTATGCCACTTGGGTTCAACCTAAATTGATCCTTCCTCATAGTAACCGACACCTTAGTTATGCCACTTGGGTTCAACCTACCTTGATCCTTCCTCATAGTAACCGACACCTAAGTTATGCCACTTGGGTTCAGCCTACCTTGATCCTTCCTCATAGTAACCGACACCTTAGTTATGCCACTTGGGTTCAGCCTACCTTGATCCTTCCTCATAGTAACCGACACCTTAGTTATGCCACTTGGGTTCAACCTACCTTGATCCTTCCTCATAGTAACCGACACCTTAGTTATGCCACTTGGGTTCAACCTACCTTGATCCTTCCTCATAGTAACCGACACCTTAGTTATGCCACTTGGGTTCAACCTACCTTGATCCTTCCTCATAGTAACCGACACCTTAGTTATGCCACTTGGGTTCAACCTACCTTGATCCTTCCTCATAGTAACAGACACCTTAGTTATGCCACTTGGGTTCAACCTACCTTGATCCTTCCTCATAGTAACAGACACCTTAGTTATGCCACTTGGGTTCAACCTACCTTGATCCTTCCTCATAGTAACTGACACCTTAGTTTTGCCACTTGGGTTCAGCCTACCTTGATCCTTCCTCATAGTAACCGACACCTTAGTTATGCCACTTGGGTTCAACCTACCTTGATCCTTCCTCATAGTAACTGACACCCTAGTTATGCCACTTGGGTTCAACCTACCTTGATCCTTCCTCATAGTAACCGACACCTTAGTTATGCCACTTGGGTTCAACCTACCTTGATCCTTCCTCATAGTAACCGACACCTTAGTTATGCCACTTGGGTTCAACCTACCTTGATCCTTCCTCATAGTAACCGACACCTTAGTTATGCCACTTGGGTTCAGCCTACCTTGATCCTTCCTCATAGTAACAGACACCTTAGTTATGCCACTTGGGTTCAACCTACCTTGATCCTTCCTCATAGTAACCGACACCTTAGTTATGCCACTTGGGTTCAACCTACCTTGATCCTTCCTCATAGTAACCGACACCTTAGTTATGCCACTTGGGTTCAACCTACCTTGATCCTTCCTCATAGTAACCGACACCTTAGTTATGCCACTTGGGTTCAACCTACCTTGATCCTTCCTCATAGTAACCGACACCTTAGTTATGCCACTTGGGTTCAGCCTACCTTGATCCTTCCTCATAGTAACCGACACCTTAGTTATGCCACTTGGGTTCAGCCTACCTTGATCCTTCCTCATAGTAACCGACACCTTAGTTATGCCACTTGGGTTCAACCTACCTTGATCCTTCCTCATAGTAACCGACACCTTAGTTATGCCACTTGGGTTCAACCTACCTTGATCCTTCCTCATAGTAACCGACACCTTAGTTATGCCACTTGGGTTCAACCTACCTTGATCCTTCCTCATAGTAACCGACACCCAAGTTATGCCACTTGGGTTCAACCTACCTTGATCCTTCCTCATAGTAACCGACACCTTAGTTATGCCACTTGGGTTCAACCTACCTTGATCCTTCCTCATAGTAACCGACACCTTAGTTATGCCACTTGGGTTCAACCTACCTTGATCCTTCCTCATAGTAACTGACACCTTAGTTTTGCCACTTGGGTTCAGCCTACCTTGATCCTTCCTCATAGTAACCGACACCTTAGTTATGCCACTTGGGTTCAACCTACCTTGATCCTTCCTCATAGTAACTGACACCCTAGTTATGCCACTTGGGTTCAACCTACCTTGATCCTTCCTCATAGTAACCGACACCTTAGTTATGCCACTTGGGTTCAACCTACCTTGATCCTTCCTCATAGTAACCGACACCTTAGTTATGCCACTTGGGTTCAACCTACCTTGATCCTTCCTCATAGTAACCGACACCTTAGTTATGCCACTTGGGTTCAACCTACCTTGATCCTTCCTCATAGTAACAGACACCTTAGTTATGCCACTTGGGTTCAACCTACCTTGATCCTTCCTCATAGTAACCGACACCTTGCTAGCATCATCACTGGTTATATAGGTCAGAGGAATAGTCCACTTGTAGCTGTACAAATCAAACAGAAAATCAGGTATTGGTATATTGCATCCTTATCATCGGGCCATCATGGAAAATTGCAAGAATATTACAGTATAAAAAAAACACACATATTCGACACACAATAAAGAATCAGTTAAGTACAGACATCGATAAGTTGCCGAAATAAAAACGAGAAAAACAACCAAAGATATAAAGAAAACCTCACCCATAAGGCGAAACCGACTCTTGTGAAGGCACAGCATTTGGAGCATGCAAGAAATGCTCTTGGGTGACGATAACCTTTGACCCCTTGCGATTCATAGTGACCACAGGATAGCCCATCTGTAATGTCCATGTGTCCATCATGCCAGCTATGTCCAAGGCATTGGATGGGTTGGATGCTTTATATGCCTATAACATTGATACAAATTAAAATAATGTTAAAACGCTCTCCATAATTCCCAAGCAGGGTTCTAGCCACGATGGGCGGTGCTGGGCGGGCCAGCCCGGCACTGGAAATTTGCGCCCGCAATGTAGATCTGAAATAAACTCTGCCGCCCAGCACGAATTTCCGCAGAGTGAATAAAAGTATTCCCAATATTTTTTTTGAATTTTGATCACATTCCGGAATAAAAGTTCACTCTTTTCTGTTATACACCTGAAATTCATTGAATATCAGTCCTTAAAATGTAGCTTAATACCATTAAATGGCTCTGCCGTCGGAACAGTGAAAATGTTGGCCTTGGACCTTGATCATGTTGCGGCTGCATTTTTCTCACCACGACTCAACTTCATATCTAGAGCCCACCACTAAAATTGGTCTGGCTAGAACCCTGTTCCCAAGGATTTCAACAATGGCTCTCCAAAGTAAATACACCTGTAAATGTGACACATATTAAGAGACCCTGAATCTGCTACAATTCTAGTCAAAGACAATACACTGATCCAGTAGGCCACGCCCCTTGAACAATTGACCAATCATGATGCACTATTTAAAGACAATATACTGATCCAGTAGGTCCGACAAATTGCCGCCATTTTGTTTGACAAAATGTTTACTACACACTTTTCCTTGAGTTTACTTTCGTTTTCATATGTACGAGGCAATTCTTTTTCAAATTTATGGTTATATGAAAGTTAACTTATATTATTAACCATGGTCATGCAGAGTTTATTATTTCATTGTAATTCTGACTCTCGATGCCCTGGCTGAGAGGAAATGTAATTTGTTGGCATTTTGCAAAACCCAAATCCAACAGAGAGAGGTGCTTTCGGTGGTTGAGAGTGTGCAATGCTTCGTGTGTGGGTAATCGTGACACGTTGTGTGCGTGTGCGTTGTTGCTTGGACGTTGCTATGGTGGGTGTGGCCTACTGGATCAGTGTTTTCAAATAAGCATCAGTTTGTATAGGACTGTTTACCTCTGACAGGGAATTCCACAGGTCTTTTGTCTGAGCATTACTGAACTTGAACTTCCTCAAGTAGGACTGAAGCCCTTGCACAAATACACCATCAGGGAGGAAATCATGCAGCATTCGAATTATCGAGGAGCCCTGGATTTGAAGAGTAAAAAGAAAAATTAGTCGAAAGGGAATCAAGGGGGGAAGGGTGGTAGAGTAAACCGGGGCAATCCATTAAAATCGCTAATAAAAGATATATAAAAGCTCTTTAACAAGTTGATTTCAGCTGGGAAATGGTAATGAGTAAGTTGGTGCAAGATTTGCACCATCACGCATAGTTACTACATGTAATTCAGTGGAATGCTGATACAATGAACACTGCCGAACCGAACATTTGGCTATACCGAACATCATCCTTGACTACCAATTTTTATGTACAATGTATAGGCACGATGAACAATGCTTGGGTCATATGTGAGTAGAGTTGTGCGTTGGTTCTCTCCTATGCTTTGAGGGTTTCTCTCCGGGTTCTCCGGTTTTTCCCCCTCCACAAAAACCAAACACTTTCAATCTCAGGCTGTGCTTCGTGATCATATATGGGTTGATGTGGCTGCCTGCCAAAGGGCGCCCATGAAAGCCTGCTACTCGGTCACGTGTAGCACCATCCTTCATAATTCATATTGTAATTGCTGGGAACCTCTGGAAAACAGTGTTTCACTGAGCAGGTAAACCCAGGGTAAAACATGAAATAAATCAAGAATACCAGTACCTTGTCGTAGGAGATGCTGTCAAATATTGCATTGATCTCTTTGGGGTCTGCCACGGGTACCGAGATGGGATGAGAATTGCCGTGACTATCTGCCTCCAGAGCCGTCTGAGTTGCAAATATCGGAAACTGATCCATCTGTTTGCAAATGATACAAAACATCATTTTCATCACTGCTTATTTCCTCGACAGATTTCTCATAATATCAACGAATCATTTCAGACTCTGCTGACAAAATTTGAAAATGTCTGATATCAAGATTAAACTGTTCATTTAGAATTCTGAAAACTAAGAGCAGAAGTTATTTTCCACATCCATTCTTCAATTTCTCTTGAATTCTGGTTTTAAATGCTAACCACAACTATGGTACACAGGGTTGTAATACAAAATTTGAAGGCAAGGGGCTACATATGTCAGAGAATCACCTGCTCACTACGCACGAATGTCTGATACATACGTGCCAAATTTTATGCAACGCTGCACATCAGCCAATCAGTTCTGTTTTGAGAACATTTCCGTCGCGCATGTGATAGACGCTCGCTCGCTGTACGGCCAGTGTTATCACATAGACTAGGTGCTACAATGGGGTCTAGCAAAATCCTGAAAAAAATTGATTTGGTGGTTTCCGTTGTAAGTCGTACCTTTCCTAATTGGCTTCTTTTCATGACAAATATTTCTATGGTACTTACCATACGCCATTCCTTGTTGTAATTGTTTGTTCCGATATACTGAATGTAACTTGCAAAACCCTCATTCAGCCACAAGTCATTCCACCACTCCATCGTCACAAGATTACCAAACCACTGTGAAGAACAAGGACATAGCAACCATAAATAGGACCGGTGAGCTTGTGAACTCTTTAACAGTTGATTAAAAAGGTCTTGCCACACAATGTTCAGTGTGACATGCACATTCAAATCTCAAACACTGTAAGTACCTTAAGGTCTAGCTTAGAGCTACAAAGCTGCCAAAATGGCTGCTACAGCAGAGCCAGTAACTGTCCACATTAAATACAAAGTGCAAAGACATATAGGGCATTTACGAAACAGAAGCTCAGGCTCAGACTAAGGCTCAGGCTCCGTCATCCATAATATGCTGAAAATATAGTTTGTGGTTTTTTATTGAAGCTGAAGCTCTGTTTTCCTTTTCAAACCAGAGAATCTTTTTTTGAACTCCAGCCAAAAGCCTCTATTTTCATACCAGTTATTTTAAAATGGATTAACAAAATGGAACCGGAGCCGGAGTCTGAGCCTCCATTTCGTAAACCCCATAATTTACAATATAACGCCTGTCTTGCAGTTTACTCTTACATCATGTTTTTGTTCTCTTCCAAAATACCTGGTAGCCTTCATAAGTTTTTTCGGGGAGTCAGGTTCGCATAGCAGTTCTTTCCTCGCCTTTCACCTCTGTGGACCGGTTTCAAGTCTGGCTCGGTTCACAAGTGGATTGGGTTTTCACTCCCTACCTGATTCCGGCCGAGGGTTTTACCCAGAATATCACTCTGGGGTTTTCCTCCCACCTCTAAACTGTATCTTTTTCTCATCATCTTTCCATAAAAAGGTTTCATCAGGCTTTCAAGCTACAGTGCCTAGGGCACTTTTGAGGAACCCTTGGTGTCGTAACCAGAAATAAATAATAATAACAAAACATTTTATCAGCTACTATTAATCAAAGGTTTTCCTTTCCAGTGTCTTTTTCCAGCCAAATATATGAACCTGGATATGCTGTAAAATTTAAAATGATAATTAATTTTTCTCCTGTGTAGACATGTCACCTGGTGGGCCAGTTCATGGGTCACAGTCTCCACAATCCACTGCATCTTGTCAGCTGATGTCACTCCTTCTTGGTATAGAATGGACACCTCACGGTACGTGATCAGTCCCCAGTTCTCCATAGCTCCAGCTGAGAAATCCGGAATCGCGATCATATCTACACGCCAAATGGAGGTAAGGTGTGCATGATGACATAAAAACAAGATACCGTATTAAAATCACTATATGCTTGAACTTTCAGCTGAAGGATGTGGGTTAATGCATATTTGAAGTCTTCAGATGATGACTAGAGCAGGCTAGCTCGTCAAAACCAGAAGTGTGATGAAATTAGAAGTGCGAAAGTACGAACGAATATTACATAATGTTTCTGAAAACCGATCAACAGGTATTTGAAGTGTTTGGCAGAAAACCTCGTGAAACAGTGGTCATTGGTTCTCAATTACCTAATAATCCTCAAGGGATTTTGACCAGAAACATTCCTCCATTCACCAAATTCCAAGACTGCCCAGCAGCACTGCGCATTACCTCTACTGAACTTGGACTTGGACTAAGTTGGGCCAGCAAGTTGGACAAAAAGCTCTGTGAATGTCCATGTCAATAATGGATATGAAATAAAAATCAAGCTGCCATCTTTTTAAGTACACCATATTCTACTTATTCTCAGCGGAACAGTCTTGATAGTTCCTGTTTTGTGTCTGGATAAACCCACAAAGAATCTGACAATCGTTTCTGTGTGCAAGGCACTGTAACTTGTTTGCCATATTGGTCACCCCTGGGACTGAACGACTAACCTTGTTTAGAAAGAGGATAATTAATGCCAAAGAACTTCTCATAGAAGGGAATCGTCTTTTGCAAAACATTGAGAGCCAGATGAGCTTGGCTGATCTTTCCGGGTGATGCGTAGACAGCAATCTGATCAAATTAAGCAGGACAAGAGTAATATCATAATATATAAAAGGTTTTTTTCTGTTAGTTACGGAGCTTCACGAGTGCCATTCCACTTATCCAGATAACCACATAATTTATCTCGCCAAGTCGACTTTTGAAATGGTAAAAGTTGTCTTGTCTCCATAATTATCTCAACAAGATGACTTTTAGCGAAAACGATAAATCGACTTATCCTGATAATTTATCTGGCCAAGTCAACGAAGTACCTCTAAAAAGTTGTCTTATTCTGATAGATAACCTCAGTTTTATTAAGTCGTCTTTACAGGGTAAACTATCAGGACAAGTCGACTTCCTTCTTTCAGTAAGTCGTCTTGGCGAGATAAATTATCAGGATATGTCGACTTCTAATAGTTTTCACTAAGTCATCTTATATGAATAAATTATCTTGATAAGTCGACGTTTAGGGTTTACAAAGTCGATTAGTGGTTGTGATTCACCCATAATGTCTTATGTCATGGCGGCCACAAAAATGCGCAAGGACACTATACTCACGTCTGTACCAGATTCTGTGGTGTTAGGAATGTTCACAAAGTCGCAGACGACGAACGCAACGAGATACGTGCTCATGGGAACAGACGTATTGTATTCATCTTGGACCATCTCATCGTTGATTGTCGTTTGACCTATACGGGCCGTGTTGAACAAGGATATGAGTTCTTTTGCCCGAATCATCTTCATGGCAAATGTTGCTTTGAATGCTGGCTCATCAAAGCACGGGAAAGCTCTACGGGCATCTGTGGGTTCAAACTGTGTGGAAGCAATGTACCTGTTGAGACCAAGGAAGGAACCCGTGATTAGTTCACCCATACATCTTTAATTAACAACTACAAGAATTTTTTGATCTTTTAAAGATAAAAAAAAAAAGAGAAAAGACTTGCCCAGTTTTTCACTGTTTTCTCAAAAAGTAGGTATCGTATGGGACTGAAATTTTCACAGATGACTGTTAATGTATCTTCCTTGATATTTTTGCACATGAATCTGTATAATTTGTTTGACAAAAACCAAAGTATGATATTACCTTTAAGGATAAAAACAATAATTAACTAGTCAAATTATATGTGCTCAAACAGTCCTACCTCTTCACCCCATCTTCAACGTAAGAACTAAGGTAATATCCAGCTAATGTATCAGACAGTGCATAATTGAAGTTGAGGGTCAATCTGTAGGTGCGATCCTTGCCGAGCATTCCGCGCAGACCGAAGTAGACTTGCTCGTGAGGCTCATACTGGAGCATCTTGGTGATGCTGCGGGACTGTCGTGACCCATCGATGGCCGTGACCTCCTGAGGTTTAGTTAGCGTCAGGTCCTTGGTATGCAGAACTATTCTGTCTGTGGCTGAAATGACCTTGAAGTCAATTTTGACCACTCCCGTGACCTGGAGACAAAAAGATGGAACGATAACTTGATTACCTTATAATAATAATAATATTTTCTCCATGTAATTTCTGCATTTACTGTCACAGTGTCACTACCTCAAAATCAAATTATTTAGTTACAAACTTGAAAAGTGAACAAAGAAAAATTTACTGGAGCGGGATTCGAACCGGCGACCTCCTGAACACCGTACAGGCGCTCTACAAACTGAGCCATCCAGCCCTATGTTGGTGGTGACCCCAATAGTCAACTATCTTTGTTCGTTTGGCAAACGAACAAACAAACTTATTGAAAACGGACATAATGCGCCCTTTTATGTCTCAGAAAACTATGAGATGGATGTTAGAGTTTTTAGAGCACTTGGTTAAATCTACATAAATTTACATTTTGTTTTTGTTTTTTATTTCAAGTCCTTGTTTTGGCTGATGAGCAGTTTGCAGGAGTTTAGGCCTTTATTACCTGTATTGATTTGTTTTTAATCATCATGCAATTCTAAAGGCTGAGTCTGCCAATCATGAAACCTGGCTCAGTTAAGGAGAAGAAGAAGAAGATGTATAATTCTAAAGGAACTCGCATTTGCTTCGAATGATAAGCTGTGCTTCAACAGATACATGTCTAGAACTGTAAAAAGTTATGTATTTCTTGCCATGACAGTCCAAGACTTGTTTACTAAATGAATGTCTACCAAGCGGGAACACGCAACCTTGCAAAACAGATGTTTCTGTCTTAATAACCTTATCCCAGTCCAAGGTCAGTCAAGATTTAATAAGGAATGAGTTTAACATATTGCCCCCACTTCATCTAGTTTACATATAAATGAAAAAGTGATGATGATATGGTCAAATTTGCTTCCAGTTTCGTTCATTCAGGGGGGCTATAATTAAATAAATAAATTTGTAAAAATACAGGTAGAAAATTTATGAACTATTTGCTAAGTTTTTTTTTCCAAGCTTGAATCTTTTCGGAATTAGTGTCTTTTACGCCACCCATATATTTTTCAGTATTTATTTGGAAAGAAACTGGGTTTTTTTTTCACTGAAATATTGCCGAAATATTTCCATTTTAGGGTTTACAGGACCCATGCTTTAAGTAACAAATCTCATTTTGGAACAGAAGAAGCTAAATAAATACTGAAAATAATATGGGTGGCGTAAAAGACACTAACCCCATCTTTTCCTTCCTCCACGCTTGAATGAACCATTAATTTTCTAAAGCAAGCTTAAGCTAAGGAGAAAATAAACTCACTCGAAAATTTGTCATATCTGTTGTTATGGTAAGATCATAGTGGAGGGGTTTCAGATCAGTAGGCAGCCGAATTTCAGTCCATGGGAACGGTTCACCATTAGTAGCAGTCACCGGTGTTGATGGTGGTACCACCGTGGTAGTAACACTGGGTGCACTACTGGGGGGAGCAGGTGTCAAGCTGGGGGAGCCAGGGCCAGGGACAGGCGGTTTGGTGGACTCGATGACAGGTGATGACACGCATTGTGGACGAGCAAGACTAGCCACGATGGCCACCAGCAAAATGGCGATCACCACCCCACTGACGATCATAATGGCGACCAGTTTACTGCAGCTCCTCGTGCTCTTGAACGTGGACCTGCTCCGACCCACGGACTGGACCCTGGGGTTGCCGGCGTTCGGGTACGGCCCATCGTCTTGAGGGAACCCCATCATGGAATCGTCGAAATCCAGCCGATCCGTCGGATCCTCGTGCAGAGGACTGTAGTTCACATCAGACGCCATCTTTCACTTTCACCTCGATCTAAAAAAATCTATGATTGAAGGTCTAAAACGATCGATCGACTGAATGTAGCCTGCAAATCGCACTGTATGCATCGACGCGTTTAGATTCTACACATGTTACAGTAATTTTAACAGTGATTTGACATATAATATCTAACCTGTAGTAAATCTATGGCGATGTACAATTGTGGGTCGATAATATCGCATTTCGACCTCGAATACTAAATGCACATAGTGAAAGCTCATACATAAAAACTCGCCACACATTATGCGTGTCACAGTGTCAATGGCCTTGTACATAAGTCTAGCCTTCTTACCAGCAGTAAATGTTTAACCATAGAGCAAGAACCTTGCTCTGCCATTCAGGCTGATATATACCAAATGGGGCATAATTAATCATATTCAAAGGCGGTGCAGACCGCGTTCCTAATTACATGTATCATTCATTAATTATAATGGAACCTTTCCTATAATTTTCTTTCTGTGTTTAGTTGTGTATAGGCTCCCTCTCTCATTTCTCTCTGTACGCTTGTTTGCTAAGTGTTGGATTGTGTTGTTTGAAGATAAGGCTTAAGTTGATTAATTTAATGAATAAGGAAATAATTATGTTACGCAAGGCAATTACTTTTAAAGGCAGGCAGTACATCCCAGGCATTCTTCACAAAGAAAAGGTTTAAAGGTAATCTCATATTTTGGTTTTTATCAAAGAAATAGAGATTCATGGGCAAAAATATCAAGGAAGATACAGTCAGTCATCTGTGAAAATTTCAGTCGGCCATATGGTGCCCACTTTTTAAGAAAACAGTGAAAACAGCCACATTATTTCTTAAGTCTTTTCTCTTTTATTTTTGATCTTTTAAAAGATCAAAAAGATTTCCGGTCATTGTTTTACTAATTTCTGGATAAATACACCATTTCAGGGGGAAACATTTTAACGGTATGTTTCTACCACCACCATCTTCATACCCTATAAGTTATATGTAAATCTGTGAACATTTCTGTTTTGTTTCTTATCAAAGTATGATACTCCATTTAATATCCATTATGCTGGTTTCTCAATTTCCATTTTTTATCAAGTCAAGTGTATGTAACAATCATCAAATAACCACAAGGGAAACTGTCTGGGTTCATTTAAATCATTGAAAGGTGAAAACATTCAGGTAACAAGCAAACAAACAAACTATATCCCCCCTTTAAAAAAAAAGGAAAAAAAGAAAAACAGGTAGTTTTAAGTTGTTTTCTTGAAAAAATATGAACATCGACTTTGATGATTTTTTTTCACCTACTATGTATATTTTTTAAAAGTAAATGATCAGAAATGAATTGCAGTCTTACAAAACACACCATACATGAACCCTATCGGAGCATAATTTCAAGTCTTGAGTTAAAATCAATGACCCTACCCCCTATGGGTAAAATCTACAATATCAAATAACCAACTGCAACAATCAATTTCTCATTTCTCAAACTTTTTTTATTTCAGTATTTTTTTCAATTTTATGTAAAAATAAATTTTCTTAGGAAATACTTGAAAAAAAAAAGAAGAAGACACATTTATGATGTGTCCATAAATATACTTTACTGCATATTGGTGGACTGTTTGGGTGCACCCTCAAATTCCTCCAAGAATACACTGTAGGTTAATACAACTTATTTTAAAGTTTATCATCAAATAACCACAAGGGAAACTGACTGAATTCTATGCCATTTAAAGGTGAACAAAGAAATTGAATGAAGCAAGATTTCAACCAGCAACCTCCTAAATACTGTACAGCTGTTCTACCAACTGAGCTATCCAGCCTTATGTTGGTGGTGTCCCTAATAGTCAATTATTTTAAAGTTGTCAGAGCCAGGCATGATATTTGTGAATGATTTGGAATGTCAGATATACATGACTGACAATATACCTCCATGATCTACTGCGTAGACATATCATACTTGAATATACTGTTACAAATTTTGACTAAGTTTCTCTTGTAGTAATGTTGTTGCTAGAGATATAACGGTCGGATGGGTGACGCACTCCACAAGAATGTCTCTCATTTCATCAACAGAGAAATTGCTCTTGGTCGTCTGTATATTCAAATCTCTATTTTGTGGTTCTACATCACCAGATTGAGTTGGTTCATGTTTACTTTCTTTGTATATCTGCCCTTGACACTGAACTGGAACGATGAAACTGGGCAAGATGTCGGTGGACTGGTCCTGATTGGATGGATAATGATCCGTTTTTAGGAGTTTGGTGTGGGAGCCAGACCTCTCTGTGTGACCTGGACATCGTTTCCGTCCAGCAGAGCTTGGATTTATGTCCAGATTTTCTGTGTGGCTTGAGCTCTTCTCTGTCTCGGTCCCAGGTTGTGCAGCCTCAGCGGCACAGTCAAAATTTGTATTGACTTTCTGGGTGTCAAGCTGGAGAGGACAAGAGGCTACGTCAGTTGCTGGACGGACTTCCTTTCTCGCCGGCTCATGCTGAGACATGGCGTCAGCATGGACGGCCAGGTCTTCCCCTGAATTTGGTTCATGTCTAGGAAGTTCTCTGGCCTGAATTGGTTCTGCTCGATTGGAGGACTCTGGAGAGTTACTGTCGTCAATTGTACTTGGTGAATTCAGTGATGAGAGTTCTTTGTGGGCTGCCTTGATGTAGCGATAATTTGTCTCTTCATCATAGATTGTCTGATGAGGACAAATGAACGCAAAAGAGGATATCAAAATCATAAGATACAGGAGTTATAATTATATCATTTGTCTTCAGAAAAGGGATATTGCTTAATATAAGGCTATACAAAAACCCCTTGGCAAATTAATCCACTTTAGGAAACAAATAATAAGTTGTCTTTCTCAAATCTCTCCATCTTCATATCACAAAAATGCTACATATACCAGCAGGAAACAAAAGTATCAATAATGAAATTTTCATGAAAAACATTCTATAATAAACACTAATACTAAAATCGAAAAGGCACTTTGTGAAGTGCTTATTTACGTCGTTAAAGGGCAATAAATTGTTTACATATTTCTATCTCCGCGACGAATAAATCAATAATAACAGAAATAAGAATACTAAAATTATTCATAAAAATAATTTTGTAAAAATCTTCATACATTTTGTTTCACAGAAATAAAAATTGATGGAATTAAAAAGCAATAACTTGTACCTCCGTTGGATTCAACCAGCGTCTTGCATCACAAGATGAAGACATAAGGGAAGAAACGATCACTCTAGTTACTGCTTCCTGTAGCCTACTTTCCTTGTCGCTCTCCTGTTAATATTGGAAGAAAAAGACAACTCAAAATACAAGTAATAAACGGCTGCAAACTGCTCATCAGCCAAAATGTCCAGGGGTCGATTTCACCAAACTCTTTGTAAGTTACTATCAACCTTTGACGCATTGAAGCCATATGTAGGATAGGTCCCCAATGATGGGTTATCCTTCGTAACTCGAGTTACGATCGATCGCAGGGCTTCGATCCCTGAAATCGACCCCTGAAATATATTAAATGCTTGGAGGTAGGAGGGCCTGACGCATTTTGATCCTAGTCATGCTAGCAGGATCTTTCTTTCAGCCTTTGAGAAAGATCCTGCTAGGATCAAAACGCGTCAGGCCCTCCTAACTCCTTACAACTGAAAATAATTAGTTTATCAAGGCTTCTGGAAGCTAAGCTTCTTAACAGTCAACCTGCTGCTGAATGGAAAGGTCTATCAATTTTACATCTACAGCCCCCATTTCTACTCAGAACCACACGCTCTCACAGAAGAGATTTAATTGTGTCATCGCAAACCTACCTAATAGTGCTTCTACCATGAATAGCTTCAAGTCTTATTTACAAGGCAAGCTGTTGTTTTAAAAAAAAATCTAAAAAACAAACTCACCACTTCAACCCATGTATTTATGCTAATCGACACCTCCAGTGATTCCACAAAATGCCACCAATGCTTAGGAACAAACAACACATCTCCTGGCTCCAGAGTCACGATGTAAGGGGTGGTCTCCGCAAATCTTGGATAGCGTTCCAGAGATGGGTTGGCAATGTTGATGGGGCTGAAAACACTGGACTCTTCATACGGAACTCTTGTTGGGTAGAGGAGTTGGGTCTGGCTCGGTGGAAACAAGTGCCACCTCTTTCTGCGAGCAGAGAGAAATGGTATCCATTTTAATGATTACAGCAAGGGCCGATTTGAAAGCACAGATTTTGCATTTACTGTGCAGTTTCCCTTTGACAGCAATGCTAAATGTAGGCACATCCTGCAGTTGGCATCCGTTGTTAACAAGGGCATGCTATCACAATTATAACAACAACACTTTATCCACTAGTTGGATGCAAATACAGCGAGCATTTTTCACCGTTTTCTAAAAAATTTGGCACCATTTGGGACTGAAACTTTCACAGATGACTGTTACTTGCCCTTTCTTAATATTTTTGCACATGAATCTGCAATTTTTTGACAAAAAACATATCAAGTATGAAGTTACCATTAAGCCCAACAAACATATGCACATGCAGCTCTGTGAAATGGATCCCAAAAACCAGATGCCAACTGAACCTCTTCAACAAAGTGCAATTCATAATCAGGCAAAAGCATCAATTATTAAGCGCAAGGAGAGGACGAACACACTACACTTCAGTGTCTGAAACATTGGATTGACATCCTATCCTTAAAGGTAATATCATACTTTGGTTTTTGTCAAAGAAATACAAATTTATGGGCAAAAATATCAAGGAAGATACACTGAGTAACGGTCATCTGTGAAAATTTCAGTCCCATACTGTGCCCACTTTTTGAGAAAACAGCCACAGTATATCTTTAGTCTTTTCTCTTTTATTTTTGATCTTTTAAAAGATCAAAAGGATTTTCGGTCGTTGTTGTACACATTTCTGGATAAATACACCATTTAAGGCAGAAAAATGTTAATGGTATGTTTCTACTACCACCATCTTTTTACCCTGTAAGTTATACATACATGTACGTAAATCTGTGAACATTTCTGTTTTGGTTTCTTACCAAAGTATGATACTACCTTTAACAATTCAAAAGAGACTCTAATTGCCCAAAGCTTCTGCAAACCTTAATCATCTGAACTTCCACAACCTGCAATCCATTACCTGCCATAGATTTGAGCCACAAGGTTAAATCCATAGGTATCATAATGGCCTGGTGTGAAGGCACCTTCACTGCCAATCCAGATAGTGCTCTGCCTTCCATCCCGGTCTGTGAAACCCAGATCTGACCAGTGTACAGCCTGAAATATAAAATCAAACATGTATGAACATTTCACTTGTTGTACAATCAATCCAACTTGGCTAGCAGAACCTCAAAGATGATTACAAAATATACATTTTTCTCTGTGAATTTGGAAGTGCGTCATACCCGAAGCTTCGTTCAGGCTTCGGACACATTGTGTGCGATTTGTTGCGATGATCGTAACCCTTGGTCCATCTAGGTGACATGGACCTTAGGTCAGGTTGGTATAGCGGCTCTTTCTTTGTCTGTCACCTCTGGCGGACAGATCCACAAGTGGATTCGTTTTTCAGTCCCTACCTGATTCCGTGGGTTTTACCCAGAATATTACTCTGGGGTTTTCCCTTCCACCTCTATAACTGTATCTTCTTCTCATCATCTTTCTTTTAAAGGTTTCTTCAGGCTTTCGAGCTACAGTGCCTAAGGCACTTTGAGGAATTCTTGATATCAGAAATAAATAATAATAGGTCTTTACGATCACAGGGATGAGATTGACCAACGATAAAAATGTCTGAAAACGGCTGACAGGGAGCACAAAAAGTCTGAAACCTGAAAATCTCCTATACTTTTGTAAACAGCCTGTGAGGAAAAAAATCTGAAATCAGATTTTAATCTGAGAAATCTCATCCCTGCGATCACCAAAGTAGGTGTATGAAATTCATTCTTTGCAAAGTCATAATGCCTTTCCTTTTAAAAAAAAAAAGCTCACTACAATAAAAATGTTTAAACCTCAAGGATTTCTGGGTGATCCTCAAATAAAAATGCCATTTGCTTGTAGTCCACATAACACCAGTGCTCTTCTCTCTTGTATTTCAGGAGTGGATTCGTCGAGGTGGGGGAACATCCAACTTTGGCACAGCTCAACCACTCACAGAACTGGTCTAGCGTTGCCACTTCATGAGCACTGTCTACTTCCCACAGCACAGAGCCTACGGCATGAAAACATCAGACAGAAAGTAAGGTAAGAACACTGCAGTTAATCTGTCAATACACATTCGCCACAAGCTTGCTAGAGGCCTAGCAAAATCACAAAGAATACCGATTCCGTACGGTGCAAATCACAAAAAAAAGGTATCCAGTCCCTCAAAAAACCCATTTATTTCGTTATTACAAACTACTTAATAATGCTGGTGGCGAACGAGTTGGTTGGCGTACGAGTTGACCAGCATTCGTAGTGCTACAGTGCTAGTGTAATGTTTACTCCGAAACAAGTCAACTCGTACACGCGCCAACTCGTACACGCGCCAACTCGTACACAAATTGGTCAACTCATACACACACCAACTCGTACACAGCTTGGTCAACTCGTACACACTAACACAGGCCAACTAGTTACGCAATACTCGTATGCAGATGGCATCGCTTTAATAAAGTCGGACTGTTTTTGTCGTATTAGTTTTAGGAATAAGTGGGGTTCCTGAAGTTTAGTACACTCAGGTTAGCTGGTAACCAGTTTCTACTCACCTAAATTCTAGGTAATTAGAAGCTGGGTAGCAGCTGAGCTGAGTGTACTAAACCTAGCCTGAGTGTACTAAACTTCAGGAACCCCGAATAAGTTTCATGTGAATAAGAACTTTTCGAAAATCTTTACTCACTCAGTTCTTTTGCGGAAACGGGACCAATGCGAACTTTCAATTTATTTCCTTTCAAAACTGACGCTAAATACTCAGGAGACCAGTGTCGCGACGGCCAATTCACTAGCGTTCCCTTCAGTACTGTCGGTAGAGATAAGAAATCTGTCACTTGTCGTACTTTGTCTTTAGAATACTGCATTTTAAATGGCACAATCCTAGACAGTGTTGCATTTGTTTACAATGTTATGGACGCCGCCATGTTAAATAGCGCCCTCTCTTGGTAGCCTGATCAAAGTGAAATACGATGCATAGCGCCCTCAATAATTTTTTCTCGACTCATTACCCAGAAATTCTTGACTAATTTAAACAGCAAACAAAAACTCGCAGATTTCGGATTCTTTAGCATTTTTATATACATCCAAGAAGAATAACGATACCAATGCATGTGATGTCGATTGCCAGACAGAACAATGCGAGCTTTGCCTCAAAGTCCCCAGCCGGACGAGGGCGTTCATTGTAACAATCCCTTCCGATTTCCGAATACTCCTTCCAACAACGACGGTAGTAACATGTGTTTATATAGAAAGGGCCAAACAAGATGCATGTTTGCCCTACTAGTTATAGACAGAACTAATTTGTAGCCATGCACATACCGTTAAAATGTTTCCGCCTGAAATGGTGTATTATCCATAAATTTGTAAAACAACGACCGAAAATCTTTTTGATCTTTTAAAAGATCAAAAGTAAAAGAGAAAAGATTTAAGAAATACTTTAGCGGTCTTTCACTGTTTTCTCAAAAAATGGGCAACGTATGGGACTGAAAATTTCACAGATGACTGCTACCGTATGTGAATTAATATTTTTGCCCATGAATCTGTATTTCTTTGATAAAAACCAAAGTATGATATACCTTTTAGTAAATGCCACGTCCTTGGGAAAAATATTGCTGTTAATAACGCAGGAGTTGTTTAGCGAAGGGACCTTATTTTCAGTAAAAGGCGTTGTATCCCATCCCGTTGTCCGGTCTGCCATTATGATTTCCAGATAAGTGTATTGATATAAATAACTTTCATCCCCTTGACTGATTGTTGATAATCGCTCAACCTCGGCATCCAAATCGTCTTGTACCAAGTTGCTCTATCTCACGCCATCACCTACGCAAATTCCTCCACACATGGCCCCGGGAAATCATCGAATCCCGCTGCAAATAATCGTTCATCACATTGTTCAAATCCTGGCATCTAAACATACACTTCTATCTCATCCACCCTTGTTCTTCCCAGAAGTCCACACACTTGAAGGTCTGCTGTTTGCGTATCGAATCAAAATACCCCGGGGGCCTATAAGCAAAGGGATTCGAGAAATCCACTGGTAGACGTGACTCAACTTCTCAAAAAGTGAACAAGTCACAAGGTGTTTATTGCCAGCTATACCCGAAAGGCATAGCCATGCAGTTGGCTGCTTACAGAGCGATGACAGAACGATAGAAAGCTTTGACCACAGCCAAGAGAGTGTGCAAGTTCTCATTCAGCACATTAATGCCATGATTATAATAATTACCGATAATGGGTACTTAGGGAGACATTCCCATAGGGACGTGCACACAATTTTATTTACCTTTTTCTAAACATCCTACGAAGCAATGAACTTGAAATTGACATATTATGTTCATATTGAGAGCATTCTCTGTCCTCGGTTAAAGGTAGTATCATACTTTGGTTTTTGTAAAAGAAATACAGATTCATTGGCAAATATCAAGGAAGATACAGTAACAGTCATCTGTGAAATTGTCATTCCCATACGGTGCCCACTTTTTGAGAAAACACTGAAAAACAGCCACAGCATTTCTTAAGTCTTTTTTCTTTTATTTTTGATCTTTAAAAATTGTTTTGGTCATTGGTTATTTGGTTTTACTCGTACCATCTTTATACCGTTATAGGTAAATCTGTGAAGATTTCTGTTTCGGTATGCTACCAAAGTATTAAACTACCTTTAAAATGTCAGTTACATACTGACAGTTTTAAGCAAACATCGCCTAGACAGACAAATCATTTCAGCCCTGACCTTAGTTTAAAACACATAAAAGACAAAAGCAAAAGAGAAGAAAAGTATTTAATACGGAGAAAGACAATCCCCTGGAATTCGGTAATCTCAGTTGCCAGTAAAAAAACAAATCCATTGTTTCTTCCTCTGGGTCGTAAAATGTTTCCGTCGGATAGAGACATTAATGTCATCTGCTTGATGGGTGGGGTCTTTCTAGGGTTGCCAAGGTGATGATTACATCATAACCTTCGAACTGTTTTCATCCTCGATTTCAATCTGATTGTATAGCTGTGCGATTCCCAACCTTTAGGCCGGGGCAATCTTGTATCTGACAGTTGCCAATCATTGAGTTAGTAACGGTATCTCTGTAATCTATACGCAACATTCATTCTAATCGCGTAATGTTCGCCTCTGACCAATTACAGCAACGCTATATACAGGGTGTCTCGGAAAAAAACCGCAACTCTGTGTTGGGACCCATATGTTAAAATTAAACTGTTTATCACTTCAAGATTCAGATATGTGATACAGCCATGTCTTGGCTATCACCATGTAGAATTTAAGCATATTGAGGCTGAAATTAGCGAAAATATGACCAATTGAAAGAGTACTCTTTAAAAACAAATGTGCAAGGATAACACGCATAGTGGTCAATACACACATAATGTGTATGAAAGACAGATGGAAATCGGGTTTTGAGGTTGGGTAATTCAGTCTTAGTTTTTTTTTACTCAATTTTAGTCCAATTTTGCTCATGGTGATAGCCAAGACATAGTTGTATCACATTTATATACACGGGATGGCGTGTATTATCACCCCCCCCCCCCAATATTTTGAGGTTGAATGTCATTCAAGTTTATTTTATAGCAATATTACATGTTCCTTTTGTTTGTTTAGTCTTCGCAGTGAATTTAAACTATGTTTAATTCTTCTTAATATCGTTTTAATTGCTGTAAAATGCGACTTTTCGACTCTGTTTCTATTAAAAATTCACTGGTTTGGAAGGGGGGGTATTCCACCTCCCACAGCGTCTCCGGCTCGGTCGCTTCGCTCCCTCACATAGGACACAAAATCACCAATCATCCCCCTCCAATCATGAAAAGAAATCGACACCAGTGGACAATGTAATTCTCTACATGGGTGTCCGGGATCCGTTCCCTAGACGAACTAATCGTGTGATTATTCGGTACTAATTTTATCTCCTTTTTTGCTGCATGCCTCTGCCTCTTGCACGATCGGTATCAACAAAATAGAAAGCGCGCTCCTCATCAAGAAGCTGATGCCAGGCTTGTATCTTTGGATCAGAGTCAGGCTCCGATGACGTCATAGCTCTTGGCCTCATTTCTGAGTTGATTAAAGTACTATCATACTTTGGTAAGAAACCAAAACAGAAATGTTCACAGATTTACGTATAACTTTCAGGGTAGGAAGATGGTGCTGGTAGAAACCTACCGTTAATTTGTTTTCCCGCCTGAAATGGTGTATTTATTCAGAAATTAGTAAAACAACGACCGAAAATCTTTTTGAGCTTTTAAAAGATCAAACATAAAAGAGAAAAGACTTAAGAAATACTGTGGCCGTTTTTCACGATTTTCTTAAAAAGTGGGCACCGTATGGGATTGAAATTTTCACAGATGACTGTGATTGTATCTTCCTTTATAGTTTTGCCCATGAATCTGTACTAAAAACCAAAATATGATACTACACTTTATACGTGCCCATCGTGCAGTGCTTGCTTGATATCGGTTTAATATGACTATTGTGTGAATCTGCAGACAATTTTCATTGGCCCCATGCCGTCGATATATGGCCTGTTTGTTTAATGCATGCAAAGGATCCCAAGCTTGATTTAGAGATCTACGTCCTATACAGGCGTCACGCTAAATTGGGATCCGGATCCGCAGAATCCGTTATCCTTTGCATTAAACAAACAGGGGCCAATTTCATAAAACTGTTAAGCACAAAAATTTGCTTAGCACAAAAATGTCTCGCCCAATAAAACAAACCACCATTGAAAATTCCATTTGATATTCATGTCAGCGAACAACAGCCAAAGAACAATAACAAGTGATACACAACACGTGGAAATTTCGTTGTTAACCCTGTTTTTATTAAGACAGAAATGTCATGCTTAGCAAATTTTTGTGCTTAACAGTTTTATGAAATTGGCCCCAGGCCCTTAGTCACTGGACCCTGGATGCCTTTTTTAAGTTTCGAAGGGTGGTGCAGAACGCATGGTCCACCATAGGCCCCAGTAGGCCTACTTTAATTTATCCGTATACCAAATTCCTGTGAAATTGTCTTGATGTCGTGAATGATAACCTTCAATCACCAGAACTTAAAAAAAAATATCATTCAAATCGTAGATAATCTGAAGAAAATGCTCATGCAGTTCACCGCCAGTTACCCTTCTTGACCCTCCGTAACTAATAGGTCTATGTCCATGTGCCTCTCAACTGCATGATATGCCGCATCAGCAGTGATATTTATGGCGTCGTTATTCTGTCTAGTTTGCGATGTCGTTGGATATCTCCCATCAGTCTGATAAGCTTTTGCATTCTTCAGAAGAACTTCGGCTGGTTTATTATTGAGACGTTGTATAGTCATGGCTCTGCTGGCTGAATCTGCTCATAAGCATGCACAATCTTAACCGCTTGGTATAGCTCTCAGTCGCAACGTTATTCACTGATGGAAAAGTCTATACTTCGTCTTTCCGTGTCATTTTTTAACTATTGGCCTAGGTTGAACACAACGTCTGGTTAAGGGTACTATCATTGGTATCTTCACAGATTTACCTATAACTTACAGGGTATAAAGATGGTGATGGTAGAAACATACCTACCGTTACAATTTGTCTGCCTGAAATGCTGTATTTATCGAGAAAAGAGCGGTAAAATCAATGAACAAATCAATTTTGATTATTTAAAGATAAAAAAGTACGGTCGGAAAAGACTTAAAGGTATAGTATCATACTTTGGTAAGAAACCAAAACAGAATTGTTCACAGATTTACGTATAACTTACAGGGTATGAAGATGGTGGTGGTAGAAACATACCGTTAAAATCTTTCCGCCTGAAATGGTGTATTTATCCAGATATTAGCCTAAACAACGACTGAAAATCTTTTTGATCTTTTAAAAGATCCAAAATAAAAGAGAAAATACTGAAGAAATACTGTGGCTGTTTTTCACTGTTTTCTGAAGGTGGGCAGCGTATGGGACTGAAATTTTCACAGATGTCTGTTACTGTATCTTCCTTGATATTTTTGCCCATGAATCTGTATTTCTTTGACAAAAACCAAAGTATGATACTATATACCATGCAAGACGAATGACTAATTTTCTAGGTATCCTCTGAAGGTGATGTTCACTCTTTAAAAGTGATTTGAAACTCGTCGGTGCCGAGTAAAACAGAATCGGCACGATGTCATGAATATCATAGGCGAAAATTAATTCCCAATTCGATGGCTTTCCGTGACAGGAAAAACAAAATGAAGCACCGCTTTGGGCAAAACATTACGTGAAACTAAACCGGTCATGAAACCTAAGCCACACTTAGAACTGGGAGTATTTGTTACAGAAAAGATTCCGATGTATGTACCCAGAAGGCCGTCAATGCAAAAATGTCGATATCAGAATAATCTTATTAATGGGAGACTTTGAAGAACCCGTCTTCAAGTCAACAGCGCACGCGCACACACCAGCAAAACACTAACGCGCGCATGCTCACAAATTGCGTGCGCGTGCGCTGTTGCCTTGAAGACCGCACTTTCCAAAGTCTCCCATTCCAATTCATTAAAGGGGGAAATTGAAGTTTCTAGTATTACTTATCAACTTTTATTCCTTTCGACGTGGAAAAAGAATACTGGCGTAGCGGATGACCAGTAAGGTAACCCCTCATTTGACCTACTTTTTGAGTTTGATCACAAATAATATAATGACGCACTCCTGCACTCAGTTGTGTTCAGCATGTATTGTCACGTGTGGAAATCGCCACATGAATTTTCAGATCAATGAGTTGTGCATTAATTCAGTGAAAGATATATTTTTTTTCTAAAACGGGTTAAAATGAACTTTTTTTTGCAGAGAATCAACATGTTATGTTGAAATGGGTAGTCGATACATTATCTTCCGCGTCACGAATCTCACTTCGATTGGCTGCTGTCCGACGCCTCCCATTGATCGCTAGCATTTTATTCACCAGACCAGTTTTCATGGCAACGTTCAACCTGTCCTTCCTGGCCTCAACTTTTTGTCTTCTTTCGGTCGATTACAGGTGAGATCGAGGGGAAATCTCACAAAGTATGAAATCACGCCGGGCCAAGAAAGGGGTCATGCTTCTTTTTTTTGTCCCCCTCTCAAAGTCGATGCGTAATTACTGGAGTGAAATAGCTAACCTTATACCCCTTCACCCAATATGAAAAAACAAACTCCATCGGATCCTTAGTGGCTTTTCATTAGCCTCTGTACGTGATATCAGAGGTTAAAGGTAGTATCATACTTTGGTTTTTATCAAAGAAATACAGATTCATGGGGAAAAATATCAAGGAAGATACATTAACAATCATCTGTGAAAATTTCAGTCCCGTACGGTGCCCCATTTTGAGAAAACAGTGAAAACAGTCACTGTGTTTCGTAAGTCTTTTCTCTTTTATTTTTGATCTTTAAAAGATCAAACATAATTCTGGTCACTAATTTTACTCTTTTCTGGATAAATTCCATTTCAGGCAGAATTATGTTAATGTTATGTTTCTACCATCACCATACCATGTAGCACATAAAAGTGGCAAGACAACAGTGAGGAGGCACAAGGAGTTTCCTGCAACTCTCTCAGACCTGTCATCAATTAGTGAGACAAGGGAGCAAATCCAAGATGACTCAAGTTATAGGTAAATATGTGACGATTTCTGTTTCGGTATATGCTACCAATGTATGATACATGTACTACCTTTAAGGCCTGTGTATGAAGAGCGCACTATGTCAGCAGTCAGCAATGTCAGTTTGGACCACTCAATACTGTAAAATGGCTTCTGAAGTTCACTCAGAGCTTTTCCCATATCACCACACTGGAATTTGTAGGCTCATCGCAATGCGCCCGATCGGGTTTACCTAATTCAAACGAAACCGAAGATAATATCACATACAGTATTTTGATCCCACGAATGCACAGCTGTAATCTGGTTAATTGGGAAGTAGCTATTTGCTTCTTATAAGTAGATTTGTAATAGACCCGTTGCATTAATTAGATTTTAGACAAGCAACGGCTGATATAGCAATTACGATAATTACTTTTTTCCAATTTAGTTATCTTGTTACATCGGTTTGTTCGTAAACATTAGCTCCGACTAAATTCGTTGATAATCGCGTGTTGTGTGACATCTAACCAGATAAGGAAACTCAGCAGGGGTCGATTTCACCAAACTCTTCGTAACTTACTATCAATCGTATGGGGCTTGTGATGCATTGAAGCCCTATGTGGGATAGGCACGCTACGATGGGTTATGATCATTCGTATCTCGAGTTACGATCGATCGTAGGGCTTCGTGAAATCGATCCCTGTTCAACTCAAATGAAAGTTCCATTGATTGATTAAAATAAAAACCCATCGCGACTGTATATTAAAGGGATGGTATGCAGAATTGGTAAGACAAAATACACTTCAAGATCACAGATTCACATAAAACCTACACAGTATAATGGTGATGATAGGAGAAAACATCCCATGAAATATTTTTGTCTGAAATGCTATATCCGTTGAGAAATAAATGAAACTATTTTCCGATTGGAATAAATCGCTTCGAAGCGTTTTATTCATTCGTTGAAATGTGCAAACGGGTTTTCACTATTTTCTCGTGACCCAGATAGTTGATTGACCTCAAACATCTACATTTTTGTCAGTTAAGGTATGTGATGGATTACATAATGTGCTTTCACTGTCAGCAACGGTTTTGTCGCGAAAACCAGTTCTGTACCATCCCTTTAAGGAAAACGATAGAACGTTTTAATTTGAACGTTTGGAAAACATTCAGGCGAGAACCCCTTCACTCGAAAGCAGACGGTTGTTTCACAGAGCGAACCCATAAGTGCAGAGAATGCACGTTGGAACATTCTAGAATTCGTGCAATAAATAGTTTATTTAGCCTGCCTAGCCTCTGTAGCTCATGTTCCCGGTTAAGCTTTCAATGTTTCAAGTCACCAGTCGCGTCCTTTACGCTTTCGTCGTGCCCTACCTGTAAACTACGTCATGCTATACAACTAGAGCCCGAGAACTGACATATTTATTTGGATTTCTCCAGACACATTTACATCCGTGACTTTTAAACCAGCGAAATTGAAAAATTGTCCGAAGTCAACTCGCTGACTTGCTCCATGTTATCTCTTAAATCACCCAGAGACATCCGACGCCACGCGCAGTCCTATACGTGGGCACGTGGTGTCTTCATCTAGGAAGAAAATTGTTTGGAGCCTCGCAGAAGCATAGACACGTCCTCACACATGGGGCCAATTTCATAGAGCTGCTTAGCACAAAAAATTGCTCAGCACAAAAATAGCTTACCAATAAAACAAACCACCATTGAAAATTCCATTTTGATATTCATGGCCAGCGAACAACAGCCAAAGAACAATTGCAAGTGATACACAACACATGGAAATTTGGTTGATAATCCTGTTTTTACTAGGACAGAAATGTCATGCTTAGCGAATTTTTGTGCTAAGCAGCTCTATGAAATTGGCCCCTGGGGGGGGGGGGGGGGGGGGGTATGATCCTGTAGCTGGGTCGTACTTCCATATCACAAATAAAATACATAAAATGAAAACCTGGGGTGTACCCCCTACCACCCCACCCCACCCCCCTCCCCGTGATCGACGCCCCTGGTACATCACAATTTAAGCCAAATCATTCATCGGCTCTACACAGCGAAAAAACTGTCTTGATCCATGTGGCACCATATAGACCATCGTGAGCTATTATTATTTCTACGTGGAATGTTTTTGAAATTTCTGGTCTGAGAGCTTTATATTATATATCCCAACGAAATAACGTAATTATGAGTTTTTAAAAGATGTTGTCGACGCTCATGACTTTGGGAGAAAACAGACAGTAGAATGTTTTCATTTTGAAGGTCATTAATTTCACGATGACAGATAATGTGCTGTATATGCCCTATAGCTCGTTTTTCAACAGTAGCCTGTCTAAAACAAATGTAGTGACGTGTTTGCCACTTTATAACGGTCTAGAAGCCCGTTGTGAAGAGACAAAACGCGGGCAAAGTAAACCAGACGCACTTGAAAGATCTTTCGTTTCTTAGCCCTTACACGAAGTCAACACACATCTGTCATGAGCGAAGATTATAACCTAATTAGCTTCCCACGCGCTGCAAAATCATGAAACACGGGGAGATACACGCACGCAGCGGAAAGAAAACAAAACACCAAGGGGGGATGTGAGCGCTGCACCACCCCAACCCGGCCGTAAGAAACAAGAGAGCTAATGTAAAGACTGATCATCCTAAAAAATAGGCCTACCATCTTAAAGATTTGGGTGTGATTGACAGATATGTGCAAGATTTATGACGTAGCCTCGAATCAGAATGCTCTGTTACACAGTTCTCTAGCTGAAAACCTTATTGCACACAGTTAAAGTTTTTGGAGTTAAAGGTAATGTCATACTTTGGTTTTTGTCAAAGAAATACAGATTCATGGGCAAAAATATCAAGACAGATACAGTAACAGTCATCTGTGAAAAATTCAGTCCCATACGGTGCCCACTTTTTGAAAAAAAAAAAAAAAACAGTGAAAAACAGCCTCAGTATTTATTAAGTCTTTTCTCTTTTAATTTTGATCTTTTAAAGGATCAAAAAGATTTTCGGTCGATGTTTTACGATTTTCTTGATAAATACACCATTTCAGGCGGAAAAGTTTTAACGGTATGTTTCTACTACCACCATCTTCATACCCTGTAAGTTATACATAAATCTGTGAAAAATTCTGTTTTGGTTTCATACCAAAGTATGATACTACCTTTAAACATGAACTTGCACTTGACGCGGGCTCATGACGAGCGCACGCGGCATGTTAAACAAAATCTAGTCGGTATGGTTGCCACAATGTTATATTCAGACCCTTATAACTCACGCCACAACAAGGGAAACCTTAGATACATGTTTTTCACTGCGGTAAGTGTTAATATCTCAATTCGCCCACAACAATACTCATGCTGAATTTTAATCGAATGCCACACATGAGAGCAATTATACACATAGCCCTCAGCGTCCATGCTGATCGTTTCAAATTCGACCTGGCCAATTCAAATACCCAATTCAGCACATCTCGAGTTACTCCATTATAGTCATTGTACTCTTTGTGAAATGATGACGTCGCATAACGCCACGAATGTCCACATTTCTTAGATTTTGATCACGCTTCACTGGTGCCGAACATTAATTGAAATCGAAGGATTACGTGCACATTATCTTGCTCGGGGTTGTTAAAGATATAGTATCATACTTTGTTAAGAAACCAAAACAGAAATGTTCACAGATTTACGTATAACTTACAGGATATGAAGATGGTGGTGGTAGAAACATACCGTTAAACCTTTTCCGTCTGAAATGGTGTATATATTTATCCAGAAATTAGTAAAACAACGACCGAAAATCTTTTTGATCTTTTGGATCAATAGAAATATTTAGTGATATATCTTTCATAATTAACGATAGATGGCGTTGCCTCGAATTAAGAGGGTTTTATACGAAAAGGCCGTTCGGCTTAGGCTAAGGCTCCAGCTCTGACATCCATATGCTAAAAATACAGGATGTGGTTTTCCATTGAAGCTGAAACTCTGTTTTCCTTTTCAAACTAGAAAATCTACATCAGAACCGCAGCCAAAAGCCTCTCTTTTGATACCAGTTATTTCAGAATGGATTCACAAAATGGAGATGGAGCCTGAGACAGAGCTTGAGCCTCCGTATCCTAAACGCCCTAAGCTGACCACAAGAGATTTTGCCGCCATGTATGAAACATACGAAAAGTCCGATGCTTCCCAATTTGTTCCATTATTAAAAGTATCGTCCGGTCATGAGTTTCCGATGGACATATGTTTTCGATGACGAAATTTGATTCCCATTTACCGCGAGACCGTGCGTGATACTTCGTGATCAATATGCCTGAAGTGATGACTACACTCAGGGCTATCTCCGACATTCAGGATATTGAGAATAAAGTTTTCAGTTGTGAGTGATACTCAAAAGTAAAAAACTATGTAATTTTGGGTATAGATTACTAATGCATTTTAAGGCTAATGTTCAAACGTTTATAAAAGACACAATCTGTGGTCAAATATTTCAAACTAAACTGTCGTCTGCTCGAACAACTTTCATTCTTCCGATGTCAGACGGCAGGTCACGTGATCCCAGTGCGATCTGGGTTTTTATGGCATGCCAATGTAACAAAAGTGTTAAAGTCTTTCTCAAATCGAAGTGCCATAATTTTATTTTTCTCTTTTTAATTTGAAACTTTGCTAAGCTGATGAACTTAAGCTATCCACGTTTAGGCCTCTCATAATGATGCCAGATATTATAAAAAATGTTGTGATAATAATTTTACCTACCATGATCTGTACCAAATTCTCATTTTGTTGATTCAACCATTTATTTATAAAAAATAATTTATCATTCACGATCTTTGAATCAAAACCGTTTCAGGACATTTTATAAATAACTCCATCGACCCAGTTCGATCAAATCGAGTCAGGACAATATTTCATCAATTTTTGAGTGACTTGGCACGCCATAGCTACTCCGATGTCAACGAACTTTGCCGCACAACCAAGTTATCGAAAACTGGTGACGCTTTGTTTACATAGCGGAATCGGTGTCGCTGTAAATGACGGACAATATTTCCAAAGAACAGACTTCAACTTCGAGGATTTTTACAGAGTATAATCTGGAAGTGTCCAGTTCAAAGTTAGTGAAGTGATTTTCTGAAATTTTATTTCGTTTCTGTTTTATAGACGTTTTCCCGTTATCCCATCGGAAACCGATGACTGCAGGCTACGTGAAATGCATTCACAAAGCCTAATGGAATCCACTTGTTGTTCGTAACGCACGGTATGTATCCCGCAGCCTGCTTTAATGGGGCCTAGTAATAGCATACTCTTAATCAATATCTAATGAACAATTAGTGTAAAGTGGCTGGTGTCACGTACTGCGTCCATCGAACACTCTAAATGCCTTACTCTTATACAGGCATTTAGTCCCATGCGAGAAGCAACAAAATTGCATCTATCAAATTTCATAGAGTTGGAGGGTGGACACCAAAACACCGTCAGAAGCTTTCTATTGGAGCTGTCGTACTGTTTCTTTTCTAAACAGTGCATTTGGTTACCTCCGAGTTGCCTGAAATATATGATTGTCTCATGTGGCTAGGCCTTTAGGACCAGATGAAGACTGATGGTTGTACCATGAAGGGTCTTCCTTCCTCCATGGTTGTACCTCAGTGCGCCCCGTACCCTCATGGGATGATCAGAAGTCAGATTTATCAGTTACCTCTGGCAGATTGTAGCCGTCCATCCGATCTTTCAGAGATTCACTTTCTATCCATCTTTCTCACATCATCTCATCAACTTTATAAGCGGCTCAAAACAACTGGACATGCCAGCCTGATACCATCGCACTGTTCAATAATGATTAAAGATGTTTGTCAGTTTTGAACTTTTTTCATTTCGCCATAAATGTCGCGTTTACGTCCAAACAGCGCGATGACCGCTCCGTTCATTGACCGTTTCGTTCGTTGACTGCATTAAGTTGCCCGTTAGGTCTCACTGTCGCGTTGCGTCTCAGCACGTGGTAAAGCTCGTTAAGTGACGGTGACGTCACGGTTACCAGTCCAAACACGACATAGCGTCAGAACCATGAGCGTTTACGAAACAGAGGCCCAGGCTTCGTCTCAGGGTCTCTGGTTCCATTTCGTGAATCCATTATAAAATAACTGGTATCAAAAATAAAGGCTTTTGGCTGCGGTTCTAAAGTAGATTCTTTGGTTTGAAAATGAAAACAGAGTTTCAGCTTCAGTGAAAATCCACAAACTATATTTTTTGGCGTATCGATGTCAGAGCTGGAGCCTGAGCCTATAAGCCTCCGTTTCGTAAACGCCCTAAGTGTGTGCAAGGGTTAAATTAGTGCTCAAGGTCTAAAACAACAGCACTGTGTGTCTTGGTTTCAAGATGAAAAACGTATTGAGACCACAGGCTTATAAAAATGCTAAAGTGTTGAAATTTGTCAGGAGCCAGTTGTTGTTTTCTTTATTTGCACAATAATTGGTCCAAACCTCAACAGTTCTTCCTGCTTTGACTGACGAACTGAACATCACGTCAAACACGTGTGGATCAATCAAGATAAAATCAATAAATCGAGTACAAAAACAGTCAAACTTGACCACCTTAATAAGTACCAGACGCCACTACTGTTTGCTTTTCTAAGGTCAGGCCCGTCGGAGTACCATTTTATAAGACCTGTACAAGAAAACTTTCTTGATCGGAAGTAGGGACAGTATCATTATACAAAATAATATTACATGGTTTGAGGGTGGACAGTCGATTCTAGCTCCCGAGGTGTTGGAAGTTGACAAACTGTATAGTTCCCGAGGCGAAGCGTCTGGTACTAATTAGGGTGGTCAAGTTTTAATGTATACCTCATAAGTATTGTCCACAATTTCGTCGAGAAGTGCAACAAAACGTTGGTTTTCGTGAACTTCATGTAGAACGAAGTTCACGCACGCGCACTGCACATTAATATAGATGCACGGTGCATGATCCATGCGCAGTGAGATTCCTCGGCCTACTCGCTGAAGACCAGCAAACATATGCATTGACACGAGATGGTGAATTGACCAATAGGGATTCGACTCTAGGTCATTAATATTTATGAGGTATAGTATAGTGTTCTGGTACATATTCACCGACTTGTAGGAACTTAAAAAAAGTTCGTGCGAAAGATCTAAAGCAAAAATAGAAAATGCATTAATACAAAAATACACAAATAAAGACATTTATAAAATTGGAATAAATAAACAGATAAATACATTTTTTTTTAGAAATAATACACAATTTCGAAAACGGATCAAGTGATATTTTTTAAATATTATAATCATAACACTTTATTTCATGTTCCACTTCCGTCAAATTACCTTTTAACAATAGATAATAATTATATCTATTTTTTTTTCATGCGTCATGTACATAATTATTATTATTTTTTTTTTACATAGTACAGTGTTTTTACAATCTAATATATTTGTATAATTTGTTACGTAATATATTTATATACCTTTATTTATCACGCATTATTATACATGTCGCTGTTTTGTTAAAGTATTATTTACAATAACTGTACTTTCATAACATCATACCACATCATTTTTTTATTTAGAGGCACAATCCTGACATAATTTAAATCAACTGTGTTATATGCTATTAGAAGGACAGCTGCGACTTTTCGATTCGATTGTCAAGCGAAATTGTCGTTTATTGTCGAATAATATTACAAAAACCCTCAGTATCGATTTTGCATTCTGAAAACAAAACTGTTAGCATAATTCTCGTAATGATCGATTCTGGTTTGGCCGATGGCCGAGTCGGCCACTACTGACCAATACACCTGTCCAGCCAGTTGTCACTTTTCCGTAGATGGAATTGTAAACTAGCCCAAATCCAAACTTATGGAATTGCACCAGTCCGTTATTTAAAGGGAGCATATAGGATTTGCAAAGATGTGCGTTTGGGCTGAATTTGGTACTTAAACAGAAGTGAAGGTCTTCCTTACAGACGTTGTTTCATGTACCCTTTTACGCTTTGTTCATCTGGATAGCAAAACAATACGGCCGAAATAATCTTGCCCCCTCCGAATCCTTCACGGTTACACCATGCTTTCGAAATGCTCATCTTTGGAAAAGACACTAAATCTTCATTTCCTTGAAAGACCCAGCAACTGATGAACCAAGATTTCCCACGGTGACTGTTTGCACTGTTTACGAACTGTTGAGTCCATTTTCTGTCTCAAACTCAATAATCTTGTTTGGGGGGCCTTGCGAGTCCTGTACGGTGCCTTTAAGTTCGGCAGAAAACTAACGGCAATGTTGTGTTCTTTATCTTTACATATACGAGCATCAATTTCTGTTATACACGCTCGGCATCAAGTTTGACGATAGAAATGGCGGTATTTGTTTTCCCCCTTCAGCAGTCTGCTCACTTGATCTTCCAATTACGCCAACGGTTTATACAAAGTGGTAAAAAGCACGTAGATAAAATCTAATTATCTCGTGACACTTGGTGCGCAAGCTTTCGCATTGATTCAGTTCTGCAAAATGCGTCACAAGGCAAGTGTGAGAATGTGGAGATACATTCAAAGCTTAATGGCGGCTTTAAAGTATAAATTCCTTAACTTTCTTAAATTTTTTATAAATTCCCCTTGACATATTGTGGTACTTCATTTAAATAACTTAAGACCTTCCTTTTGCAACAAGTTTTTACCGACCAGCATGGCGGAAACTATGGCGAGCCATCAATGCCAGGCATAACAAATAACTACAATTTAAACAAAACGTTTCATAAACAATGAAAGATATTGCTGAATGTAATGGAAACAACACAAGCAATGATGGTATGTATTTTGTATGCTATGGAAAGTTGGGAAAAATGTTGAATTTTGGTCACGCCGTCTGTCAAAAAGATGAAATGATTTTCAACATTTGGCCGCCCATACCACGTATTGCCAAGGCCAACCAGCATGTCAGTGTTTGTAAACAAAAGAAAGGTCTATAAATGATTAGTAAAATAACAGTATTTACAAGAACTATCTGTTTTTTGCTTTGTATTGGTATTTACTCATATTGTTTAACATTCTGGTCGGTGAAGCCTCGCGCTGTATACGTTGCAATTGAAAGGTCTGTAAACCTTTAATAATTGTCTACTTGTCATGCAGGCCGGCCACTCGGCTCACCAACAAATTAAGGTCGAACTGACCACAGACAAAGTCTTCATCCCAAATCAGCCTGCCTAATCTTACCCTCGTCGATTGGCTTACCTTTAAAACCGACTATCTACAAAACAATCATACGGCATTACCTGTGTACATGTATAAAACCAATCCAATGCTTTCTATATTAAATTCATATCGGCTGAAATTGTAAACATAACAGCATCTATCTTCTATAGTACAAAATATGAATGTGTTTCTTAATTTCTCTCCAGCGTGATGCGGAGCTTAACTTTCTGAAATTAATATAGCTGCATGGCTCGTGTCCGGGGAGCCAAGACAATCCCCTAGTTTGACGTTCTATATTACACAAGTCACATCACTGAAGTTTCTTATGTTTATCTTACAGAGACTCGCACATGTATTACTAGTATACATTTATCACTGACACAAACTAACGATCATCTTTTGCCTAGAACAAGTCAATGAACCTTCATTTCATGTTTTATCTGTGTTTATAGCTTCGATTTGGTTCTTTTCTCTACCTAATAACACAACAGTTACACGCATTACAATTGACACGAATTGTTAACACATGATACGAAGAGCAACATTTTAACATGCATGAATTTGTGGCTTCGGAGTAATTTTTTTAAGTTGGAATTTATTTGAATTTGATGAATTTAAGGGGAAAACTGTTTCCCTCGTGATCATAGATTCTTTTCGTCACTCCCTCAGTGGCGCCCGATCGCATATTAAAGCACTAAAGCCCACCGCACACTATACGATCCGACTAGGACCCGACTGGTTTTTGGAAGGATCGCAAAGCATTCTGGGAGTCTTAACAGTGATTCGACAGTCGAATCTTGCCGACTGGCCATCAGAGTGGGTCTGCGACTGGGAACAATCACGGCTAAGACTCCCAGAATGCTTTGCGATCCTTCCAAAAACCAGTCGGGTCCTAGTCGGAATGTCGGATCGTATAGTGTGCGGTGGGCTTAAGTCACACTGGGCGTCCATCTCACAGCCCAACCACACTTGCATACTTAAATTCTCTCACTCTTTCTGAGCTCTTAAACTTCCTTTCATCTCTGATGCACTTTTGATGTCACACTGTCTGCTACGAAAACGAAACCTGGCGTTTGCAATAATGATTATACGCATTTTGTCTTAAACAGAAATATTTCTTAAAGGTAGCATCATACTTTGGTAAGAAACCATAACAGAAATGTTCACAGATTTACGTATAACATACAGGGTATGACGATGGTTGTGGTAGAAACATGCCGTTAAAATTATTTCCGCCTGAAATGGTGTATTTATCCAGAAATTAGTCAAACAACGACCGAAAATCTGTTTGATCTTTTAAAAGATCCAAAATAAAAGAGAAAAGACTTAAGAAATACTGTGGCCGTTTAACACTGTTTTCTCCAAAAGTGGGCACCGTATGGGACTGAAATTTTCACAAATGACTGTTACTGTATCTGTCTTGATATTTTTGTCCATGAATCTGTGTTTCTTTGATAAAAACCAAAGTATGATATTGCCTTTAAACAGCTTGAATTAGGTGGATGCTGTATCTGCAGCGATAGTAGGGTCGCCATATCCAGAGGTCTATTTCACCAAACTCATCATAACTTACTACCAATCGTAGGAGTTGTGATGCATTGCAGCCCTACGTATAGGATACGAGTTACGATCACGTTACGATCAAACGTAGGGCTTCGTGACATCGCAGGGCCGTGATAATATCAAGGGTTGCTATGCATACATCCTGTGCCGTCATACATCAAGGGTCGCGTTAGATCCAGGGTTGCAATCATTATACCCAAGGTCGTGATACATTATGGGTTGCAATAATATTCAAGGGCCGTGAAACGTGAAATGTGTCTGAAATGTTCTTAGTTGAAATATAAAGGAGATCTATTCTTTAAAGTGGAACTGGAATTTCGACCAGGGAAAAATATCTGTACCGAGAAATCTTATAGTAATTATTTTCCCCAAGTATGACGTTAGTTTTCGCTCCCATATCTCTCTGCTTCGATTACACTTTCTCAATCACAGGTTCACTCTTTTTTCTTTTCTCACTTTCACCCATCCAACAAAACATTTACAACTCATGCACATCATAAGTCTACACATTATTAGACGTCCATTTTAACTATACGTGTCTCAGCTACATAGGTGAAATTCATACAAAATACACTAAATTTCAGTGAGCTACATTTCGTGCAACAACTGTTGTAAGACATCTTTACTATTACTAGGCATTCAACTCAATACTAAACACTCCAAAAAGACCAATGAAGCCATTTATATTCTCTATTTCTTCATTTCTTTTTCTAACATCTTCAGGGATGGAGAACTCATGAAAATGTTCAGAATAAAGAATGAGGTGGAGAATAAAGATGGCGTCATTGGTCTTTTTGGAGTTTATATATAATATTGAGTTATCTGAATATTATCAGTGGATCACCACATAACGGCATAAGTATTTCTAAATATTCAAATTAGTCACAATACAGACACCACAGTTTGAAACGGTAAATTACCTATCGACTTTTTTTGAAAGAAAATACAATTTTGTTTTCAACTTGCATGCATGCCAGAAGTGTTTGATGTATTGAATACGTTCACACACAGAAAATAAAAGGAAATTCATGTATAGTGTGTAGGCGTAATACTCGGAATGTTCTGAATGAATGGGTTTGATTCTGTTGACACTTTAAAGGCCTTTTTTTTTACAAGACGAAAAAACCTCTCATGGGTCTGGATCTCGGTCCAAAATCTCTCAAGGATTCACCAGGGACGTCGGTCACTCTCAAGCATTGGTGTCCTTTCACACGATGACACTTTTGTAAGATTTCGCAACCATGAGAGAATTTCTCAATGGTAAAGAGTTTTTTTAGCGTCGTGTGAAAAGGGCCTTTAGATACCAATTAAGTGTTGTATTTAGTTCTCGAAAGACAAAAGAGGATAAGACGGCTTCGCTTGTTAATACCCTGCCAAAATTAACATCTTGTGTTGTAGTGCCTTTTCGAAACGGAGGCTTAGGCTTATGCTCAGGCTCAGGCTCAGGCTCAGGCTCCGGTTCTGTCATCCATATGCTGAAAATATAGGTTGAGGCTCTGTTTTCCTTTTCAAACCAGAGAATCTGCTTCCGAACCGCAGCCAAAAGCCTCTATTTTGTTGTCAGTTATTTTAGAGTGGATTCACGAAATGGAGCCTGAGCTGAGCCTGAGCCTGAGCCTGAGCCTGAGCCTGAGCCTGAGCCTGAGCCTGGGCCTCCGTTTCGAAAAGGCCTGTTGTCTACATAGTTTCTTAACTTGGCACTGCATTGTATTTTGGATTGGCGCCAAATTAGCTTAGACCTTCCTGTGTATTGTCTTGGTACGGTAACTAGAGGTGTATGGTAACATCGTAGTGAGGAGGAACGATGATGGCTTATTGATCTGGCAGTTTAGACTTCACGGACATGCTTAACCTTGTCGTCCGGATGCGACCACTTCTCATGGATGTCGCCGAGGAGATTCCGGAATTAAAGTTGGTTCGTCGACAGAAGAGTGCCTTCCTGTACTTGGAGCTCATCATGTACATGACGTAAGGGTTACAGCACGAATTGGCAATGGCAGCGAAGTAGTGCATGCTTCGGAGTACGTCGATGAAGCGGTTGTTGACCGCCGTCCCCTGGCCGAAGATACGCCAGAAGCGGAAGGCGTAATAAGGCATCCAAAAGACGGCGAAGGACACCGTGATGAGAATGAACATCGCCGCTCGGTTGCGACGGATGCGGAACTGCTTGAGCAGCGACCGATTCACCTGCTCGCCGGAGAATTTCCTGGTGCTCTGGAGAAGCTTCACGATGACCAGGATGTTGGTGTAGGCAATGATACCAAGAGGGATGATGTACAATACGGAGACCCAGAAGGCCACGTAGACTTTGGCAGCGGTTGTTTCGTATGGGAAAGAACAGTAGACTATTGCTCCTGTGGGTGATGCCTGAAGAACTGTTATGAAGAGCGTTGGAACGGCAACACCGATGGCGATCACCCACTCCGTGATGACCAGGATGCAGGTGAAATTGCGTTCCCCTTTCTTCATCACGATGCCCAAGAATCTACCGACGCTGAAGGCTGTGATCGAGTAGACGCAGACACCCATGGCTAAGGTTTCTCCAAACCTGTAGGCCTTGCACGCCACCCCACCAAACTGCCAAGAGGGTTCAATCTCATGCTCTATCTTGATGGGTGCCGTCAGGAGGATGAAGAGGAGGTCTCCGATGGCCAGTTGGATGATCAAGATATTTATTTGAGACTTGCGGAGCTCCAGATTCTTCAGGATTACAAAGATGATGCTGGCATTTCCCAGCAGCCCTAATACGGACACCACGGCGTAAATGTCAATAGCCACCCAGTCGTAGTCCTGTTCGAAATCACCCGGCCACAACGAGTAGTTACCGAACATACTATAGTCGCTATAACTCAAAGACATGTTGCTCCTGTGTAGGGTAAGCTCTTGAGGGAACCACACGTTTCAATTCGGCTTGTCTGGCGTGATTACCTGCAGATGGTGGAAATAACAAAAGTAAAATACTCAAGTCAAGTCGTTGAATGAAATGGTTGTCAAGTTCTGGATCAGAACTGCCCTTCAGGAAGGCCTGACGTTTCGATCCTTGAGCAGGATCTTTCTCAAATGTCATCTCGATATCGTTGTCTATTTACTGCTTTGACGCACATGCATCAAATTCGGTACATTATAGTCTTCCTTCATGGGTACAAAACATCCACCATGATTTAGCAGGCTGCTGCCGTTCAGCGAAGCTGATAAATGCGAACATTGACGGCACATTTAATTGAAACGCGCTGTTCTTGTCACTGTCAAGTATGTTCTCAAGTCTACATGCAATAACTATAACTCCCTACAATCCTGCTGATAAGTCTGCACACCCTGATGAAAAATAAACACCGCCAACACTGACGGAAACATACCAGAAAAAAACGCCATCAAACATTTCGCTCGAAGTCTAATTATTAGCTGTTATACAAACTAAATGATTGATCGGACAGTAAAGAGTGATCATGTGTTTCTGTATTAGATTCTAAATCAAGTAAAGGTACATGAATGTGCTTGCCATATAATTTATATGGGATGTTGCTTCTTGGAAGTATATATACGTGTGGGTGTATTATTTCCTTAGATGTGCGTGACCTCTTTACAGCAAACGTTATACGTTAGTATTAGCTTAGACAATAATTTCATACCAGGGGAAGTGAAACAAAAATCAGGATTTGGTGCACATATTAAGGTCAATGACTTTACTGAGGTAAATTTGAATTGTTTGGGTGTAATATACATTAAAGGTAGTATCATACTTTGGTAAGACACCAAAACAGAAATTTTCACAGATTTACATATAACTTACAGGGTATGAAGATGGTGGTGGTAGAAGCATACCGTTAACATTTTTCCACCTAAAATGGTGTATTTATCCAGATATTAGTAAAACAACGACCGAAAATATTTTTGATCTTGTAAAAGATCAAAAATAAAAGAGAAAATACTTTAAAAAAAACTGTTGCAGTTTTTAGCTGTTTTCTCAAAAAGTGGCCACCGTATGGGACTGAAAATTTCACAGATGACTATTACTGTATCTTCCTTGATATTTTTGCCCATGAATCTGTACTTCTTTGATAAAAACCAAAGTATGATACTATCTTTAACACACTGCATGGATGATTCCTAGCCGCACCATGTCTAACTCGTAAAACGTCTTAAGATGACTTTCAGGAAGTCGTGATATAACAAGCAATACTTCATCCTAATCAATGTTCATCGTCAGGTTACGATAGAAATGCACGCAGAGCACCCACATTCCAATCGTTTTGACAAGAAATGAGAAAGGCCATGCAGCTATAACTCCCTGGTTGGATAGCAATGCCTCGGGCGCATTGTCTGCCTCATTTCCACGCCTGAGCAATTTAAATTGAACCAAGTGATGCTAATTTACTGACACGCATACCGACAGTGCTGTTTAAATATTAGCACTTAACACCCCTCGGTGGACGGTGTATGTTACGTGCCATCAACGCACCTGCATTGTGAATTATTAGGAATAGCCAATTAAAGGTAGTATCATACTTTGGTATAAGAAACCAAAACAGAAATGTTCACAGATTTACGTATAACTTACAAGGTATGAAAATAGTGGTGGTAGAAACTTACCGTTGACAATTTTCCGCTTGAAATGGTGTATTTATCCAAAAATTAGTGAAACATTTTCCGAAAATCTTTTAGATCTTTTCAAAGATAAAAAAATAGTGTGGATGTTTTTCACTGTTTTCTCCAAAGGTTGGCACCGTATGGGACTGAAATTTTCACAAATGACTGTTATCTGTATCTGTCTTGGTATTTTTGCCCATGAATCTGTATTTCTTTGAGAAAAACCAAAGTATGATATTACCTTTAATTATCTTCAGTCTGTTAAAGTTTGAAAGTACGGAAGCGTAGAAGGGCCATGACAATTTGTTTTTCTCTCCGGGGCGAGTTGCTTTCTTGCCACTACGACTTGCTACTTCTAATACTTCATACATCACCCCCATATCCTATCTATATCTGTAAAATGTCCCCGTGAAACAGCCAAAACACCTCCCAGGAAAACGGAGTGTGAAGTCAGGTTCTTGTTGCTGTTGATTTCTGGCAGAAATAGACCGTCGTTGAATAGCATGTGTTCACAAGTAGAAGTCGCTGCGGTGTGACAGTAATTCAATTTATTTGTGTGGCTCTTCTACACTTCCGTATGTACGGTCATTTATCCAGTCCGTTTATATTGTTACAAGTTCTTCCCTTTACCCTTACTGCAGACTCTCGTGAAGTCAAGACTGAGTAATGCAGAGCAAACAGGACATTAAAAGGACAACCACGGAACCGACTGCAGACAAGGTAAGTAGGGGTAAAAGGCGAGAGGTGCATTGTACCCTACGGGCTTCTCCCTAGTCCCGTCTCGTCTAACTTCTATTCGACGACAGAGGGAGTTTTCTTACAAACCTATCAAAACGAGAGACATGGTGTGTTACAGGTTAACACCCCCATCGATCCAGTAAGCCCCTCCCACTGCACACGTGGTCTTGACAATAAACACCCAGTTACTGCAGATAGTGGAAATTATTGTGGGTTTGATCATAGAGCTTAGCTCTATGGTTTGATGAAACAAGCCTTGAAACTTGACAGACAGTTACATGTAGTTAGATATTAAGTTATTCCTCTCCCACTGAACACTCCAGTCGCGCGCGTACATTATTTTGTATCGGACTTTAGCGAACGGCTTTCTACGAAGCTGTTTTAGGGACATGCTGAAAAAATAAATTTGCACGAGTTATATGTCGTACGTACGAGTTATGTTGTACGAACGAGATATAAGTCGTGCGTACGACTTATATGTCGTACATACGACTTTTGAATCACATCTCGTACGTACGAGATTCATCTCGTACGTACGACTTACATCTCTTACGTACGACATACAACTCGTACGTACGACGTATATCTCGTACGTACGACTTACATCTCTCACGTACGACATACAACTCGTACGTACGACGTATATCTCGTACGTACGAGATATGATTAATAAGTCGTACGTACGACATATAACTCGTATGTACAAGTTAGGTAAGAGAGGCAAATAAATTTGTTCAGCGTGTCCCTAGTATAGCTTCGTACGTACAAGGAACAAAACACAGCTGACATAATTTTTTACAGATTGCCCGATTTAATTTCCTATCATTATTTCCACGGGAGCTATTAAATCGTTGATGAGTGCATGATTTGTGGCATGGAATCTCTGTTTTTCCCATTGGAAACTATAATAGTCGTCACTGCAGATTAAATTGCAATTTAAAGCAGCGACACGGTATCCGAGTGGCCAAGGGAGTCATAAGCACCCGAGAGCCCACAGCGTCGCCACGATGCACTATAATAAGCCGACTTGGGGCATTTCTCAAACCGTCATCGGCTCCGGCTCAGGCTCTGGCTCAGGCTCAGGCTCCATTTCGTGAATCCATTTTAAAATTACGGCTATCAAAACAGAGACTTTTGGCTGCATGAGGTTCGGAAGTAGATTCTCTGGTTTTAAAAAGAACACAGAAATTCAGCTTCAATGAAAAAACACAACGTAGTTTTCAGCATATGGAACCAAGTGAAACCAAGCCGGAGCCGGAGCCGGAGCCGGAGCCGGAGCCGGAGCCGGAGCCGGAGCCGAGCTTTGAGAAAGGTACCATGTACCAGGTTCATGACATGTCACTGCCGTTACCTGAAGTCGTTTTTTATGTAGATTAGAAAACCACAGACGGATGCATATTCGAGGTGGTAAATGACCGCGTTATGCCACCCTGGGAATCATCGGCAGTTATTGGAACCGTTGAAGCCACAAACTCCCAACAGTTCACGGTAATGAATCCTTCCCAACACGTTCCAAAGCTATGTCCAGCCTCATCAGACAACCATGCCTCACATCTCAGCGAAAAGGCATTGTGCAATTTTGCTCAATGTAGTCAATTCTCCATCAAAATGCGCGGTAGGATTTGGAGCCTGATTGACCGCCAAGGGTGTGAAAAGCCAGAAAAGATCAGTATCCGTTTGAATTTGCCCGCATTGCTATCTCCTATAACCAAGTTCAGTGCTAAGCGTAGGCGTAGCATAGAGCTCTAAAGCAGTCATTTTCATTTAAGTGCATCGAGTAACCAAATGGCTACAGTGTTCGGCACTCTTTACCTATTAGAGTAACTGTATCCCTCAATTTTGTGACGTAACTTCCTCCCAAGATGAATCTTGATCCCCATTCCCCGCTCCTCGGAGTATCCTATTTATTCCATTTCCTTTTTACTTTGAGCAGCTTTTTGGCAGCCCTGGGAAACTCCATTTCCATAAATTACATGCCTTACACCCTGTCAAAAAGGTTAGCATATGAGACAATCTTTGCGCCTTTGTACTGCTCATATTTTGCTTAATTTAAGGGGTGGGGACGAATATTGATTTATCGATATGATCAGAAAATTTGAAAGCTAATAAAGGGCATGTGCAACATTGGTATAGGTGACAGAGCAGCTGCTTGTTACTCACATTTTGATTTTTCATTCAACAAAAACAAACTGAAATTGTTGGCTCAATATTATTGATCGTTGGAAACAGTACAAAACGACGAAAAACCGTTGCAATTGTTACGCTACAATGCGTGTGAAATAGCTGTCTATTTTGTTATCTTGCCAAAATTAAAAATGTTTTGGTGTTTGGTTTTACACTTTTCTCTTTAAAAAATCTAGCATTTCAGGCAGAAACACTTTCACAGTATGTTTTTTACCATTACCGTCTTTATACCCTGTAAGTTATACGTAAATCTGACGTGAACATTTCTGTTTTGGTTGGTTACCAGTGTTGTACAATGTACATGCCCTTTATATAAATGAGGTGGCACGAACTTGGACAGAATCGTAGAAAAATATCAGAGTGATTGTTACAAGACTGAATTAGAATCCCTGTGGACGATTTTACCAAACTCATCGTAACTTATTATCAATCGTAAGAATTATGATGCATTGCAGCCCCACGTAGAAGTCGTGGGATACGATGGGCTATCCTTCGTAACAGTGGCGCACCCGGGGGGGGGGGGGCTCGGGGGCTTGAGCCCCCCCCCCCCCCCCCCCCCCCCCCAAGAGGGTCCCTGAAAAAAAACACGAAAAAAAAAAGAAAAAAAACGAAAAAAAGGGGGTGTGGAGGGAAAGGGAGAGGAGGGAGGGGGGGGGGAGTCACAAAATGTTTTGTGGGAGAAATTTTCTTTGAGCCCCCCCCCCCCCCCCCCAAGACAAAATCCTGGGTGCGCCGGTGCTTCGTAACTCAAGTTGCGATCGATCGTATAGGACTCAGACACGATTCAGTTACCGTTCTGATATTTACATCGCTTTTCCCGCCAACAGCTCACATGGTATACACCTTTACTGAATGAGGTATTGCACAAATTAAACCCATGCACCAAACGAATGCACAACATCAGCTGAGACACAATTCTCCACTGTACGAGCAACAGACACGTCCACGGCAATCTATCAACCGCCTTAATGGTCGTCTCCACACGCCGCACCTGAAACGTCTCGTGCATGGTTCACGGATGGCCACCGTATCATCAGGACCAAGATTAATCCACCGCAGAGAGTCATTTGGGACGTACCACCAAGGGACCCTCAAGAGTTAATGAATGCTAAGGTGTATCAATAAGACCCAGTCTGCCTCCACTGTTAAGAAGAGGAAGAGGAGGGAAAAAAATGATACATGCATGGATTCTGTCAAGCGGAAGCTGCCTATCCCGATAAGGCAGCGTCACCAAGCCGAGTATAGGTGTGAACCTCGGGATGAGTTTTACCCGCTGAATTAACTCGGGAAAATACAGCACTGCACGCCATGGACCCTCGAGTAAAACCAAAAGTCCACAAGAGAACCAACCATCCATCCTTTTTTTCTCGAAATGAAAATGTTTTACGCTCCCCTTAACATCACCAGCGGTGCGTGTGCTCGATGCTGGCAAGGGATATGTCTTCAGGAATGCTTGGTGTGTGGATAAAGTTGTTTACCATCTTGCAGATGGGTACTCCATGCTTATTGGAGCCTTGAAAAAAGTGATATCTCTCGCGGAGCTGAGATAAATCTATTTTTCTGTTTAACTATAATTCTTCGGGTGAAGTGAAAGACGTGTACCGAGAAATTCTATAAGAAAAACATCACTTCCACTCAAAGACTGACAAAATAAAATCTGCCTAACTTTCGTGACACCGTACCATATTTTGGACGTGATTAAGTCTTTTAAAGATAAAATATTGGTGAGCATCACGAACATTATTGCTTAATTTAAAGAAAAATGTTGCAGTATAATTGCTGCGAGTATCGATGAAATGACCATTGGGATGTGCGTGGTTTCATGGCTTCTGACTGCCAAACGAACGAAGATAATTGGCTATTTGGGACAACGTATGGCTGAAAAATGTATAGTATTCACTATTCAGAAGTTAGAGTCAATTTGTCTTTGTTCACATTTCAATGAAACATAATCAAAATCAATCAAAATCAAAATCAAAATCCAATCAAAAACTTCGTATTCGCGTCTTTTCTACCAAGTTGGGTCACAATTAAAGCCACCAATTAAAGCGAGGTTTGTTGAGTGTTGAACGCTCTTTAAAGGTAGTATCATACTTTGGTTTTTATCAACGAAATACAGATTCATGGGCAAAAATACAAAGACAGATACAATAACAGTCATGTGAAAATTTCAGTCCCATACGGTGCCCACCTTTTGAGAAAACAGTGAAAAACAGCCACAGTATTTCTTAAGTCTTTTCTCTTTTATTTTTGATCTTTTAAAAGATCAAAAAGATTTTCGGTCGTTGTTTTACTAATTTCTGCATAAATACACATTTTCAGGCGGAACTATTTTAACGATAAATCTTTGTTGGTGTCTTACCAAAGTATGGTACTACCTTTAAACAAGGTGACAAAAGTATAGGCGAAGTCATTCTACACTAGAAGTGGTCTCCGGTTCTAATTTAGTCCGATATACTGTGATTGTGAGCGGTTCACTCTTGACATTTGATGACATAAATCCCTATGTTGACTTTTCCAACCTTAATGTCAGTTTCACCATCGAGTTAAATAAAATAGCTGCATAGTTTCAATACTGAAGGCTATGAGGATGACCATGAAGTGTAAAACCGATCTTGATTGTCAAGAAATGCGTGATGTTTCAATTCAAACCGTGCATGTTGATATTGGCAGCTCACCCAAGGAATGAAACGAACGACATTGGGATATCAATCACAGGTAAAATACGGATTACCCACGTCAGTGTGTGTACTGCGAAACGTAATGGCTTGTTGAACGCCTCGCCCACACGCAAGGACGCCAATTGTGTCTGTGTACGCAGGGGCCAATTTCATGAAACTGTTAAGCACAACAATATGCTAAGCATGACATTTCTGTCTTAATAAAAACGGCGTTAACAACCAAATGTCCGTGTGTTGTGTATCACTTGTGATTGTTCTTTGGCTGTTGTTCGCTGACCATGATTATCAAATGAAATTTTCAATGGTGGTTTGTTTTATTGAGCGAGACATTTTTGTGCTTAACCGTTTTGCTTAACTGTTCACATGGTGGAGATGAGAAGTGGTGGCTTTGGGATGAGAGATATATGACTTATTCGCTTTCTTAGACTTTTAGCGTTTACGAAACAGAGGTTTATGCTCAGGCTCAGGCTAAGGCTCAGGCTCAGGCTCAGGCTCAGGCTCAGGCTCAGGCTCAGGATCAGGCTCTGACATCCATATGCTTAAAAATTAGTTTGTGGTTTTTCATCCAAATGCCTCTATGTTGATACCTGTTATGTCAGAATGGATGGAGCCGGAGCTTGAGACGTGAGCCTAAGCCTCCGTTTCGTAAACGCCCTGTGATGACAAGCTATGATCAAATTCTTTAAAAGATCAACAATTATTTTGGTCATTGGTTTTTACTCTTTTCTAGATAAATACAGCATTTCGGGCAGAACAAATATTTAACGGTATGTTTCTACCATCACCATCTTCATACCCTGTAAGTTATACTAAATCTGTGAACATTTCTATTTCGGTATGCTACCAAAGTATGATACTACCTTTAAAAGCATGGCGAAGCCCCTGTCAGTTTGAGCGTGCCAACCACACGGATACGGCCCATATCTGAATCGAAGTAAACTATACCGCCCAGTGACGCGCAAAGGTCCTATTTCTGGTTTCTATTTACGCGTAGAAATCGAAGAGCCGCCGTTATATTACGCAGCAAATTCATAAAATACACCCCACGATTTAATTCCACATTTCGTGCCGTATTCAGGATTCTGTGTTTGTGCCATTATGGGGGTTAGATATAGGCCTATATAGGCTTTATTCACTGTGCACCATCGTGAATTCGAAGCACTCTCTAAATGCAAAAGAGTGAAAAAAAAAACCACTCGTTCAAATTCGAGTTGTCCTTCACATGGCTGTGGAAAAAGAGTGGTGGATATTTCACTCTTTTAGAGTGGTTTCCACTCTGGACCAGAGTGAAAAATCACTCAAAACGATGCAAACTTCACTCTAGGATTCAAAATAGCCTGGCCGTTTTGTTTTTATAATTGGTGTTATCTTTTCCGAAGAGTGACAAGGAAGATGCCAAAATGGATGCGTCATGAAAATTTCATAGAGCTGCTTAAGCACAAAATGTGCTTAAGCATGACAAGTCTTCTTTGATCAAACAGGATTACTAACCAAAATTTGACGTGCTGTTTACTGCTTTTGACTTAGTCGACCATTGTTTGCTGAGCACAACTTTCTCAAGGAGTTTTGGCTGGGATACTAAATTTATTTCCCAGGGTTTGTGGTGCTTATAAGCAAATTTTGGTGCTGAAGCAGGTCTATGAAATTGGCCCCTGGTGACAGACATACTGGACAAGCTTTGGTTCGGGATCTAGCTATGGCCGAAGTTTGGACGAAGTTCAGCTGAACTCTATGGCGTCCAAGCAAGGATATTACCTTCTTATTTTCAATGACATAACAATAACACAGATAAGTAATCAATCATGCAAAATGACAAAGTTATATTGCACATTACCAAATTAATCTTCGGTACACAAACTCCATTACTGGTGGGTTAAAGATAATATCATACTTTGGTTTTTGTCAAAGAAATACAGATTCATGGGCATAAATATCAAGACAGATAAACAGTCATCTGTGAAAATTTCAGTCCCATACGGTGCCCACTTTTTGAGAAAACAATGAAAAACAGCCACAGTATTTTCTTAAGTCTTTTCTCTTTTATTTTTGATCTTTTAAAAGATCAAAAAGATTCCCGGTCGTTGTTTTACTAATTCCTGGATAAAGACACAATTTCATGCGGAAAAAAATTAACGGTATCTTCATACCCTGTAAGTCATACGTAAATCTGTGAACATTTCTGTTTTGGTTTCCTACCAAAATATGATACTACCTTTAAGTATAATAGTTTCATCTCACAGAGCTTAATTGCGATTCTGTTGACAAACCTTACCGTACGAGTTCAGTTTATCAACAGGCTGTTGGTTGATAATTTCAGCCGTGAAATATTTTCCTTATCCACCATGATTAGGCCTACAGTTTATGCCCCAACGAATTACAAAAAGGCGATTCAATTACCTTGCATGAGATAATGTTTGAAGTATCGTAGTTGTCAGTTCGTCTGGAAATTCATACACGGAAAATTACGCCCCGAGATCGATCCTGTTTGGATCTGCTTGTCTTTTGATAATAGTCCGAATGGCTTTGACCTTTCGGATCATTTTAATCGGTTTGCCATCCATCCATTTAGTGTTAACTTAAATGGCAGGAAATCGTGAACTGTCTGTTGCAATAGCCATCATGACCTGTCATGCATGTAAATCCAACGGCAAGTGACCTTGCGTGTAGACCGTATGACCACTTATATTTCAAGGGCAAAAAGATTTTGATGAAATAAAGCCACTTGAAAATAATTGAAATAACGTAAAGACAAGTCATCTGTGACGATTCGGTGTTTAATCAGATGTAATTCCGTGGATGGGGTAAACAAAACGATTTTTTAGAGGCCATGAGCAATAATAGCAGTGTAGGGGTTTAGGTAGTCCGGTTCCCAGACCAATAATCTCCGACTATAGCTCTGTCAATTCCTAGGCGTTTACGAAACGGAGGCTCGGGCTCCGTCTCAGGCTCCGGCTCTATTTCATGAAACCATGATTCTAAAATAACGGGTATCAAAATAGAGGCCTTTGACTGCGGCTCGGAAGTAGATTCTCTGGTTTGAAAAAGGGAAACCAGAGTTTTAGCTTCAGTGCAAAACCACAATCTATATTTTCAGCATATGGATGACAGAACTGGGGCCTGAGCCTGAGCCCGCTGAGCCTGAGCCTGAACGTGAGCCTGAGCCTGAGCCTGAACGTGAGCCTGAGCCTGAGCCTGAGCCTGAGCCTGAGCCTGAGCCTGAGCCTGAGCCTGAGCCTGAGCCTGAGCCTGAGCCTGAGCTCTGAGCCTGAGCCTGAGCCTGAGCCTGAGCCTGAGCCTGAGCCTGAGCCTGAGCCTGAGCCTGAGCCTGAGCCTGAGCCCGTTTCGTAAACGCCCTAAGAGTCGTCAGGGAATATTTGGGCAGGGAAGCAGACTAGACTAGACTAACAGTCTGCATATGGAATTATTGGATAACATACATGTACGTGGGAAGATGAAAGAATTTCGTCGCGAAGCTGAAAATAATTGTATTGCGAGAATGATTTGTGTTCCACGAAAACGCCAATTCTGAAACGCTACCCTGACTGACTGTTTGGGGGATGGGGAATTATGGACCTTTTTTTGCTTTTCAAAGGAAAACTTTTCCAAAACAAAACCCAAATATTTATACAAAAAGACAGAGAAAATCAAAACACGGCAAAGAAACGCCGACTTATGAAAACAAAGGAACAAACAGATTTAACCGAGAAATTCTGGGGCAGCGATTTTGCTGAAATGTTGAGCACAATCCAGACCATTCATGGAACTTGAAAAGCCTGATTGTGATTAAATTTGTCGCGCCCGTGCTGTGAGCATAACCCATTTATTCCTTCCGTACCTTTCTCTCTGTTTTCAATCAGTAATGGGATATATACCGCGGGAATACACAAAGATCATTTGACGGAAAATTCATTTCAGCTTTTCAGAATCAAATAAGCAAGAACAAAAAGCCACCCACTTACAATCCAGGCGGTCAATTCTTCAGATCTTATATAGGCTGTCAAAATATTGAAGATTGTGGAAAAAGCTTGTTGTGCGGTCGTGTTTTACCTTGTCCTTATCGGCTTTTCTCGTCTTCTTTATTATCACGGTCCTCTGCCTGTGGCTTATTATCTTTACCCATCGCTTGTTCGTCCCAGTCTTTTGTGACAGCGAAAACGGTCAAACTTGTATAAAAACATAGCTGACGCCTTTGAGAGCTGAAATACGGTTAAAGCTGTTTTTTGTTTTGTTTTGATTTGAGTGACCATCCACTTCAAGGAAGGCATGATGATATCAAAACGAGGGCACTTTGCCTGAATTTGTTGGTTTTGCTAAGTTTCTTATCGATATTTGAATACACACAGTGAATATTGAGTTATCTCGGGCGAGATTCAAAGAATATCTGCAATCGACTGAGAGATGCAACATGCGTGATCTAAACTGAAATACGGACGTAAATTCTGAGATTGATAATGTTTTTCATAGTAGGGTGGTTTTGATATTAGGCCTGTGCGAAAGGCACACAACACTTGGAAATGACACACAGAAAATGTCATCTTTGAATCATGTCAGTCATAGAGTTGCATGCTTTGCAGTTGTTATCTAAGAACTATCAGCCAATCATCGATGCTGTCCTGCGTGGCAAACTTCGTCAACGGCCAATCAAAACACAGGACGCGCTTCGATGAATGAATAATTCATTGATTGTAGTGATGTTTACAAAGGTTATTAATATGATTCATCATCTATACTGTGAAATATCTAGCCCGAGAGAGGATCGTCTTCATTTCAGCTTTACAACCATCTTTATTTTCACTGTGGGGCACTTTTCCTGGAGAAGTGTTTTGAGAATTTACATTTTTATGTTTACATTATGGACACACCTTTAACAGTTGGAAATCTTTCAGCCATACATGTTAGATAGATTACAAACATATGTTCCAACAGGTTGGGGGCGTATAAGTTTATATGCTACCGTTATTTCAAGTTATTTCACGACAGTTTTCAGGTCATGTAATGCTATACTGTTATGATGCAGCTATTTCACCCATGACGGGCATAGGGCTCTGGCTGTAACCAAATCTCCCTGCTCATAAAATGCATAGAAAAGTGAAGTTCGAACAGCAAATTAAGCAAGAAGTTTGAATTTTATTTCAGTCTCTTCGGAGTATAAACTTTGACTGAGCTTGTCATTTCAGTCATGCAGCTGTTATTTTGTTGAATTTGTTCCCATGTGAATTTCTGCTCCTTAATAGTTGAAATGTGAAGAGTTGATTTACTGCAGAGAGGTCGGGGCAACATGTTAGTGCTAGCGGAAAGTCGATGTCACGTTCATGTAACTATGTGTTGAAGGTTATGTGCAGCGTCTCTGAAACATTTCTTTCTTAAAGGTAATATCATATACTTTGGTTTTTGCCAAAGAAATGCAGATCCACGGGCAAAAATATCAAGACAGATAGTAACAGTCATCCGTGAAATTTCAGTCCCATACGGTGTCCACTTTTTGAGAAAACAGTGAAAAACGGCCACAGTATTTCTTAAGACTTTTATTTTTTTATTTTTTGGACTAATCTCTGGACAAATACACAATTTCAGGCGGAATTATTTTTAACGGTATGTTTCTACCACCACCATCTTCATACCCTGTAAGTTAAACGTAAATCAGTGAACATTTCTGTTTTGGTTTCTTACCAAAGTATGATACTACCTTTAAAAAAAGAGTGAAAAATCACTCAAAACTATGCAAACTCCATTCTAAAAGAGTGAAAGAGTTGTCTCTTATATGGCTTTTCAAAAAGTGCATTTTCACTCTTTTAACATTTTAGAGAGTAATTGCCGGAGAAGATATTTTAACCCCTGCATGTGTGCAAACCATTCAAATAATTATTGCTGTATAAAAAAGATGTAGTAACCGTATGCCTTATATCAAACCACTATACAGTGCACCAGGTCCACTCGACCACAGCTGGGATAGAATCATAATTACATGAAATCATCTCATATTTCATCGGCTGTTCTTTAATCATCGTCGACCATGCAAGGATGACTCGATCTCTTTGATTGATCTAGTTCTGAAAAAAAAATCAAAACAATCTCTTCTAATAAAGAGAGAGATTGCTGCGCCGAAAAGTCTGCTGTACCATGTAGCCAGGGCGGTCCACACGTTCGTCTATCCCATTCTATAATCATGAAATTAATTTCCAACTGATGATGGCAGGACATCAGAAATAATAGTTTAAAGGTATTATAAATGATATCGGTAATGGTCACAGAACAGCACCAATACTTTGACTAATGCTACGTGTACATGAAATAATAAGCCTGTAAAACTTTGAGCTCAATCTGACATCTTAGTCCAGAGAAAAAACAAATTTTTTTCTTACAAAACATAAAGAATGGTTTTGATCTTACCCCGAGATCAAAACTGTTTTCGGTCTTTGTTTGACTAATTTCTGGATAAATACACCATTTCAGGCGGAAATATTTTAACGGTATTGTTTACCAGCACCATCTTCATACCCTGAAAGTTATACGTAAATCTGTGAACATTTCTGTTTGGGTATGTTACCAATCCTGTACTGTACCTTTAAAAACTGCTACAACCAGACAGCTAAAATGAAATTAGCCAACAGACAAAAACAAATCGTAAAAGACTGTGGAACGTAATGAAATTATTTCATCGCCGAATTCGCTAACTCAATCAGATCAGTAGGTTAATGCATTGCAATGCAAATTGGAACAGAGCACTAGTGGTGAAGTCAGTGCAACATGCCCCTAGACTATTGGCCCTGCAGCCCGTGACGATCCTTTAATGCACAACAAATCGTCTTGATAAAAGGAACGTCGTTATCCTTAAAACAAAAAATTCCACTGCGGTCCATAACGTGGGTCATATTGAGACCATTAAAGGTAGTATTATACTTTGGTAAGAAACCAAGACAGAAATATTCACAGATTTACGTATTACTTACAGGGTATGAGAATGGTGGTGGTAGAAAAATACCGTTAAAATTGTTCCGCCTGAAATGATGTATTTATCCAGAAATGAGTAAAACAACGACCGAAAATCTTTTTGATCTTTTAAAAAAATAAAAAAGAAAAGAGAAAACAATAATAAAAAATACTGTGACCGTGTTTCACTGGTTTTTTTTCTTCAAAAAGTGGGCACAGTATTGGACTAAAATTTTCGCAGATGACTGTTTCTGTATCTGTCTTGATATTTGTGCCCATGAATCTGTATTTCTTTGATAAAAACCAAAGTGTGATATTACCTTTAATGCAAACAAAAATCGTCTTGATGAAAGGAACGTCGTTATCCTTAAAACAAAAAATCCAGTGCGGTCCATAACGTGGGTCATATTCAGACAATTAACGACAGAGATTTTGTATGACGGTACAAATTATTCAATCCCCTTTTCGGAAAATGAAATTAATTCAATTGCTAAACTTCAAAAACCAGCTGTTTCAAAGAGGGGGTGTTATAGAGGTATACATGTAATTGAATTTACTGAAAAATCTGCCCACACTATATGTCTGTTTCAGTTGGCTATGTGTCTAAGCCGATAATGGATCTTTCCCGTTCAAATATTCATCTGATAATGTGAAGCTGTTTGGCGTAGCTCAGGTTGAAGTAATAAATAATATAGGTGACATTATAATGTGCGTGTGGTTGTGAAATGCACTGCAAGAAGGCTTTTGTGCCTGTTAAGTTTGTAAAATGACGACATAAAATGTTCAAACGCTCCCAAATGGAATATGAAAAATGGAATTCCGTCAACCTCTCGTCACGTTTTTCTTGAACATGAAATATTATTCAACCAATGGTCGATTTCACGACGCCCTGCGATCGATCGTAACTCGAGTTACGAAGGATAACCCATCGTATGCTACATAGGGCTTCAACGCATTAAACGTCCTGCGATTGATAGTATAAGTTACGAAGAGTTTGGTGAAATCGACATTAAGTCTCATTTTATTAAAATGTCATGAATTTTGGAATCCTTACAAAACAACTAATAAAATTGAGTTATAGGCTTTTGTTGAATATACCTATAGAATGAAAATACTATTTTTTCATTTAGGGATATCGGTTTGAATTTCCTTTTTTGAAACAATTAAACTCAATGCACTTTCTTCATCTTGTGGATCATAATGGATCATGATGCAATTGCGTCATATTAAGAATGTTCTTATCCAATCCTCTTCCCCTCCCATATAAGACTTGAAGTGAGTCGAAATAAAAACCACTGTCCTATAACAGTTTGTAAAGGCTGGCATACATTATGGTTAAACACGCATATGGTCTCTGTATGTATAAGGAGAAGAGCAAAATCATACATGTTGCCGAGGAAAACAAAGCAAGATAATACACCCAATAGTCTGGTCATTAAAGTATCATACTTTGGTTTTCATCAAAGAAATACAGATAAATGGGCAAATATATCAAGGCAGATACAGTAGCAGTCATCTGTGAAAGCCTCAGTCCCGTACGTTACCCAAATTTTCAGAAAAACAGTGAAGTCTTTACTCTTTTATTTGTAATCCTTTAAAAAATAAAAAAGATCGGTCGTTGTTTTACTAATTTCTGGATAAATACACAATTTCAGGCGGAGACATTTTAACGGTATCTTTCTTCAACCACCATCTTCATACCCTGTATTTTATACGTAAATCTGTGAACATTTCTGTTTTTGGTTTCTTATCAAAGTATGATACTACCTTTAAGCAAACAAATTCATGGACATGTAGGTAATATAATAGAGGATCATCTTGAGTCTGATTACGGATATAGCGCATGAGCATAAAAAAAACTGGATTGCGCTCCTAAAAGTTTAAGGAGCTTTTCACAGATCTCATCTCACTTTACAGCCCGGCAGGTGGGTTTAGGGATAATTCCTTCCTCCGACTCCGTATCATACATTCTCTAGCTATAGAATGTTTATCTGGAGCATCTTTTCCATTATTAAACTGGCCCCTTTATCCACATGACGCCTCCGACTTGCTGTGTGTTAAAATCTTATTAGTGATTTTATACTGAAGGCTTGAGTTATAGATGCAAGGATGTAAAAAAAAGACAGTGATGTTTTTTTTTTCAAAAAGACGGAATCACAAAAGTATCAAATATGATGTTGCTCGATTTTATTTAGGAATGGCAGTGATTTTTGTTATTCTTATAGAAGTTTTGCACGATGGAGAGACGATAATAAATATACGACCAGAGCACACTGGTCGAGACGTCGAGAATTTACTCTCATCGGTCCTTCTCAGGACCACACACCTTCCAAAACGAGTGTTATATAAGATGTTTCCGCAAGTCTTTCTCAATTCTGATAAATGTTGGGTTTTTTTTAAGCAAAATACTCGAATGTATAAAGTTATAGGAAGATACAGCAAAAAACAAACACACCGAAGTTGGACAGAGTTGAGAGAAGTCCTTCCTGATAGTTTGCAACGTTTGACAATTCTAGCAATATGTTACAGGTCTTGGCATTTAAAGGCAGCGTACAGGATTTGCAAGGCCTCCAAAAAAATCGAGTTTGAGACAGAAAATGGACTCAACAGTTCGTAAACAGTGCAAACAGTCACCATGGGAAATCTAGGTTCATCAGATGCTGGGTTTTCAAGGAAATCAAGATTTAGTATCTTTTCCAAAGATCGTTCGTCCGAACGATTCAGTAACATTTCGAAAGCGTGATGTAACCGTGAATGATTCAGAAGGGGGAGGCAAGATTATTTCGGCCGTATTTCTGCTATCTAGATGAACAAAGCGTAAAAAGGTACATGAAACAACGTCTGTAAAAGGAAGTTTAAGATCTTCACTTCTGTTTAAGTACCAGATTCAACCCAAACGCACATCTTTGCAAATCCTACATGCCCCCTTTAATTCAAGTCATTCCCTTTTACGTCTCACAAGTGAATACTGAAGTCCTCTCCAGAATAATGCATGAAGATATAGTGTACCGAACTAAAATGCCTGGTAATCAATTTGTATGCGAGGGTCCACTCGGCACATTCCACCGGGTCGACGGGGAAACCAAAACATTCACTTGGTCCGTTCTCATGACACCCCTCCCTGTTCATCATCGACTTGAAAGACAAACACGCCAACCAACCAACAATCATCTCGATCCGTTACATAAGTGCCAGGGGCCGAATTCATAAAGCTCTGCGACTCGTCGCAACTCGATTTGCGACGTGTCTTAGCTGGGACACGTCGCATCTATGTGGTGAATCCATAGAGAAAGGATGTGTCTTAACTCTGCGACGCGTCGTAAGTTTTATGAAATTGGCCCCTGGACCTCTCTGTTACTTGTATAGGCCTTATAAATCTTACATGATATTGCAGCTTGAAGGTAATATCATACTTTGGATTTTATCAAAGAAATACTTATTCATGGGCAAAAATCTCAAGACAGATACAGTAACAGTCATCTGTGAAAGTTTCAGTCCCATACGGTGCCCATATTTTGAGAAAATCGTGAAAAACGGCCACAACATTTCTTAAGTCTCTTCTCTCTCATTTTTGATCTTTTAAAAGATCAAAATGATTTTCGGTCGTTGTCTTACTAATTGTTTTACTAACATTTTAACGGTAGGTTTCTACCACCACCTTCTTTATACCCTGTAAGTTATACGAAAATCTGTGAACATTTCTGTTTTTGTGTCTTATCAAAGTATGATACTACCTTTAAAACTTGAGCTTGAAAAGATCTAATTGTTAACATGTTGATGCGATCTTTACACAGCCGCCCGGATGGACCCGGGCCTGTGACGCACGAAAAGTGACGGTGCTGCTGCATGCTACACACTGGCTATCAGTCCATCCACTCCGATCGCCAAAATCCCCAAATAGCTACACGGCTAGTAAGAGGTAGGTCAATATACATTGAAGTTTTTGCAAAAATTCAACAGTGATTCGTCGCTGTACGTGACGTGCTCACGAATACAACTCCTCAGAGAAAAAACGAAATCCGGTTCCGTCCTATTTCGGATTATCCGGTTCCTATTTCGGATGGAAGAAATGCGCGTGAGCTGCTGCACTAAGGGCGATTTCTCAGCGAGCCTTGTGTGTCTTATGCTAAATTGACATCGCGTTCAAAATTCAATGAGACAAATTGCTTCCCTTCCGTTCCTGTTCGCGAACGCTGCAGTAAACCTCGCAAAAAGTTGTACCAACGGAATTAGGAATACTATTGGTTCTAACTTTACTTTTTGGGTGCATTTGTTTAGCTCCCCCGGGTCAGCCCTTACTGGGAATGGTCGTGTTTTACTGCACAAAACAGACGAGAGAATGGAGACGAGGTTGACTGGTGTCGGCCCGTGTTGGCTAAACGAATGCAGCCTTAAAGTGCTTGGAGTTAGGGGCATGAGGCGTTTCGATCCAAGCAGGATCTTTCTCAAAGGCTAAATGATAAGGGAACAAGAACATGCAAGTAAAAGAAACACACCTTAATGGATGAGATGACCGGGACAACAAAAAGGGTGAAGGGTGGGGGTAGTTCAGAGTGGTCACACAAAGAAGGGTCAGGTATAGGCAAGATCAAAACGCGTCAGGCCCTCCTAACTCTATTAATTTGATATATTTTCATGTCATTTTTGCTGATGAGCATTTTGCAGCAGTTTATAACTTTTATTCACTTCTTGAGTTAGGAACTTGGAGCAAAACAATATTGAACAGTCACCATGCACGGAGCGATCCACCATCTCGTGCGTATAAAATGGACTCGCATTTTAAGGCTACGAGAAGCACTCTGTAAACATAATTCACTCGCTGTGGCGTTCTCCATCCATCACAGTGGCTGTGCCGTGCACGAGTCACGATTAAGCTAAAGATATAGAGTCGACCACCCTTATACAAAATCATGTCATACACACAATTGGCAAATCTTTGAGAGAAGATTAATTAGCTATATACAGAGGGTGGTCATTTGAAGAAAAAGAAAGATCGTGCAGGATGTGACTTTGTGTCATACTTACCCTTGTCGTGTCTACAAATGGCGTAAAATATTTCCAACTACACTCTGTTGCATGCAGGCTGTCTTTCCCAGCAGAATGTGCGGTAGAGTTTCAATTGAGCAAAGATCATGTTGAGCTCATATTCCCACTTGGAGTCAAAAAGGCCGATACAATACCAAAACACAGACGCGTGGGTTTATATACACCAACTATAGGCAAACTTGTTTACCCCAGGCGACTGTCACACCGGCCAATAGATTGGGATGAACCGCTCTGATTGGCCGTCGGTCTGTGGTATACCGATCCGGCACTTTCCTGCTCAACACGCACGGGTTGAGTTTCAACGAATTCGCATATACGGGTTTTTATAAGCCTCGGCGCACGCATGCAAAGACTAGTCATCTAGGCGCGCGTAATGGTGCATACTAGCCTCTCATTGGCTGATTGGCCCAGCTCAGCTATATAGATGCGCATCTGACAAAATTTCGCAGTGACTGCATGCTTCATGTTACTCTAACATTTTAATTGTCTTTCATTTTTTGCTTGTAGTGTTTTCGAATCGATTGGTTTTGCTCCTGTTTTAAGGGTTTTTCTTCGAATCCTATAGTTCGTGTTGCTGTTCGTTGTCATTTGTTTTCTGTAGTTTTTTAATTCCATTTTTATGTTTTTTAATGATCAATGTCTCAATTTATCCAGGTCTCAATGTGACATTTGTTGACATATTTTATTATTTCTATCCCTATCATTGTAAGATCATTATGTAGGTCTACATAATGGCTATTAAAAAAAAAAAAAAACGCAAAAAAAAACAAACACAAACGCAAAAAAGCCAAAAACACAAACACCCCTACAGCCAAAAGACAAACAAGTATATATACAGATAAATATTTCCACATGTATAAAAAAAAGTATTAAAAACAATACAAATTAGGGTTAATATGCCACTGAAAAGTGAAAAACACTGTACCAAGTATGATAAAGATCTCACGCTACAAAGTCATATTAGTGCAAATCCATGAAATGCCGTTCTTCAAAAGTATTGGGACATGGTTCGAGCGTTTGCGATTGCCTTAAGGTCCTGAAAAAGCAATCAATAAATTATGTATCCAAAATAATGGATAAAGTTATTAATAGGACAGAAAATACACCGTTTGGTGCACGTCTCAAAAGTCAGGAAAGGAAAATGTCGTGTACATCACAAGATCGTGTTTCCTTTATTAAAGGACACTTCAGCCAACGGCAACAAAATAGGAGGAATTTGTCATATTAAGGTTAATTCATTTGAGTTCCATGGGGAGTTATTTGGACGTACCAACCATAGGCCTAAGGGCAGAAGAAGGACGCTCTAACGATTATAGAAGGTTGATATATCATTCCTACATGTATTTATTTTTCCCTGAAGCATGTACACTTCAAACTGGGGACAGAGATTTAATATATACCAGCTACAATTCCCAAAGGTGTGAAGATTTTCAAAGTGAGGTAACCGAACACAAAATTAATACACCGATCCATTAGGCCACGCCCACCATAGCAACGTCCAAGCAACAACGCACACGCGCACGCACATCAAGTGTCACGATCGGCCACACATGAAGCATCGCATACTCGCAACCACCCGCCGAACGAACCTATTTCTGTTGGACTTTGGTTTTGCAAAAGGCCAAAAATGTACATTTCCTCTCAGCCAGGGCATCGAGAGTCAGAAATATAATGTAAGTATAAACACTGCTTGACCATGGTTCAGAATAAAACTCGGATTTGTCATAGAATTTCCTTGTACATACGAAACAAAAGTAAACTCAACAAAAAGTGTGCAGTAAAGAATACAAAATTAAAAACATTTTGTCGGACAAAATGGCGGCAATTTGTCTGACCTTAAATAACGCGTTGTGATTGGTCAATTTGTCAGGGGGTGTGGCCTACTGGATCGGTGTATTTTCAGCAATAATCATAATACTAAAAAATAAACTTCTGCCAGGAAGTTTTCGCAATTTAAAAGCTCCAGGAATCTTTACAAGTATTTTTGCTCATGAATCTGTATTTCTATGACAAAAACCAAAGTATGATATTACCTTTAATTAGGATGAAGTTTTTTGCTGACGAGTGAAACTAGAGTACGATTATAAACCGTAACACGATATCCCATACTTATTAGGGTTCGTTGTCCATTTAGTTACTGAGCACGCTGTTAAAAAAAATACAGTCTTAAAAGCTTGTGTGGCGATTCATCCTCGTCTCCTTCCACTTACTGTCTGTTGATCATTCCTCACCGCGTTTTGCTGTGTATACCACACTGTGTTCTTAGGTAATGTAACTGCTCTGTGTGATTTAATTATCCACTTGTTTTACCGTCAAGTAGCAACGGACCCACTCAAGGGAAATCAAAACAAGTATCAGTAACGATCACCGTTCCTATATTGTGCTGAATCTCTGCTTGTTACCGGTCACAAAAGGCCCACGCCGTTTTGGCCATTACCGCTACATCCCACTGACACGTTGGCGGAAATGTTGCTTGTGTTTTTCCCCATTAACACCAAGCACTCCAATCACGCGGGCTTGGTATCATTCCTCATCTTAAAGGTAAACAAACCAAAACAGAAATGTTCACAGATTTACGTATAACTTTTATACAGGGTATGAAGATGGTGGTGGTAGAAACATACCGTTAACATTGTTCCGCCTGAAATGGTGTATTTATCCAGAAATTAGTAAAACAACGACCGAAAATCTTTTTGATCTTTAGAAAGATCAAAAGTAAAAGAGAAAAGACTTAAGAAATGCTGTGGCCGTTTTTCACTGTTTTCTCAAAAACTGTTTTTCCGTATGGGACTGAAATGTTCACAGATGACTGTTACTGTATCTGTCTTGATATTTTTGCCCATGAATCTGTATTTCTTTGATACTGAACCAAAGTATGATATTACCTTTTATCTCTGTCCGTTACCATGTTTGTGAAAATAATATTGGACATTGAAAGTTTCTACCTAAACTTTAACAGCGTGGATTTGTTCTTGATATTTTAATGGCTTCATTGTATTTCACTTGGGAATTTTGAGGGCACCATACTGGACATCGGCGGTTTGCTGCGTAATGAAGTGCTTATTTTGCAGTCGTCTTCTGTATGAATGTTCCCTGATAAATGTTTAATGCTCAATGCACGATGGCTTTTTACAATAAGGCTTGCTGCCCACGACCAGCCCAGTGAAGGCAAGAAACAGTAGGCCTAGCACATTCCGTGCTCGAATGTCAACCTTTTGTCGGGGACTTTTTGGCTTACCGAGATTAGTAACCTAGTTAGAGTAATCTATATTCAAGGAACATACATTATAAGACACATTGCTGAAAATGGGACGCATCCTTCACTTGGAAATCATGTTGTCTTGTAGGATTAGTGTAGATTACCATTTTGTGTCCTTGTGTGGATATACCCACACTGTGATTACAATATATTGGTATAGGCCTACATCACGGTGCTTAATGCCAGTGTGCTATTATGTTCATCATCAGCAGTGCCGACGGGCATAATGGATGCTAGACGCTAAATAGATTTCCGTCATGTTACCCGATATTATATCTCCGTCATCGCTTCCGATCGAAACTATATGGGGGTTTACGAAACGGAGGCTCAGGCTCGGGCTCAGGCTGAAGCTCTGTAGTTTCCTTTTCAGATCAGATAATCTACTTCCGAACTGCTGCCAAAAGCATCTATTTTATACCCGTTATTTCAAAATGGATTCATAAAAATGGAGCCGGAGCCTGAGACGGAGCTTGAGCCTCCGTTCGGTAAACGCCCGTCATTGCCATTGCCAAATTCGTCAGCGCCCTCAATAACAATGACGCATTTTACCGTCGTAAGTCATAGAGATGATTTCATACCGCCCATCCGAACTACGTACCGGTATTTGGAAAGTGTTAAAGGTAGTATCATGCTTTGATATCATACCGAAACAGAAATATTCACAGATTTACCTATAACTTACAGGGTATAAAAATGGTAATGGTAGATACAAACCGTTACAAATGTTCTGCCTGAAATGTTGTATTCATCCAGAAAAGAGTAAAACCAGTAAAGATTTAACAAATACTGTGGCTGTTTTTCAGTGTTTTCTCAAAAAGTGGGCACCGTATATAGGGCTGCAATTTTCACAGAATGACTGTTACTGTATCTTCCAAAAAAACAAAGTATGATAGTACCTTTAAATATGAAAATATTTCGTAAAATCTTTAAAAGAAACATGCAACGGAAAAGCTATAACGACATGGACAGACGTTTTCCCTATTTGTGTGAAAGAACTCAACGCGACTGATGATGATGGAGCGTGATACAGGTAATTTATGACTTTACACGCCAGGAAATGTCTGGCCTGAATTGTTCTGGGTAATAATAATCAAGCTGTATAGACACAATGAGCGATAACACTAGCTGATGTGCAACGACATCCTCGCTATAGTCTCTCGACTTTATTTATTACCTTTTTGTATTTAGGTCAAGTAGATTTGAAGCTGTGTACGTGGGATCAAAACAACAACAACAATGTTAGAGGAAGCCCATGGTTTGCCAAGCGCAAAGGTTTCTCATGGTTTCGTATCGTTCGTACGAAGCTGTATTAGGGACATGCTGAAAAACATAAATTTTGACCTCTCTGACCTAACTCGTACGTCTTACGTACGAGTTATATATCGTACGTACGAGATATAAGTCGTACGTACGTCTTATATGTCGTACGTACGACTTGTGAATCATATCTTACATCACGTACGTACGATATACATCTCGCACGAACGACTTACAACTCTTACGTACGAGCTATGATTCATAAGTCGTACCTGCGAGATATAAGTCGTACGTGCGACATACAACTCGTACGCACGAAATATAACTCGTACGTACGAAATATAACTCGACGGTCAAGAAGCAAAATCCAAATTGTCACTCGCCAGATGCAGGCTAGACGGATGAAAAAAGGAGCATTATTCCCATTAAATCACATAGGCTATAGCTGTGTCTGTGCATTTATGAAATCCGTTAAAAACCACTCAAAGCTGAAAGCTTTTGTCGGTGTGTGACTCGGGGGAAATGCATGGCACAAAGTTAATGGAGAGAAGAAAAAGACAATCTACCCGGCGGAATCCACATGATGTTAAAGTGATGGGGTTAATGCTATATCGCTTACAATTTCGGCTAGCTATACCATCGCAATAATAACCGTCTGTGGAGTGTGTAACAGGGAAGGAGTAGCCCTCGTTAGTAGCTATACATGGTTCTTCCAGGAATCCAATCGCAGCCACAGGCCACTTAAACGGAGAAAGACCTAGCAGGGTCTTCTCTTTATAGCCCGAGGTCAAGTGCATCAACGCCCACTTGATACTGCTGCCCCGTATATAGAAAACCTATCAATGCGATCCTTGAGTAACTTCGTTCCGTCTTTAATTATTGAAAATCCACGTTTTTTCTCGTCCTGCCGCCCATGCCATATGCTATTAATGTATTTAACTTTAATGAGGTCACACCAAGTGACAGTTCCCTCCTCCTTGGGATGTAATATACCGCTGTAGGATGCAAATTGATAACGACTTCAAAGTTTTAATTGAAAATTGTGTTTCCTCTGGTTTCCACAAAAATTGCACTTGATCCCATTGGTACTTGACTTTATACTGCACGAATGTCGTACTGACGATTGTAAGGGCAGCTGTGCAAACATATACCATAGGGGGTAAAATGTTCGGCCAAGGCACGGATAGGGCTTGTGTTACATCGCTATCTGGTTCAAAAATGTCAAATCTTTCCTACAGTGAGCCTGCTATTTATAAAAGCAACCTTGTGCAACTCAAAATAGCATTTTGTTAACGTCAACTATCTATAATGTTAATTTATATTCAATATGAATGGCACTATAGGCCTATATACAAATCAACGCCCGATGTTTTTACAATTTGATTCCTCGGGATGGATACATTTCCTAATTAATTATTTTACGAAGACCGAATCTGTGACAATTCTTGTGAACCGTATAGTACAACCATCATTTTCCATTGAATAATTACAAGAGATTTCGATATCAAACTTCCAGATGTGCAGCCACCATTATACGCATCATGATCGTCTTTCACTCGCCATTAGTCTTTTTTTTTTAATTTACGTACTTTAAAGGTACAGAACAGGACTTTCTAACATACCCAAAGAATTAATGTTCACATGTTTACGTATAAACTTTCAGGGTATGAAGATAGTGATGGTAGAAACATCTTTAAAATATTATAGCCTGAAATGGTGTATTCATCCAGAAATTAATCAAACAAAGACCAAAAACAGTTTTGATCTCGGGGTAAGATCAAAACCATTCTTTATGTTGCAAAAGAAAAACTGGTCGGTCTTCGCTGTTTTCTCGTGACCCAGATGTCTGATTGAGGTCAAGTTTTCATGCGTCATGTTTACATGTTTTCAATGCTTACATATTTACATGTTTGATCAGAAAAGGTGAGGGTGCTGTTCCTTGACCTTTACCAATCATGTATTAATCTGTTATACCTTTAAAGGGGTGGTACAGAATTGGTAAGACAACATATACTTCAAGATCACAGATTCACATAAAACGTACACAGTATAATGCTGATGATAGCAGAAAACATCCCATGAAATGTTTTTGTCTGAAATGCCATATTCGTTAAGAAATAAAAGAAACTTTCCGATCGGAATAAATCGCTTCGAAGCGTTTCATTATGAACGCATAATATCGTTGAAATGTATAAACGGGTTTTCACTATTTTCTCGTGACCCAGATGGCTGATCGATTGACCTCAAACTTCTACAGGTTTGTCAGTTAAGGCATATGATGGATTACATAATATGTTTTCACTGTCAGCAACGGTTTTGTCGCAAAAACCAGTTCTGTACCATCCCTTTAAGTGAATCACCGAGTAAAGAACGCCATTTAAAATGTGAAATTCAAAGACTTTTATTTCTGATTATGAAGCATTAGCTCTACGTAAATTCATTTGAAATCGTCTATAGTTGTTTTCTGCAGTTACACCATACATCTTGCAACCAAACCAGGCCAGCGTCTCTCCTTAACCGAATCTGCCTGAGTAACGTCATGATTTATTGATTGCATCATCATTTCACTTGACTGGTGTCACAGAGTGGTTTCAACTTCTGCTCCTGTTTTGTGCAAAATCAGTTGAATAATATTGGTACGATACTGGCATACCCCAGCCCAAGATGTATTTAATGCTCTTTATCCTCCGAGGTTCAACCGCATAGATGGAGAGTTGAAGGGGGTCACATATTCAACATTGGTCCTTTTATTGGCAGCATAATTATTACTGGCTTTCCTGATACGAAAAAAAGTAGGTCTGTAATACTTTAATAGCGGGTGCATGAACAGCAACAGTGTATGCAGGCTTGTCTCTGAGGCGTCTACTCGTTCTGAAATGCATGGGGACTGTATAACGAATATACCCCCAATGGAATAGCTGCGTTCTACCAAAGTAGAGCTCACAACAGTCACAGCTCACAGCTCCAAAATGTGACATTGTATTTCCTTTCCGCTGCTGAGTTACATCTTGGCTCAAGATTCATTAAAGGTAATATGATACTTTGGATTTTATCAAAGAAATACAGATTCATGGGCGAAAATACCAAGACAGATATAGTCACAGTCATCTGTGAAAATGTCAGTCCCATACGGTGCCCACTTTTTGAGAAAACAGTGAAAAACAACCACAGTATTTCTTTTTTCTTTTATTTTTGATCTTTTAAAAGATCAAACAGATTTTCGGTCGTTGTTTTAACAACTCGACGATACCATTATATGTATGGGTGTACAAGTAATGCAATTTATTTTGTATAATGTGTAGGGAGTTCTTTGTTACTTTTCAAAGTAATACATATTTAACATTGTATTATAATTATAGCTGCAGGGGTGGGGTGGGGAAAGTTGAGTTGTTGTCCATGGTTTGGCACTTGCATTACTTGAAAACCCCTACTTTAATAAACAGTATCGTCCATGAGCTGTGAATTGCAAAATGGCAGTGATTTTTTTGAAGAGAAAAAAACTCTATTTTCCTCAAACCAATGCAAATTCTTCCTTATACTACTGATTGCATTAGGCCCTACTGTGTATTTATTTTCGATATTTCATAATTTGGGATGAATTTGGCGCCGAGTTGACGCCTTTTTCTAGTTGACGCCGAGTTGACATTGATTAGTGTGACCTCCAACTACTGCATGAATTACTCTTACATAAATTACTTTCCATAAAACCTTTTTATTTATGTACCCCCACCTAGTTACCGCTCTGCTTCTGACGCCATGTACAGCTAGCTGTGTGCATCGACATGGCACTGTTCCCATTCCTATAAACTATAGTGCCTTCTTCACCAGGCCGTGCATGTTATTTATTATGATATATGAGGATGTTTATTAAAAGCCAAGTGAATCTTGCCCAGATGCTTAACATGTACATTTTCCTTTGCACGGTCGGATGGTACAACTTTGTGTGCACTTAAAACCAAACTTGAACAAAGTGGATGGTCCGGGCTAAATGTTCATGTCTGCCTTTACATTGTCCACTTTTACCCATTAGATCTCATTCGGTACGTGGATCGGTTTCCGGATACACCATGTAAGAATCTTTCGTACTTTCGCACTTCTATTTCGTTCGCACTTCTCGTAGGGTCTCAACATTTCGACTAGCCTGCTCTAGTCATCATCTAGTCTCCTCATGGGTCTCCTGATGAGGTCTTGAGCAGGCTGGTCGAAACTTTGAGACCTTACGAGAAGTGTGAACGAAATAGAAGTGCAAACAAAAGTACGAACGATTCTTACATGGTGTTTCCGCAAACCGATCCACATACCAATTGTCACCATGCAAAGCCTCAATTCGTTCAGGATTTATACATTCTCTATCAAATTGGTATAGGTTAACAGCTTCACTTTTTATTCGGAATCCCATAACTCACTGCCAGGTATCCACTGACCCACATAGGTCTCCGAGGTCTAAGGTATGTCGATTGAGACCTACTTACTCATAAGTCGTCTGACTTACGAGGAATGCTCCGAGAATACTACTTTGTGATAACAGGCTGTTGGATATTAAGTTGCTGCATTAACTGCCTATGATGTATATGCTTGGCAATTAGCAATAGGTTACCATATGCATGGCTCCAATTCATGTTGCCAAATTTTCTTTGAAATGCCGTTTTCACCATGGGCGTTGATCCCGGGGGGGGGGGGGGGCTAGTTGCAACCCCCCCCCCCCCCCCCCCAGGTTTTCACTTTTTATATATATAAAAAATGATTTTGTGCACAAACGTATATGGAAGTACGACCCAGCTACACGATCACCCCCTGGTCTGAGGACGTGTCTACACTACTGGTCTTTACCACTTGATACTTGCCAAGTTTCTCCGTAATTTATGGCGGCGTGTGCGTACCAAACTACCAATGATAATAGCATTATTTTGTGTACCAACGCGTTGATATAATAACTCAACCTCATGACATATCAGATCGGTTTAAAGACGCACCATCTGTGCAGTGTTGTAGTACTCGTACTCGGTACTCGTAATCGAGTACTACTCGAGTACTGTTTTCAGAGTACTTGAACTCGAATGTCCAAGTGCTGGCACTCGAACAATGGTACTTGTACTCGGGCTACAAAATACTCGGAACTCGAAATTCAAAGATTGTACTCGAGCATCTAAGAACTCGTACTCGATTTACAGTATTCGATGAAAAAATTCCTTTAAATTAACTTACCACGGCTGTTAAAATACAAAGGTACAACAATATTGATCCCAAAGAACCGATATTCGATACGGTAACATAACTGCTGCAACGCATAGCCACGTGTAATGGCCAGTTGACCTGTTATCATTTCATCTCTAGCCATGTCATCTGCATTGACTGTTGTACAATTTGGGGTTCAATGAGTTTTTTGTAACTAGAAGTACTGACTTATAAGTAATTGTACTCGTACTCGTGAGATAAGTACTTGTACTCATACTCGCACTCGGAAGTACAAAGTACTTGTACTCGGAAACCATTACTTGTACTCGGCCAGCAAAGTACTCGACCTGTCTTGGTGCTCGACAGTCAAAGTACTCGGCAGTACTTGGTACTCGGAAAAAAGTACTTGACTACAACACTGAATCTGCGTTCTATTATAAACAAAGTATTGGAACTAATCCGTGAAACCAGGAATAACGTTCACCGGTACGCACTTCGCAGTTGCAATGGCTTGTCGATAGTCACTTCAAAACAGGGCAGCAATTAACTTTTGCCATTTTGAAAATGCAAGCGTTGCGTGTTGTTTCAGTGCGGATTTCGAGGTTGATTTCACGTGAAGTCAGACTTTACGAAATTTCAGACGGGCTGGTTTTTTTTCTGAAGATGATTGGAACCAATCGAATCACCATCAAAGAAAACGAGTTTTGAAATTAGGAACGCTTTTCTCTGTCACTTGATGCACGCTTTAATTTGCAGACATGCCGTCGCAGACAAACACTATATACCATTTTATTATTTTATCATTAAAAAACGTTTCTGCGCTAAAACATTGTTGGTTATGGTTACAAAGGGATGGACGTGTTTCGCAATTTGAAGTGTGATTTTACACGCAGTGCTGCAGACTGGTCATAATAAATTAACTGTATTTTCCTATCTCATGACGTTTATGGCAGAGAAGATAAGGATTTCAAAGTTTCTGTGTCAAAGCGTGTGCATTGTTTATGGAGTTGATATCTTACTTTGAAATATTTCCCCAACGCTGTCCTCGTTGAGAAAACTGCATCTAAACAGTGTGCCTCCAACATCTGTTTTACTCACAAACGTTCACCCAGATTTGGTCACAATTGTCACATTTTAGTGTTATGATATGAGTTTGAAAATGCTTGGAGGTGGGAGGGCCTGACGTTTCGATCCTAGCCGTTCATAGGCAGTTTAGCCTTTGAGAATGACCCCACAAGGATTTAAACGTCAGAGCCTCCTATACTATCCAGGCATCTAATTTCAGGTCATTATCTTGGTTGATGAAAAGTTTGCAGCAGTTTATAACCTGTATGAATTTTAATCATCAAATAACCACAAGGGAAACTGACTGAATTTTTGAGTCATTGAAAAGTGAACAAAGAAAAATTGAGTGAAGCGGGATTCGAACCGGCGACCTCCTGAATACCGTACAGGCGCTCTACCAACTGAGCCATCCAGCCCTACGTTGGTGGTGACCCCAATAGTCGATTATCTTTGTTCGTTTGGCAGTCAGAAGCCATGAAACAACGAATTGTTTGTATGAATATTGGACAATTTGATAATTTAGATAGATATAGATAGATAGATACATATTTATTTATTTAGCCAACAATATAATATAAAATACAGCGGAAATTCGACGATTTTGTTGTCTTCGAACAAATAACAATGAAATGAAATGAAATAAACATGATCAACCGTTACCAATGATTGTTGTTGCTCACGGATTATAGGCCTAATTCGTATGCAGGCACTCATCCTATTGACTTCTTAATACACGTGTAGCTCTTGAATGCCATGTAGGCCTACATGCACGACCCAAATCCATTATTCACAAAGAGTTGACACATTATACTTCGATGAGATTAATTGTGTTTAATTAACTTCGATGTGTATTTTGTGGGAAAGTAAACTAACGTTTGGCGTATTTTTGTGTGTGGCAGTTAAATATTATTTTTTTGATTGTTTGCATGTCCACTGAGTTCATATCGTAGATCTATTATACAAACCTATCTATAAACATAGCGAGCATTTTGACAATCGACCGAACGGACAGATTTACCTTAACAGTGCTTCGAACCTTTGATGTCAAACTGACGGCCTGAAACACAGGTTATTTGAAGAATGACAAACACACAAGATTCAAGACAAATACTGCAACACAAGCATTGTTTACTCCATAACAACACGGTGATGACAGTCTGGAGAATGCCGTCTTGTCATTTTTTTTCTGGGAAGGAAGCTTAAGCAAACCACTCGATGCGTTCGTCAGCCAAGCCTGGAGATGAGAACGCATAACACCCGACCTGTTTTAAGAAAAAAAGGCCTTAGACGGCATTCAGTCGTCTGTGTTGGAGGGTAACGATCTCATCTTTAGTCAGTCCACGCACCATTGCTCTAGAAACCGGCACGCGCCAGCCTCCACAAGCAGGGCCATACCTAGCTGTTCCTAAGGGTGTTGGCACTGTGTGTGTTTGTGCCATGGTTCCCTTGACTGCCCGTAGATTCTTGGATAAATATTGCAACAGTGCAACAGCGGAGAAGACACTTATTAAAAGTATAGGGAGATTAATACGTGAGGCCAACTGTGTACGTGCGTGGACTTCAGTATGCTTCTATGACGTCCGTAATGCTGGTATAACATGTCTTTAAACCACATAATGTATAATGCTTTTAAAACATCACAATAACGAATACAGTCCACTCCAGGAATTTCCGGCTATAATATTTGAGAATTTACACTTCACAGAAATATCAATTGGTCCCAAAGCATCAAAGCGAAGGAAATGCATTTGTTCCCCAGGCAACATGACTCAAGGATTTTTCTGATTGTCTTAAAGGGAGCATACAGGATTTGCAAAGATGTGCGTTTTGGCTGAATTTGGTACTTAAACAGAAGTGGAGGTCTTAAACTTCCTTACAGACGTTGTTTCATGTACCTTTTTATGCTTTATTCATCTGGATAGCAGAAATACGGCCGAAATAATCTTGCCCCCCCCCCTCCGAATCCTTCACGGTTACACCACGCTTTCGAAATGCTACTAAATCGTTCGGACGAACGATCTTTTTAAAAGACACTTTATCTTGATTTCCTTGAAAAATCAATCAACCAAGATTTCCCATGGTGACTGTTTGCACTGTTTACGGAACTGTTGAGTCCATTTTCTGTCTCAAACTCAATAGTTTCTTTTTGGAGGACTTGCAAATCATGTACGCTGCCCTTAAACATCTCCGTTCGGTGCATGTGAAGCTGAACACGCTATGACATGCAGTGACAAGAAATCAATGATATACAGTGCTCACTCTTTGGGACATTCGAGAATTTCCTGGTAAATCGTTTGGTCATTGAACCTTATGACTTTAAAAAATTGATGTTCAATACTATTCCATTTAAAGATTCAAATGAAGTTTATACGTAAAGCCCCATACGTCGAGTCAAAAAATACTGAAGTGTCATACAGTCTAGCTTAGTATCATACGTCATTGCACGTGTCACATTTCATCCTGTTCCGTTATGGTTCTCAAAATGAAACTCGTAAAGCTAATTTAATGATTCGCCATTTCGTATTTCATTTGATTTTTTATTGATTTTATTCTTCAAAAGTCACTGTTCCGATGATCCTCAGTTTTATTCAACAGTAATATTGCGTATATTGTATATACTCTGATGGTGCATTTTTACTTTCTTTCTTTTGTATGCTTTTCGTGCATTGGCAATAATTATAATTTATGACTAGAAGTTTCAAATAAAACTGCCACATAACATTGAATTTCTTTAAAGGTAATATCAAACTGTTTTTGTTTTTTGTCAAAGAAATATAGATTCATGGCCAAAAATATCAAGATACAGTAACAGTCATCTGAAAAAGTTTCAGTCCCATACGGTGCCCACTTTTTGAAAAAACAGTGAAAAACGGCCACAGTATTTCTTAAGTCTTTTCTCTTTTATTTTTGATCTTCAAAAGATCAAAAATAATGTTGGTCACTGGTTTTACTCTTTTCTGGATAAATACAGCATTTCAGGCAGAAAAAATTGTAACTGTACGTTTCTACCATCACACTCTTTATGTCCTGTAAGACTTACAAATCTGTGAAGATTTCTGTTTTGGTATGCTATCAAAGTATGATACTACCTTTAAACTGCCACCTGACATTGAATTTCTTAGAGGGACTATCAAATCCATGCTTCGTCAGTTACAGCGTGTCCTTTACATAGTACGATGTAAATACTGTAGTAGCTACGCCCGTCATGTAATGGTCCAGTGACTAACACTGCTACCAAAGCATGTGTTTACCAGTCCAGAGAATGTAGAACAAAACGTGTTGAACTTGTCCAATCATGTTTGTCTGTATATCTAAATCCTGGGGCACCTCACGAAAAATTATATCTATCTTGAATTGTAATGTCTCCCTTAAATAAAACGTTTAGCTTTAATAAACACTACTTTGCCAAGCGTACCTAGAATAATGTTTCACAAATGCGCCGATTTTGTTTTGAGTAGGACTTTGTCAGTAGGCACGTTCGCCAAAATACACCCACGCACACCCAAATACACGAGATGTTTTGCGTGGTGATTTTCGTCGCGATTCAAAAACCGGGTGTTTTTTTGTCGCGTTGTGGACACACAACACCACACAAGCGATTTGAATCGGTTTTTGTAGTGTGTGTGTCCGTGTCTACACAATGACGACCAGAATGATATATACAGCTATAGGCCTAGTTCCATAAAAATTCATCAATGAAAGTAAACACTATTTCTTCGTATAGAGTTTGAGAGTTGCCAGTACTTGCCCCAGTGAATATCTTACTCTTGGACTGTTCCAGGTTTCAGTAGTTCATAGGAATATAGCGGCAGCCATGGTTGCGTATACACTGCGCTGTTGGGAAATGTTAGAGTCCCATCTCATCTCACTGTTTGGCCTATGTGATAAGTATCGAGCACTCTTGGGTTTTGCAACTGGCTTTGTTTTGCCGTCATATATCTCTTCATGAAAGGGCGGTTCGGGCCTAATTTTGTAAAATGATGTAGGCCTAAGTCGATTTTTAGGCGAATTTGAGTTGGAGCCATATCCCACTAAAGTGAGGGCGCTTTTTTTTCGATTTTGAGAATATGAAACCCGAGAAGTAAAGCGTTTAAGAGATGAGAAAATGTATCTCAGCGTTTTAAAGATAGCAGAGTGACTTTTTCTCAGTGAAATAATATGATGCACGTCGGAAATACATGTACATCCCTTGCCAAATCTGCCAAACTATTTATATGGTAAAATGATGTAAATTTGTCTTGTACTTTTACCGTATCAATGCATATAAATACTGTTGAAGCACACACATATACATCTTTTCTCCATAATAAAGTTTTGTTAAGCAGTCTATTTTTAATTTGAAATGATGTATCTTCACAAAAATGTCAATAATTTCACAAATATCCATACGATATGAACAAATACAAAACAAAACAAAATCACGGTTGGCAGGACATTAGAAAATCTTGGAAACCGTAACAATGAAAATGCAAAGGCTCAATCTTTAAGTTATTTTTTCTCAAAAAATACACCCAAAAGGAGATACATCATTTTACCAAATAAAATTTATAACAAGAAGTTATATTTCGATATTCGGTCGTAGACGGATATCGCTCACAGTGGAATGCATGCACCTTCCATCAATACCATCCCGTGTGTCGTTTGCGTTGAAGATTCACTTAATCAACGCTGTGCCACGTGCACGCCTTTGACCAAATAACCAAGATTGTTTTACTTCTGTTAGTTTCTTTATTTATGTTCTGTTCTTTCCACAGAGGCATCGGGTCCTAATTGACAGCGAGATCATTCAACACATTTCGACTTTAGAATATTTTGAATTTGATTTGAATTTCGTACCAGCGCTCTGGGATTGACCCCTTTCCTTTTTTAACGGTTTATTGAGCTGATGGTGAATCTGAGCAAGTGGGGTGATGGACAGGCGCTCTACGGAGACCAAGTCGAAGTGGAATAAAACATAGCCCATATGAGAATGTCTCCATCCCTTAGGAAAAGCGCATTGCGTCCGAATATATGTTGTATTTTATTTTGCAGTAAACTTTGTCATGGTGATTACCTTCGCTTATATTATAATAAGCTTGGAGTTAGGAGGGCCTGACGCCAGACGCAGTTCTAGAGCCAATATTTTTGGGGGCTAGAAAAGCCATTATTTTGGGGGGCTAGAAGACCCAATATTTTGGGTTCTTCTAACACTCGCTTCTGCTATGTCTTATTAGGGGTCGAAAACATGCACCTATATCATACACTACGCGTTTTTTTATGTAATTGGCGCCTGATAACTGAAAAGATCCAGTATTTTCAAGAATTTTTTTTTTCAATTGAATTTTGTTTGGGGGGACTAGACAAAAATGTCGGGGGGGGGGGCTACAGCCCCAACCCCCCCCCCCCCACCCCCGTAGAACCGCGCCTGCCTGACGCGTTTCGATCCTTGCAGGATCTTTCTCAAAGTCTAAAAAAAAAAGAGTTTGTGAAAGACCTTGCTAGGATCGAAACGTGCCAGGCCCTCTAACTCTAAGCATTCTATACAGGTCATTATTTTGGCTGATTAGCAGATTTTTGTCAGTTAATTACTCGTATTGATTATTATAATCAATATATAATATATATGGGCACCGTATGAAACTGGGAATTTCACAGATGACTGTTATTGTATCTTTCATGATATTTTCCCCCATGATTCTGCATTTCTTTGACAAAAACAAAAGTATGATATTACCTTTAATGAATAGAATGTTATTTATCAATGAACCTATCGTATATAGATAATTAGTTAATCTTTTCGCCAGCAGATATTGCATGCCTGTACCCTTGAAACGCTCTACTGACAAGAGCTCATGCACGGGGAGTCACAGATGAATAGCGGTATAATAACTAAAAGATTGATGAGGAGGCCTTCTTTAGGGAATATACAGAAGCTGATTACTATATCATACATAATTCATGGTCCAAATACCTAATTGCTTTTTCCTGCATTTGATCACATTGCAAAAGTGTCCTTCCCGTAATGAGGGTGAAATGGAGTACATCATTTTCAACACTTGGTCGGGATCTGCACAATTGGATCGTGTAACACTGATCCAGCAAGCAAAGCCAGAAGCTATAACCAACAGGTGCAGTGTGTAACCTAGCCGCGCTGTGGTCGTGGCGAAATGAGTTCACCCTGGGCTGATCGCTCTATAAACTCCAAGTCGTTCACGTTAATTACAACTCTGATGGAATTGCGGAAATCGTAAAGCTGAATGTTCGATATAATGTGTTTTTGACATCCGTATACTGTACCGTGGTTTGAGCTCAATATAAAGGTAGTATCATAATCTGGTAAGAAACCAAAACAGAAATGTTCACAGATTTACGTATAACTTACATGGTATGAAGATGGTGGTGGTAGAAACATACTGTTAACATGTTTTCGCCTGAAATGGTGTATTTATCCAGAAATTAATAAAACAACGACCGAAAATCTTTTAAAAGATCAAAATAAAAGAGGAAAGACTTAAGAAATACTGTGGCCGTTTTCCACTGTTTTCTCAAAAGTGGGTACCATATGGGACTGAATTGTTTACAGATGACTGTTACTCTATCTGTCTTGATATTGTTGCCCATGAATCTGTATTTCTTTGATAAAAACCAAAGTATGATACTACCTTTAACATGAAATGGTCGGCTCCACTGCATGGAAGTGGTTGCATGCCATAACGTGTAATAATAAAACACAGAAATGAGCCAACCTCTTAACCCAGATAAGCCTTTTGAAAGACGCCGTTTGTGTTTATCCAGTGTACGGGAAAGCATACCATTTGCCTCCAAGGTAATTCATGTCTAGCTCCTATGCCCATAACCTCAGTTCAATTAATTTTCAAACTCGTAAAACTGTCAAAGGATATAAATAAAACTCACAACGACTTAAAGGTATAGGTATATCATACTTCGGTAGCATACCGAAACAAACATCTTCACAGATTTACCTCTAACTTACACGGTGTAAAAATAGTGATATTAGAAACATACCGTTAATTAACATTTGGCTGCCCGAAATGCTGTTTTTATGCAGAAATGGATAAAAACAATTGACCAAAATCAATTTTGATCTTTGCAAGATCAAATATCATATAAAAAAAACATGGCCCTTTCACAGTTTTCTCAAAAAGAGGGCACCGTATGGGACTGATAGTTTTACAGATAACTGTTACCATATCTTTCTCAGTGATATTTTGGCCCACGAATCTGCCTTTATTTGATAAAACTGAAATATGAAATTACCTTTCTATAACATTTTCAGTCGATTTTAGTAAAACTGTTTTGTTTGAACTTGAATATTAGTTGATGAACGCTCAGTGTTATTTTTACCTGACTGTACACGTTAATCTCTGGATACACCGAATGTAATATTAAAATGTAATAACCGAATGTAATATTAAACCAAAGTCGTGGTAAAATATACCAGTTATTATACATAACTTCATTGCCAAATGTATTTACAGTTCAAATGACAAAGAAACTTTATGAAATTAATTTTTCCGGGGGAAATATTATACTATGCTGTATACAAAATTGTCTCTTTTTCCATTTCAAAGTTTCTATTCCATTAGGCCTACCAATTATTCAAACCTTGATCGTCATGCACCAGTGTTTCATAATGAAATATGAATTTAACATGTGACGGCTGGTTTTCATTTAAGTTCAAAAGTACAAGCGCCCCCTAATAAAGCATTTATCAGGATACAATAAAAGCCATTGTGAGCTTTGGTCTACGTTTTCGGGGGAAATACTTTGATCTAGCAGTTGTCAATAGACTGTGCGTATGGTATTTGTCCTTGTATTTTAGTCCCTTGTCCATCCCCAGACTCGTTGTTAAGGGGATTGCCATATTTTTTTATTATCAGGCGCCAAAGTACCGAGGGAAAGACTGAACTGAACCCCTGAATTTTCATGTTAAAGGTATAATACATGATTGGTAAAGGTCACAGAACAGCACTCACACTTTGTCTAATCCAGCATGTACATGATATAATAAGCTATGTGAACATTTGAGCTCAATCGGACATAGTCCCGAGAAAATAGCAGAAAAACGACTCCTTTTTTCTCTAAAAAAAAACATAATTAATGTTTTTGATCTTGCCGAGACATAAATTATATTTTGTTATACACATTTTTAAACAAATATAGATATTTGGGGCGAACATGTTTTAGCACGGCAGGGGGTTTATATCATGTCCATCTTTGTACTATGTAAGTTTAAGGTAAATCTGTGAGCATTTCTGTATTGGTTTGTTACCAATCCTGTCCTGTACCTTTAAATATTACCCGCCACAGTTATATTAATTTTTGCTGTCCAATGTTCTCTCTTAATTCCACCGTATCACACTGCAAGCGGATATTTGGTTCTCTATTGGCATATATATCGACAAGAGGCCAATATTCAAGACTTCGCCGGAAATTAAAAGAAGTATGTTAATGGTGTAAGCCTATTGTATGGTATATTGACTGACCTTGTCAGCAAAGTATAAGCCCAGACGTCTAGCTCTAAGTTAAGTATGCTTGTACGTCCTACAGTATTTTATTCAGAAAATGCTGAACAATATGATCTATGGGGTGCTGTGGCCTAGTGTTCTGGCGTGTTGAACTCAAACTCTTGTGGTCAATCTATAGATTGTGGGTTCGAATCCAGCCATGGGTTAGTGATGCTTGCGTCCTTGGGAAGACGCTTTATCACATATTGCTCCTCTTCACCCAGGTGTAAATGGGTATCTGGGAGGGTAGAGATGGCTTTGTGGTTTGATTAGCCTCTGTGCACTGAATACGGTAGCCAGGGCTGTATACTCCCAAGGGAGTTGAGATGGTTTCAGGAATGTAAATTATGGCCTGATGACCAGGGATATTTATAGTTGTAATGCGCAATAGAGTATATTCATTATAGTAGCTGCTTGATATAAAATGTCCTTTATAATTACAAATGGGATATCAGGGCGACACGTTAGCGTCTAAAAGTGGACATTAGGGAGACATCCGAACTTGGACTTTTTTAGGAGTCCACAGGGCCGGCGCCAGTTGGTGCCAGTTCGCGCCAATGCAATTTGCTGTGGCGCCTAGTGTCGCCAATAAGTAGCCTAGTGGCGTGCAGTGGCTCAAACTGCCTCCCAACTGGCTCGTGGTGGCTCTTAACGGCGCCAAAAATTGAATTTGGCGGCAAGAAAATTTCAAAATGTTTGAAGACAGAGAATGCTGTCAATATGAACATATGTCAATTTCAAGTTCATTGGTTTGGAGAATGTTTAGAAATATTAAGTAAAGTTTGTGCACGACCCTATGGGAAAGTCTCCCTAAGGTCCCATCCTCGGTTAATTGGATGATTATTATTATCGTCTGATGGCATTTTCCAAATTTTCCAGCTTTTTTCCCAAATTTCAAGAAACTGCCTTTTTATCTGTATATACCCAAAATTTGACTCCCGTCTTAATTCTCACCCTTTGATGGACTGATGTTGCCCACAATGCTTGTAGCAGATTGAATAATTGTGAAACTCGACACTCTCTAACGCAGCTCCCAGACCTTATTGCGTCTTCTTGTTCACACATAAACCTTATAGGCTTATTTTGAGTACGTACTTCTTGACTGTTAGATCGATGTAGGGCATGCAGCATGTTTAAAGGGGAATAGCAGTGTAGTAAAAAACATTTGCTCATCACTTTATATCTGTCGATTGTTTTTTTCGAACCTCCTCTAGCTCTTCCCCAGGTATGAAAGGTGAGGACAATTTATACCCTTCCTACTTCTATAAACGAAGCCCCCAAAATAGCAATTGCAATGCTTTCCTATGGGCCCCCGGTTATACATGCACCAAGTGATATATTGCTGCACACTTACACCCTGTAATATGTTGTAGGGATCGATAAGATTTTTGCCAGAAACTTAAACTGATAGATGACGCATTTAGCAGCATCTGGCGCTGGAATCGTCTCGTCCTATGCTGTATCTTATACCCTAATGATTGGGTGAAATGATTTATAGGCCCTTTACCCGGATATGTAGTCATAATGTTGCCTCTCGCATCCGTAGGAGGAATGGAATTTACATTACAAATTGCCGAATGTTATTTCAAGAAAATGTCCTGATGAAAATTCCGGAGATAATTCGATGTTATATGGTGTTATAAACTGCAGTCCACAATTACAATTCCGGGTATATGAATTATGTAGATATTATTATTACCGTGAATGGAGACTTTCTCATTGGGTCGTGCACAAACTTTACTTACCTATTTCTAAACATCACCCAAACCAAAAAACTTGAAATTGACATAATCATATTGAGCGCATTCTCTTTGTTCTATTAAATTATGGACGGTATAAACATGTCTTTACAATGTAGCTGGTATAATAGGGAGACACCGAAAAGTCTCCCTGTTTGCAGATGTCTGCCAAATGCTCACTTTAAGACGCTAAAATGTCTCCCTAACATAATACGCAATTTAGAAATATTGGCAGTACTCTTTGAAAAATAATTATTATTCTTATTTTCAGTTTATTTTCCAAGATGTCAGCGCACCTCGCAGAATTGTTTATAAAAAAAAAACCTCTCATAACTTTGCGGATCATAATTTTGACGAACATCCAATGTTCTCTATGTATATTACGGAATCATGTCTTGTCGATTGTCTTAACTGTGTTAACATAATGCCGTTGTGGTTCAATTTCAGATCCGTATACACCGTGGTCTGACCGATCTTTTACGGTACAACCAGATCGCGTAGGTCGAGGAGATTCCTCAAAGGCCAAAAACAACAGTCACCATCGCTTCATCGGGATAGGTGGTGCATAATTCATAAGCACAGTGAATGTTGGTATGTATGCGTATTTGACTAAAAGGTAATATCATACTTTCGTTTTTGTCAAAGAAATGCAGATCCATGAGCACAAATATCAAGGAAGATATAGTAACAGTCATCTGTAAAAATATCAGTCCCATGCGGTGCCCACTTTTTGAGAAAACATTGAAAAACGTCCACATTATTTATTTCTTAAGTTTTTTTTTCACCGTTATGTTTGATCTTTAAAAGATCAAAATTATGTTTGTTCAGTGTTTTCACTCGTGTCGGCATAAATGAATTTCAGACTGACAAATGATGACGGTATGTTACTACATTCACCATCTTTATACCCTGTAAGTTATAGTTAAACTTGTTAAAATGTCTGTGTTGTTATGCTACCAAAGTATGATACTAAATACGACTCAAATTTCACGGGTATTCTCACTCACCAAATTTTTATGAAATGAGTGAGACGATAACATTTTAATTATATTTTATTCAAAAAAATGTGTTTTCTCAATTATCAAGATTGTCTCATAGTATCAACATTTTTCAACATGTGTTACGATTTTTATGTTCCTCTTTATTACATGCACGTGCCAATACATAGAAATCTGGTGAACAAAACCTTATGAAAAAAAATCAGAATTGCTTGGAGGCGATCGTCCTGCTACCTACTATAAACATCCCTAGCTACATGAGACATCCATGCCATGAAGGGAATGTGTGGGCGAACAGTTTGAAGTACTGAAACTAGTGGCTTTACCTTCCGTTCTAGCTTCCTTCTCGTAACCGCTTGTGCGTGGTTCGCACTCGTATACAGCTAGGTGTAGCCTTCGACAATACGGAAAATGCCTTTGGGCGTAACAATATCAATGGCATGTTATCGTCCTCATCACCGCTCATATAAACCTGTAGACTTCGAATGCTTGTATATATAGCTAGCTCTCCATCATTGAACCTTTTTAAGAGGAGCCGTTAATACTTTGGCTATGTGTGGGACTGAACATATGGAGCTAGGGAGAATGATGATGACGTTGTGTTTTCTCTCTGGAATTGGATCTGTAGGATTGAATGAATCCTTATTTCGTCGTATACCCACATGATAATAATAATACTGCGCAACATATCCACCAAGAGGGTGCTCAAGGCGCTTACCATTATTATCCCTGGTCATCGGGCCCCACTAACATTCTTTAAACAATCTCAACTTGGGGAGTATACAGCCCTGTCTACTTGTAAGCACACAGAGGTTAATCAACCACACAAAGCCATCTCTACCCTAACAGGTACCCATTTACACCTGGGTGAAGAGAAGCAATAATGTGACAAAGCGCCTTGCCCAAGGATGCAAGCTCCACTAGCCCATGGCTGGATTCGAACCCACAATCTGTAGATTGACCAGAAGACTTTTAGTTCAACACGCCAGACCGCAAGGCCACATAGCACTCCACATCAGCTTAGTAGTACACTTCCAGACGTAGCTAATAAACCGCACGGTCGACAACAACTCCACAGAAAATTCCGTGTAGACATTGGCCATATTATTCTAAGTAATCGAGTCTATTATAGAAATCGAGGAACGCAGCAACATTAAATTCACTCCAGTATTTAATCATCTGAGCAAAAGCTGCCGAACTTTCCAATTATACACTTGTGCGTGTGCCAATCGTACAACCAGGTATACATCAGTCAGTGTGCATTTGTTTTTCGTCGTTCCCACCAAATCGGCGTCCATAGGCCGCCAGGCGCAGCCTTAATTAACTGCTGTCGACCATTAAGCTGAATGTTTCTTCGGGTTTTTGGTACGTTGGGCTTTCGATGAGGCATTTAATAGTCCCCAGGCGTGAAGACAAAGTAAAATAACTTATAGAAACCTTCAACGAAGGGTTTCTGAACAGAATAGTCCTAATAGTGTGCGGAGAGCCCTGAGGCTATAATCTAAGATTGACTAGCAAATTCCATTTCGCCGGACCTCTCAATAGTCACTTTAGTTTCAGTACCAAATAAGGAAACTGTGATTTGCAGATGAAAACAGAACGAAACCCCCTAAATCACACCTATTGGCAGAAACTGCCGTAAGCTAAAGAGTCATTTATGAGAACAGTATATCGTTCAGCCTGGGGTTACAGATTCCTATAACCACAAAACCGAGTCAATAACTTTCTAAAAATTCATATGAAACTGACGTATTTTGTACATTTTGCGTGTAGTTCTGGTAATTGGAAACTGTTGATCGCAGGGATAGATGCACCTGGTTGTAGGAATTATCATGCTTCTTATATTTGTCTGTGTCTTTGTTGCGTTCTGTATATTTTCTTTCTTTTTTTCCCTCTGAAAATTGATTTTCCCCAACCGATTCGCGGATCTATGACCTGAAACGGAAATGAAGCAAGAAGTCTTTTCTCTGTACCCGTTCATCCACACTGGGCAGAGTGTTGATAGCATCACCCGCTGGAGGGCTTTCAATAAGATAACATTCAGACACGCACACGTCTATTGAGCTATAGATTCCCTGGAGGATACGTGCATCAGACACGTCTGGTGCAAATGACATTATCATTTCTAATATTATAATCCAGTTATCAAAAGCATAAAGGTATAAAATATTATAATCCAGTTATCAAAAGCATAAAGGTATAACTGCGGTTATCCTAATAGGAGATGGCCTCGATTTGACCGAGTTTGGGCATACTGTGATAACTTAAGCGGGAAAATATAATTTCGTAATGTGATCTATCATCACATTGGCAGGACCTCTACTTCAACCCTCCGGGTTATTTCTTTAGAACCGCCTCACATCCCACGCAGGTGACGGTGGTTAAGACGATGTATATACACCAGTTGATACTTGGTTGATTTCAAAAGTATCATAGGCTGCGGACACCACTTTTGAAGCCCATTATTCAATGATGCTGTATAGGCCACATGAAACTTGAATAGAGCCAATGTGAGATTACAAATTACACCTGTACAGCCGGTGGGAATAGCCTGGAAATTAGTCGTCGGATCGGCTTGCCTTATCATCAGAATAATAATATGTACTTCCGGTGTTTCAATCACCTATACGTGCCAAGTTACACACCTCCATGGGCCGACGGTTCACACGCAAAGCGTGGATCTTCCACCGCCATCAAGGACCAAATGAGATATGTCAATCAGTCCTCGCCTCAATGCACAAAGTCAGGCCGAAGTTGTCTTTACTTCAACTAACGCAGGCAAGCAGCTGCGTTCATTACGTGTCCAGCGGACAGATTGGAATATAATGAGTAAAACATTGGAATGATCTATACTCGTTAACATACCAAATGCATACTGGTCAATAATTGCCAAATGATTGGATGACTCTCAACTAGTATGCATAACGTTTAGTCGGAATCAGACTAGTTTTATATAGCCTATTAAAATAATACATGTATTCACCAATAATGCCATATTTTTGGCCGAATTTGGGGGATGTGTCATGGGATTCATCATTTTGATGTAATGTTAACAGAAAGGGTAAAAGAAAATCATCGTCAGACCTCAATCCCCATTGGAGGAATTTATCTGTCCAAATCATACATTTTCCTTGTGCCAGCAATTACTGTCAGAGTGGTGCTATTATTTCATAACCATAAAAATCGTCGCCGTCACCACGAACTGACACCCAACTCACCAGATAATGCATCTGTATTTTGAGATATAGCCGCTTGAAGTTCCCAATTTTTTTAAAACCGGCTTATTTCAAATAAAATGTAAATATTACGACCTTTTTTGCTACCCTCTCAAAAATATGGTAATTCATTGTACTAGTCGACGTATTTTAAGTTGTTTACGGGTTTTAAATAACTAGTAATTAAGCATGCTTGTCAGTTTGTGAAAACGAAAAATAATACACACATTACTAATTCGGTTTCACGAAGTGAGACGCTGGATAAATACAGCAATTCAGCTAGGAAAATGTTAATGGTATGTTTCTACCATCACCATCTTTATACCCTGTAAGTTATAGGTAAATCTATAAAGATGTCTGTTTCGCCGTATGCTACCAAAGTATGATACTATACCTTTAATATCCCGTCGATGAAGCTAGCAATCTAAGGTGATCCCGACGGCCTGCCCGGGATGTAAGCAAAACCGCTGGTGAAACGGATATCCTCTCCCCTATCCTTGAAGGACATTGGACGCTGCTGGAAGTCAAGTTTACCAAGCAAACAGCTGCCGCCAAATTACAATGGTTAGAACGAGACAAGAAGAGATGAATGATCGCGATCCTATATACATCAACTGGAGACTTGATAGACAGGCGTGTTTGTCACGTACATCCCAATTGGACACGCTAAGAGACAATGTATGTTTGCTTATACTCAGCACATTATTGCGTGCGAGCTGGTCTGGTGGATTAATGAAAAGGTAAAGATACAACTCCGTCGACTTCCATGCCTGGGTCGATTTCACGAAGCCCTACGATCGATCGTAAGTCTCAAGATACGAACGATAACCCATCGTATCATTTAATTTCTACGTGGGGCTGCAATGTATCACAAGTCTTAAAACATGATTGATAGTAAGTTACGATGAGTTTGGTGAAATGACTGAAATCGACACCAAAGTTTTCCTTAAAGGTAGTATGTCATACTTTGGTAGCATACCGAAACAGAAATATCCACACATTTGCCTATAATTTACAGGGTATTAAGATGGTGATGGTTGAAACATACCATACAAATGTTTCTGCCTGATCTTTTTAAGATCAAAAATAAAAGAGAAAAGATTTAAGAAATACCATGGCCGTTTTTCATTGTTTTCTCAAAAAGTGGGCACCGTATGGAACTGAAATTTTCAAAGATGACTGTTATTGTATCTTCCTTGAAATTTTTGCCCAAGATTCTATATTTCTTTGACAAAAACCGAAGTATGATATTACCTTTAACAGGAGAATTGAACACTTCTTGCGGCATGGCACACACGATACATTGTGGTGAATGGTGGCCTTTTGGAAGGTTGAAATTCCACTTAGACGTATTGGAAATTTGGGAATCGTTGTCTTTGGTTTCAATCGATTTCAAAGCGTACGATACCACCGAATATAGCCTTTACCCCCAGAGGACTCGTGGAAAAGAAAAAATCGCGTATCAGCTTCCAGAATGATCAAAAATATGTTACAGAGACACCGCCTCTGGTACAGGCCGCTATATCCCATTGTTGCGCCGCTGCGCTCCTTGATTCTTCTCATATCACAATCTTCCCTTACATCAACTGAGAGCGTAATCTCTACATCGGTAACCTATACGCGCGGTGAAGCTCTTTCACTATACCACAGAGACCACCCAGGCCGGCAGACATTGCCCGATACAACCCTCCTTTTCCTACAGGGGATCATCTTGAGCATACCATCAGATTCCAGCATTCGCGAACTGGGAACTCATTCATCATCCTCTCTTTGCTTATCAAGAACCGTTTTCATTTATGGGAGGGGTTTATGTCTGTAAAATAATTGGCAATGTTTACACAATACCTACTTGATATTGTGCATCATTATCACTGTAGCACTAAGGAACTCTTTACCTGCAACGTGTTTCCCTCTTTCCTATGACTTGTCTCAGTTCAAACGCAACACAAACTCTTTTCTTACGTTTTAGCCCTTGACATGAGTGTCCTTCGGGCAGAGGCCGCTCGAATCAATGACTCGACTCGAGTCCGACTCGAGTCACATTTTTTAGCGACTCGACTCGACTCCCGAAGGCTAAATGACTCGACTCGACTCGAGTCATTTCGAGCAAATGACTCGACTCGACTCGAGTCCCGAAGGCTAAATGACTCCACTCGACTCGAGTCACTTCTTTAAAATGACTCGACTGGACTCATGTCACTTCTTTAAAATGACTCGCTCGAATCGACTCGACTCGAGCCACCTCTTTAAAATGACTCGACTCGACTCGAGTCACTTCTTTAAAAATGACTCAACTCGACTCGAGTCACTTCTTTAAAAATGACTCAACTCGACTCGAGTCACTTCTTTAAAATGACTCGACTCGACTCGAGCCACCTCTTTAAAATGACTCGACTCGACTCGAGTCACTTCTTTAAAAATGACTCAACTCGACTCGAGTCACTTCTTTAAAAAATGACTCAACTCAACTCGAGTCACTTCTTTAAAATGACTCGACTCGACTCGAGCCACCTCTTTAAAATGACTCGACTCGACTCGAGTCACTTCTTTAAAAATGACTCAACTCGACTCGAGTCACTTCTTTAAAAATGACTCAACTCAACTCGAGTCACTTCTTTAAAATGACTCAACTCGACTCGATCACTTCTTTAAAATGACTCAACTCGACTCGAGTCACTTCTTTAAAATGACTCAACTCGACTCGAGTCACTTCTTTAAAAATGACTCAACTCGACTCGAGTCACTTCTTTAAAATGACTCTGACTTCAGGGGCCTTGTGTTGGGCGATATCCATAAAAAGAATACGACTATTAAAATTTACATTAACTGCCGCAATCCATGTTACTCCCCTACTTGCCTCAGGCTGGTTTGGTAGGAATGGTGTTGCGCAGTCAGGCTTAATCCGGAAGTAAAGCAGCCCATATAAGGGATTAACGTTGCAAGGCGTGAAGGTGTGTCCCAAATGACCATACACCAAACAGTCCAGCCTGTGTACTTGTGCCGAATAACATCGTTACATGTGTATTAAATGTTTCATAATAGCATTGCATCTCGTGTAGGTGTCGCCACAAAAATACCGCCGTGGCAAAAATTATCAAATCTGCTGATTATGGCTCCGGAACTCTCGGAAATTGGTATCATTGCCTGGAGAGGCAATTTCATGACTAATGCTTCGAAAGAAAAACTGCCCTTAATGTTCATAAAGTGATCGAGTTAATTAATATATAGAACGACGGAAATTGTTTCAAACCCAGCGACTAAATGAGCAATCTGAATGCTGCGCCCGCCTGTCTGTCTCTCTCCTCGTCTGTCACCTTGTGATGGGTCCGTCAAGGCACCATCCCAGCTGTGATCGGTGGGATAATTACAGCAAGGTGATGGAAGAAATCTTAATGCTCCTCAACTAAACTACAAAATAATTACCCAGTTGTGAACTGAGGAGTACGTTTTAATGACATCAGTCGACACACAATCACGATAAGGGACATTTTCTGTGTGATGACTTGATTATCTCCACACGGAGACGAAACAACTTGTTTTACTTTAACAATGACAAGATGTAGGCTGTATAAAAGTACTTTGGCGCAGCTAGCTGGGAAACTGCATTGCGAGGGATGCGGGTAAAATGGCAGCCAACATTATAAGTCAATATCTGGCCTCAGAGGACAGCCCCAGATCGAATGATCTATTGTGTAGGGAGGAGGACATGTCCTATTGAAGAATGAAGACTCTCCAAGGGGTCGATCGATTCGAAGCCCTGTGATCGATCGTAACTTGGCCGATCCCACGTAGGGGTTCAATGCATCAAAAGTCCTACGATTGACAGTAAGGTACGATGAGTTTGGTGAAATCGACCCCACGTTTCAAATCAAGTATTTGGGTGCCCAAATTATACGGAATCAAGAAAATGAGGATATGGAAAACCTTTACACTTTCATGTACAGAGTACCTGACTACATACAAAAACAGCAAGAGAAAGACCTCAGACACTTTGCGACAAATGCTTGAAGTTTGGATGATAGTTTCAAGAAAATCAAACAACAATGTTGTGAATTGTCGTCGGTTCTGCACAGTGTTTATACAGGAAGGTTGGGGTCGATTGCCAGCAGCATACTTAACTTGCCCTTTTCATTTTTATCCAGATTAATTACTGAGCATGCACAAGATCAATGGAGGAGATCTTCCTGTTTGCTGCCCTCAAGAGTCTGCAAGCAAAGTCACCAAAAGGCAAGTACGTGCACCAGGCGTGGTTCTAGAGGGGGACTAGAACACGCAATATTTTGGGTTCTTCCAACACTCGCTTCTGCTATGTCCTATTAGAGGTCGAAAAACATGCACACACAAACCTACACAACGCGTTTTTTTAAATATAACTTGCGCTTAATAATAACTGAAAAAATCCAGTATTTCCAATAATTTTGTTTCAAGTGCATTTTTTGTAGAACCGCGCCTGACGTGCACTAGAAACCGAAACCGCGGCAATTTTGTTTCTTTGTTTGCTGGGGTGTTTGTTTGTTTGTTGGTGTGTACGAATTACTAGCTGGTACCCGGCATCGTCATTTTCGCACTACCGCTATGTGCGTGTTTACAGTATTATTCGCAATCAGATTGATTGCAGTTCGGGTTAAGTACGTCGTCTGAACATGACGTACTTGACCCATAGGCTATGCTGGCTCCTAAAGATCAGCACGTACACCGTTCCCATCCGGTACGGTCCACTTGAAATAAAGAACCATCAATCATACCCATCAGAATTCACGAAAATTTATTCAGATCATTTGAATAAAACCAGTTCTGCAGCTAATTTCAACGCAACCGTACTTACTTCAGTCGTACATGTATTTGCAGTGTTCCAGTACATTCTGTATACTCATGTGGCCCTTACAGTAGTGTAGACACGTCCTCAAACCTGGGGGTTGATCGTGTAGCTGGGTCGTTTTATACGTTTGTGGACAAAATCATTTTTTATATATATAAAAAGTGAAAACCTGGGGGGGGGTTGCAACCCCCTAGCCCCCCGTGATCTACGCCCATGGGCCATTATATCATTTTACGTTGAAGCCTGAGATTTCATCTCTTGAATCAATTTACGAAAATGCGACAAACCTCTGTTACACAATAGGACATACATTTCAGGTGTTCTGTTAAGGACAACGGTTTTTGGACATTTTGTAACGTGTGTAACATAAGTTACCTCTTTTTTGCATTTATGCATGCATTTCAAGGAATCATAAGTGGTATACTTGCTGATTCCAATAAAACGTTTTTAAATTGGAGTCTTTCAAGAATGATTGATCAAGGAATATGTTAAAGTCATTACGTTACCATGGAATTGCCCTTATGCAATCGGTGAGAAACCCACTAGACGAACGTGTTGATCTTTTAGAAATAAATGTCATTTGTCCATTTGTTGGTGGCTATTGACGTTTCAGTCGACATCATCCTAAAAAATACTGTTTATATGCGTATTTGCTCTTTGGTATAGCTAACTGCGCTGAATGGGAAAGCTGCTAGTATTATTTCCTACAACATGTACCACTCGTATTTCCTTGCCCTTGAAGTATAAAATACAGAAATACTATAGCCATGACCTTAATTTCCTCTTACCCTGCAGATATTATGTCTACGTTTAATATCTAAACGCCCATCCCCCATCGGATCAGCTGCAGAAGCAAACCTCCATCACAATGGCTCCAGGCCCACATGACATTACAAAGCTGCATACACCCGAAGCTCGTTAAAACCAAAAAAATACCCATAAACAGATTGCGCCCTGAACAGTTAGCAGGGAGATTTTGTGCACAAATAGACCGGTCTTGGCTCGATATGAGACCCGAAATGCAGCCGTGCATGTGATGACCGCAACAAGTGCAAAGGTAGATTAAATTCAAGTGTTTGGAAATTGCATTGCAGGCGAGTTCGAGTGTGTACTTGGTGCGGGAGAGCCACTGCATTTCCTGTACGTACTCTCATCGATCGGGTGTCAAGTTTGTACGCATTTTATTTTTCACTGTAAGACTAAGACTGCACCGTTTAGGAATTCTGGAGAAACGATAGTAGTCGTTTTCCTTGAATGTGGGTCACTGAAATCGTGGCTGTTTCTAAACTGAAGTATTACAGACATTGTGTATGGTTTAACCTATGTGTAAAATCTAATAATACTTCTTTAGGTCAATCAATATGTGTTTGTCGACAAAAACAGGTTTTACCAAAATCAAATTGATCCACGGTCAGTGACATAGCGTCAGATGAAGTGGCGACTGTCTTTTCTTCAACTTTTATCCTCTGTTTAGTGAACAAGTCTAAGGCTGATCCTCCCCTTATACCGTATATGATCCTACCAATCAGCAGTGATGTTTGGACTTGCATCCAAACTCATCACTGTAGTGTGCCACTAAAGCCCTGTTGATATGTGCGTTTGTTTGTGTATAATGCATTGTGATAACACTAACCTGATTCCACGAGGCTCTGGATTGACTTCTCTTCCGTCTTCACAGCTCCTTGGAGCCAGAGGTGGGATAGGATCGCCTCTAACTCTCAGTCCCTCGATGCGGGGACGTGGTGAATTCATCAACTCCCGTCTCCTGAGTCGCCCCGGTCCTCAGTGACACGCCTTTCAGACACCTAGATACGGAGCAAGCTGCGGCCGCCTGTATGCTGCAAGCAACCCCAGGAGTAAATTGTTTCCTTTTTACTTCCTCCGTCCTTTTTTTCCCCCACTCTCCTTCGATCCTAGCCTTCACCGTGTTTCAGTGGTATACCCCGCGGCTGGCGAGGCGTTGGTGACGTTTGAGAGATGTTTTAATAATTGCCAGATAGGTCTGCTTTGCGTGACGATCGTGGTTGCTGGGGGATAAAGCTCGTCCAGCTTAAAGCCCGTTACCAACAAGGAGAGAGAAAAAAAGGCTCACGGAAAAAAAACCAACAACTCCCGCACAACGTGCCGCCATACTTCTGCTGACTGATCACCGTGGAGTGTAATTGGCCTCGGCTGAAGAGAGACAAGTGAAACATTTGATGTCTGGTAGGAACTTCTTTTTAGAATTGGACTGTGGGAAAAAAAGGTGAGGACTGCACGGGTTTGATCAGCACATCCTCTCGCGGCAAAAGCTACGCGGCTTATACAACCTTCATCCTCTTGCTGAGTCTTGCCTCAACATTCCGTGCCGTCTCGATTTCAACTCGAGCAGCGTCAACCGACACTGGTGATTCCCTCTTGTCTATGTCACTGGTCAATAGGAGGAGTTCGCGTGGGACGTCGTAAACGATACGGGCCATTGTTCGTTGACTGCAATCAAACCAACCATGCATCCCACAAGTAATGTTACGCGATGTGACGACCACATTCACTGTCAGTCACGCTAAAGATCCCACTCCACCACCAACCCCATGGGCACATTGACACCCACACGACTTAGAAATTGAAGAAAACGGTAGAATTTAAAGGGGCGATCACTGCACTGATTTGCACATTGTAGCCCTACATTTTGTGCCGATGCCATAAAGGCTGAGCCTTATTTTACAGTGAACGCTGAAAATAGATGGAAATTCTCGTGAATCTGAAAATACAGGTGTAGGAACAGATTTTTTCCTTGGTGAATTGTACCTTGGGTGTAGTTTTCTTTATGTGAGTTGAAACCTGCGATAGATTTCCCTACAGATTCAGTCATTCTGCGATGTGCTAGGTGTAATGTTAGAGCCACGTCACAGTCCGTGCACGAGACAATTTGTATAAGCAACCAAATAGTACACCACCTGCAAAAGGTAAATTATGGACGCACAAAAGAGCATTTTCAGCATGTTTCTCACAATCTTCAAACAAAATATATGCAAATTTAAAGAAGATATTTTATCATGGACATTGCTTGAAACTGATTGCCTGTATATTACATCCAGTGAAAATGCAACAGAATCCCCACCCTGCTGAACAAAACTAGAATAATATATTTACAAACAAAACAAATATTTAAAACAATATAAATACAATTCAGAAAGTAATGAAAATTAATAATGACATGAAGATTGCATAAATTGCATCACAGTTCTTGGTGTTATTCAGAATTCAATCCCTCGTAAAGAGACTTTGTATAATAATTGTTTCATTTTCAATTAAGAGATAAAACAATTCATAGTATCTGCCGAAGGTTGAGTCATTAAATTTTATTGATTTTACCTTCATTAAAACGTGAAGTACGTATTCCACAGGTGAAGGTCCCAAAGTGAGCGTTATATTGATGAAGTAATTTATTTTCTCATGGTCGAGTATCGTGAACTTAAAAAACGGAATTGTCTATAGTGAAGGTCACAAAGCTATTAACGCAGTCATAAAATTATAGAACTCACTTTTCTCTCTAAACAAACAAATTATTATTCTGATTAGCTTTCATTTCGACAAAAGGACAATCTGTGATTCTGTCTGCATACTTTCTCCAACTCATGTTTGGCAAAAACTCGGGCAACAACTCTGCCAAAAAGTTGTCGGCACCCATTGTGTTAAAATTAAACTGTTAAACACTTTAAGATTCAGATATGTAATACAATAATGTCTTGGTCATCACTATGTAGAATTTGAGCAAAATCGGGCTGAAATTGGCGAACTTATGGCCAATTGAAAGAGTAAAAACTAATTTGCAAGGATACCACGCATAGTGGTCAATACACACATAATGTGTATGAAAGAAAGATGAAAATCGGGTTTTGAGGTTGGGTAATTCAGTCTTAGCTTTTTCACTCAATTTTAGTTAAATTTTACTTAAATTCTACATGGTGATAGCCAAGACATAGCTACATCACATATTTGAATCTTGAAGTGATAAATAGTTTAATTTTAATATAATAGTTCTCGACATAAGTGTTGCGTGTTTTTTTTTTTTTTTTTTTTTTGGGGGGGGGCACCCTGTATAACCTGATGCCGTATCCAGGGTTCAATGTACGGTATAGAGGACAATGATGCCTGCACGGAGTATCACCCACACAGGCGCCGGTCCACGGGGAATTAAACCGTTACGAACTGGAACTCATCACACGTGACTGGCTCCCTGATTACAAAGCCAATGCTGCCCACTCGTAATAACGACTACTGATTTGACCGCATTGGGCCAGGGGCCAATTTCATAAAACTGTTAAGCACAAAAAAAATTGCTAAGCACGACATTTCTGTCTTAATAAAAACAGGGTTAACAACCAAATTTCCATGTGTTGTGTATCACTTGTGATTGTTCTTTGGCTGTTGTTTGCTGACCATGAATATCAAATGAAATTTTCAATGGTGGTTTGTTTTATTGGGCGAGACATTTTTGTGCTAAGCAAATTTGTGTGCTTAACAGTTTTATGAAATTGGCTCCTGGGCTACATACCTATAACCTTTTCTTACTCTTGCCAGTTTTTTGTCGTCTTCAGGCAAAACGAAACAGTTTTAATAACCACTGTGTAAAATATGGCTGCTCACTCGGTCATTCATCTAACACGGGTTTGATGAATTTTATTTTGGTAATAATAATAATAATAATAATTATAAATTCCCAGGTGAAATCTCTTTAATTTAATCAGAAGTGTTTACACTTCGGTCCACGGGATGCAACAGAATGACTTATAATGAAAATGCCTTTGGGTTTTTGTCTGTAAGTCATGTAATCTTGATGAGAAGGAGCAAGTGGCCATTTGGCCCGTCCTAGGCACCCAAGGCACTCGGCTATGTTACCTTCTCCTGTCTCGCCCCAAGATAACTCCGATTGCTTTGATGAAAGTGCATTTTCATCTCGCAATTTTGTTGTTCTTCTTCTTAAAGTAGCGACAGGGCTGTATTATTGCAAAACTCCGCCCACGTCATTCAGTGCATGGCAGCACGTTCACATTGTGCATAAATCCATATCTGTGCCGTCGCTATACCACAATGAGGTCAGCCGTGCATAAGAACTTTCCTATTTGGTGTGTTCTTCGAATGAGTCTATCTGGCGAAGTTTCCATCGAATACACGCACGGGCTTATGACACCTGGGGTGGATTTCACGATCAATCGTAAGTCTAGTTACGAAGGATAACCCATCATAGGGGGCCTATGCTACGTGGGGCTGCAATGCATCGATAAGTCCTGCGATAGATGGTAGGTTAAGATGAGTTTGGTGAAGTCGACCCCAGGGGTCAATTGCACCAAACTCATCGTAACTTTCTATCAATCGTAGAAATCGAAGGAGACGATGGGTTATCCTTCGTATGTCGAGTTACGATTGATCGTAGGGCTTCGTGAAACCGACCCCTGGGGTCAATTCCACCAAACTCATCGTACCTTACTATCAATCGTAGGACCTATGATGCATTGCAGCCCCACGTAGTCTAAAGATACGATGAGTTATCCTTCGCAACTTGACTTAATATCGATCGGAGGGCTTGATGAAATCGACCCCTGGCGACTTGTCCTTGTCATTTTGTGAGGCTAGGACGTTTAGTGGATCCGAAGTCATGGCATAGGTTGTCCGGGCATGCTCAGCGGTCTGACTGCATCTGGAGAACCAAATTATGCAAATAATGTCAAAATACTTCACACCTCGCACGCGCACAGCAATCAAAATTGTCTCAATATCGTGCTCGGGTCATCCGGGGCAAATTTCACGAAGCACTAAGATTGATCTTAAGTGTGAATTCATCTTAATTGCTAAGCAACATGTGATGTCACAATACAAAAAAACTATGGTGAAACCGAACAACTCATTTTAAGATTAATCTTAGTGCTTTGTGAAATCCAGCCCTGGACAGCCAGGCACGTCGGACAGTTGAGCTCGTTACACCGGGGCGCCTGCCCTGTCTAGAGCCACCGCGCGCCCATTCATTTAAGGCATATGCCCTATCTTGTCTCCTCATCCAGGAAGAAGGAATTTAAGATATCGCACGTTCGTGACTTTGACGAATTTAAGGGTGACAAAAATGTAGGATGACGAAGATAACGTGCATCTTGCTTTGATGGGGGTTAGATCTCCACCCGTCCGGGTAGTTAATGGCGTCTGACTGGCATCCACAGCAGAGATATTGTCAGACGCGATGGTGCCACTGCACTATACAAGTCTGAATAATTCAAAATAGTATCTCGCTGGTAGATTTACCCACCACCATTCACAGGAGTGAATAATGATATCTCTGATTAAACCATTAATTGATAGGATTGGAAATGGTTGATATCAGGATTCCTTTACCTTTTGGCTTGGTTTGGTTAATGTATGCCCATCATAAATTGAAATACACCACACAAGTCATGTACACATCATTTACAACGATCACTAATGAATGCATACAATAGACGAAGATGACGGGTGCTAGGTAGGAAGTCTAGGCTTTTATTACCTCATTTCGTTTCCCCAGTGTCTTTTCAATATTGGGTGCATTCGTTTAGCTCCCCCGGGTCGACACCAGTCAACCTCGTCCCCATTCTCTCACTTGTTTTGTGCAGTCAAACACGACCATTCCCAGAAAGGGCTGACCCGGGGAAGCTAAACGAAGTCACCCAATGTCGAGCCATTTTAATTTAAACATTGCCTGTTTCTTGTCGACATCATTCTAAAGGAATGGTAGGTAATTCCTGGAGTACACAGGTGCACTGGGTATGAATGCACATGCCTTACACTTCACGATACACGGACTTGGGGTCGATTTCATGACGCCCTGCGATCGATCGTAACTCGAGTTACGAAGGATAACCCATCGTAGGGGGCCTATCCCACGAATGAGTGCAATGCATCAAAAGTCCTAGATTGATAGTAAGTTAAAGATAGTATCATACTTTGGTAAGAGACCAAAGCAGAAATGTTCATAGATTTACGCATAACTTTCAGGGTATGAAGATGGTGCTGATAGAAACATACCGTTGAAATATTTACGCCTGAAATTGTGTATTTATTCAGAAATGTGTAAAACAACGACCGAAAATCTTTTTGATCTTTTAAAAGATCAAAAATAAAAGAAAAAAGATTTAAAAAATACTGTGGCCGTTTTTCACGATTTTCTCAAAAAGCGGGCACCGTATGGGACTGAAATTTTCATAGATGACTGTGACTCAAATCTTCCGTGATATTTTTGCCCATGACTCTGTATTTCTTTGACAAAAACCAATGTATGATATTACCTTTAAGGAGAGTTTGGTGACATCGACCCCTGGGTCGTAAACCGAAATAATCATTACATACGTTGACGGAATTTAAATTCGATCCACAAGCCGATCCAGAGTTCCTGACATTCCGAGAACTGCTGAAATCCGCACGAAACCTGGTTTTGTTTGACCTGGCATCGCCAAAGACGCCTGCTTCTTTTCCGTCAATTAAAATACAAAGTTGCTTCCACAGGCATTGGTGAGAAAACTAAAATAGTAAGCAGATTGAAATTCCCCATACTCAGCTGCAAGCGTTGAAATTTCATACTATTGTCATTATTATGTTGGGTCTGATCGCCTTAGCAAAGTGTGTACGTTGTCAACATTTTAGGTAAAATATCGGTTAACATGTTGCCCAGATGTACGTTGTTGCTGAAAATGTTGTCAGTGTACACAGAGTCAGAGCATAACGCGTTGGGTAACTTGTCGCAGCCAGGCGCGGTTCTGGGCCAACGTTTTTTGGGGGGCTAGATGAGCCATTATTTGTTAGGGGGGCTAGAAGAGCCAACATTTTGGGTTCTTCTAACACTCGCTTCTGCTATGTTTTATAAGGGGTCGAAAAACATGCACATGTATCCTACATAACGCGTTTTTTTATGTAAATGTTAATTTTTTTGGGGGGAGGGGAGGGGGAGGGCTAGACAAAAAAGACAATTGGGGGTGGGGGTGATCAAGACCCCCCCCCCCCCCCCTTAGAACCGCGCCTGGTGGCAGAAACATCTCGGTAACATGTTGGCCAAATGTTGCTGATGTACACATGGTCCAAAGTCGTGTTGCCCAGGTGTGTTGCCCTATAACTGGGCAACGTGTGAATACCGAAAATGATACCAAAATTGTTGACAGTGCATACACTCCTTTACCCATTAGGGAGAAGCGCCTCAAGGGATACAGCTTGTGATAGGTCTCTGTCTTAACTTTATCACTTTAAAACAGGTTCACAGAAGCTTAGCATTCTCTTCGTTGTGAATTTTGACCTCTGTGGAATCGTTACGTTAACGACGTATGCAGATTCATGGGCAAAAATATCAAGACCGATACATTAACAGTCATCCGTAAAAATGTCAGTCCCATACGGTGCTCACTTTTTGAGAAAACAGTAAAAAAAAAAAAAAAAAAGCCACAGTATTTCTTAAGTCTTTTCACTTTGATTTTTGATCTTTTGGATCAAACAGATTTTCGGTCGTTGTTTTACTAATTTCTGGATAAATACACCATAACATAGGCGGAACAATTTTAACGGTATGTTTCTACCACCACCATCTTCATACCCTGTAAGTTATATGTTAATCTGTGAACATTTCTGTTTTGGTTTCTTACCAAAGTATACTACCTCAAGGAATGCTCGGACTAAATTTATGTAACCCTACAATTGTAAGAATGTTGTGGCCAGTTCACTGTAGATCTTAATCCTCATTCCATCCCGATTATCATCAGATGACACTTTCAGGCCACGAGGTAAATTTCTCTCTTTAATTTTTTGTAATTCCGAGATGACGACTGATGTATTAATAATTTGCAACATGAAACAGTAGTATGATCTTCAGTATTCCATTTGACAGGCACACACACCATCTCCGACAGGCATCCCGTCTTGTCGCTGTCAGAATTAAACAGCGCCCTCCAGCGAAGCATGGCAGCGTCTGATTCTTTCCCACCAGTTTTTAATATCATTTTTTCTTTTACTGTATACATGTATCTTTATTATCTTTATTTAAAGGTGAACACATACTTATTAATTGGAGCAGGATTCGAACCAGCGTGCTCCCGAATACCGTACAGGCGCTCTATCAACTGAGCTACCCAGCCCCATTCGTTGGTGGTGTCCCTAATAGTCAATTTGTTCGTTAGGCAGTCAGAAGCCATTTCAACGAATTGAAATTCAGTCAGTTTCCCTTGTGGTCATTTGATGATTATCTTTGTTATTTTGTTTTATTCCGGGCACATCGAACTTCCACGTCCCAATCGTGAATTCCTAGTACCTAGAACTCCCTGAACCCCGTTGATCTTAACATCATTAGGAATGATTAGGAAGCTTCAATGTGTCATCAAGATGTCGATAAATCCTCATTAGGCAACACGTGTTCATCGCGTTCATCTTGCATATTATGGTTTCACTTTGAACAGGCGTCTGGTGTTGAAACATTCAAGTAACTGATTGTGACTCGGTAAGCTATGCACCATCTGGCTAGAAAGTGAAACGCACAAAATGGCAATATGCCAAAAGTTTATAATTCGACTGATTGTGCATATTGTTCAAACCTTATCAAATTCAAAGTCCAAGTTTACATTTTGTTTTTCTTCACGATAGGTTGGTGGTAAATCGCTAATTGTCTTCTCTTTTCCTTTTTCTTATATGATGGCACATAGTTTACGATTATTGGTGAAAGATTTAACGATTATTGGTGCAATAATTAAAAAGGAACAAAAATGCACATTTCGTTACGCCCATGCAAGTTGCTCATTACATTGTCTCATCTTTTTGTTCGATAATAATTATTCTACCAATTGAAAGTAATATCGTGTAATTTTCAGGGTATGAATATGGCGCTGTAGTGTAAGAAACATACCGTTAAAATATTTCCGCCTGGAATTGTGAATTTACCCAGAATTTAGTAAAAAAAAAAAAACTGATTTCAGGGTAAGATCAAAACCGTTCTTTATGTTTTTTAAGAAAATTCTAGTCGATTGTTTGCTATTTTGTCGTAACTCAGATGACCGACTGAGCTCGAATTTATTGAGCTCAGGTTTATTATTTCATGCAAATATTTGATCAGACAAAGTGCAAGTTCTGTGCTGTGACCGTTACCGATAATGTATTATATCTTTAAAGGTAGTATCATACTTTGGTAAGAAACCAAAACAGAAATGTTCACAGATTTACATATAACTTACAAGGTATGAAGATGGTGGTGATAGAAACATATCATTAAAAAACTGTTCCGCCTAAAATGGTGTAATTATCCATAAATTAGTTAAACAACGACCGAAAATATTTTGATCTTTTAAAAGATCATCAAAAATAAAAGAGAAAAGATAGATAAAAAGAAAAATACTGTGGCTGTTTTTCACTGTAATCTCAAAAGTGGGCACCGTATGGGACTGCAATTTTCACAGATGGCTGTTATATTGTATCTGTCTTGACATTTTTTCCCATTAATCTGTATTTCTTTGATAAAAAAGTATGTTACTACCTTAAATAAGGGAAAGTTTCATACTGCTACTATACGGTATAACATGTATGGTATTTTGATCACAGTGTGAACTGCACTGTGCCTTTAAAATTTAGATTCGCCCCAAAGGAATGACGTAATGAGTAAAGGGACTCTATCGGTTCGTTCAACGCTGCCCTGGGGATTATTATTGAATTACTCTATGAATATGTTATTCCTTCACCGGCCAAACATCACACGCGGTCCCCAGAGATAACAGTTCATTGACACGGTGGTGATGAGACTTTATCTAGTGAAAGTAACAATTACCAAAATGAACAAATGAATCATAATATTTATCGATATACTGTTCATCTTCTGTGTAAGCAAAAACAAATCAACGGAACAAGATATATATTCTTTGATATTGAAGATAATGAATGTGATGAAGCCATCGTTCTGTGTATGGAAATTAAAACCAATCTGTGCTTTTGTGGCAATTACAATGTGTCGTGGATGAATGAATGGATTTTATTGTCCGATGGGATGTGACTGCCAGTTCGAGCTTTTTTAAATGAGGTGTCGTAAGTTATCAAGGGGCTCATCAAAAACTGTGGAAAATTGTTCGTAATATTATTGCTCTGTACTTCTCGTGGTTTCTCACGTTATTTCTCGCGGCCTTGTGTACTGTGTTCCATCACTGAGTTGGGTGTTTTTATTCAGATTGCCAGGCCAACATGAAGCCATTCTGAAGTGCGCCATCTAATGTTGACAAAGCGACAGTGCGTTGCTTTTTTGCTGAAGAAACAGCTAGAGCCCTTTTCCAAACCTCGGCTCCGGCTCAGGCTCCAGCTCCAGCTCCATTTCTTGAGTCAATTTTAAAATAACGGGTAGCAAAATAGACACTTTTGGCTGTGGTTCGGAAGTAGATTCTCTGGTTTGAAAGGGAAAACGGAGCTTCAGCTTCAATGAAAACCCACAACCTCTATTTTCAGCATATGGATGACGGAGACGGAGCCGCCGGAGCCGGAGCCGGAGCCGGAGCCGGAGCCGGAGCCGGAGCCGGAGCCGGAGCCGGAGCCGGAGCCGAGGTTTGGAAAAGGGCCCAGGTATTAATAGGCCATTATTCCATCAGCTCGAACCACGATTTGCGCATTATCATAATTATTGTATCATTTTTTTATACTCAATTATGATCCTTTCTTAATTACCTGTGTAATATAATTTTCCGCATCTCCCTGTGATATACACATTGTATCGATTTCCTTCCAATAACAAAGCAATTGTGAACGTGGCACTTTGTTAAAAGATGCAAACATTTGCTGGATTAATAGACTATAAGGCATATTTGTCATATTTCCCTATCAGTCAACTTTTTGAATATACAGTGTTTCAGCGGGTATAAAACATAGGTCTGTGTTGATAGCTATAGGGAAGGGCGTGGTCACACCCCCTCTAACTTAAGCGAGCACACAGGCGATTTTTGCTTGTGAGCACTTAAAGGTAGTATCATACTTTGGTAAGAAACCAAAACAATTTTCACAGATTTACGTATAACTTACAGGGTTGGAAGATGGTGATGGCAGAAACATATCCGTAAAAAATTTTCCGCCTGAAATGGTGTATTTATCCAGAAATTAGTCAAACAAGGACCGAAAATATTTTTGATCTTTTAAAAGATCAAAAATAAAAGAGAAAAGTCTTAAAAAATACTGTGGCTGTTTTCACTGTTTTCTCAAAAAGTGGGCACCGTATGGGACTGAAATTTTCACAGATGACTGTATCTGCATGTCTTTATATTTTTGCCCATGAATCTGTATTTTTTTTTATAAAAACCAAAGTATGATATTACCTTTAAAAGTACTCTGCCCCTAAACGCGTCGGATAAGGAAGGCTGACTTCAAATTCCCATCGCTGTAGTATATACCCCCATCTATACCAGCCTGCATTATACTTTCGTTTGTAATTGGTTCCTATAATAAAGCCAGCCAACAAGGAATTACGCTTGTATATGAAATCCTGTTGAACTAAAACAGAAAGTAAATAAATGACGTTTCATGAAAGTGTTTGCATAATATGAATGTTATTTTCCTTTCGAAATTGTGATATAATTATGATATTTCTTTAAGCTTTACTTCCTCTTCACATCGTATTTAGCCTTGGCCGCAGATATTGTTCTATGGAAAGCTTTATATACTTTCCCAAAATCTCGTATATCTTTTATTTTGTATTGACCTGACCGCTCTGATTGCACAATATTAATAGCGCTCGTGTGATCAGCATCATGTTTTATGTTCCTAGAACCACTGTTACAATGTCTGCATATTTTCTGGTGTCATATGTGCTCACTCTGTTCGTCCTGGCATCATCAAGTCCGGACAATACGGAGTACTTCAGCTTGCATCCGAAGGACCAGAATGTCACCGTGGGTGGAGTTGCAACATTTACCTGTCAGACAGCTCGTCCTGTTGACTGCAGCATTGGAGACAAAATTTTCTGGCTAAGCTGGAGGAGAGGAAGTGAGTCCCAACAAGGAACTGTTTTGACAACTAATTGCTATCACTTTCGTGAGGCATCCTACGCTGATCGATTCGTGGTAAACTGGAACAAAACCAGTTTTCTATACACGTTAGTCATAAAAAATGTTACGTCGGATGATGGGAAAGAGTACTTTTGCAGCTCATTTAGAGGGAATAGTGATACTGTGTATTCCCGACATGGGCTGCTCAACATTGTTGATGAATCGAGCATGCAGACGGTCCCACCTCGGGATTCTGCGCCGGACCCAACTTCACCCACCCTGACCCCAACAACCTCTTCAACCCCCGATCTATCTGCCTCATTGCATGATCAGAGCCTTCCATCGGTCGGCCCAACTTCATCAGCTCCCGATCCCACCTCTTCAACCACAGATCCAACTTCTTCAACCCAACAGCTCGGTGGCCTCATCGTGATTGAGAAATCTCCACCAGAGTCAACTTATCCAACCCTGACCCCAACTTCGTCTACTCCCGATCTATCTACCGCGTCGCACGATCAGAACCTTCAAACTAACTTCGTTCTAACTTCAACAACCCCCAATGCAACTCCATCAACCATCACTGCCTCGGCGTCCACCTCAACTTCTTCCACGTCTGATGTATCTTCTCCAACGCTCGAGTCGACCCCTGAAGATGTTCAGCTCATCAAGATGATCGGAATCGTTGCTGGATGTGCCTTCGCTGTCCTGTCCATCCTTGCCATCGTCGGTACTGTGACCCTCCGCCGAATGAAATCCACAAGACCTCAAGCTAAAAGCCTGTCCTACCCTCAGCAAGTTACTGATGATGCATCCACGTCAGACCAGTGTCACATCCCACTAACAGAGGGACTCTACGCCTCCATGGATTCAGGTGGCGAGGAAGCAACAGACGAAGGCCAGCCTAGCAGTGCTCTACCATGTAACTCACCGGAGGAGAAGCCCCAGGCTGATACCGCGTGCAGTCAGTGTACCGACGCCGAGCCAGAAGACGAGGGGAAACCAGTGGCCACTGTCGACCTCACTGGAAGCCTGCTAACACGGATAAGGGTCGGAGACGATCTGTACACAGTCCTTGATAAAACCAAGCATGACATTGCCCAAGCATCGTCTCCTGCAGACTCCATCAACAAAGATGAACCAGAGGACAACCTAATTGTCAGGTACACGATTGGGGAGGACCTGTACACGTCACCGAATCAATTGAAACTTTGACAATCTCAACGCCGCCTTATTCCTGCGTATAACGAGACTTAATGAACAATGATGTATGTATTTGCAACTTCTTAAGGATACAAATCTGAGTCTGACCGATATGTACATAGATAACAGAACCGGAGAGTACACTGTCAACATTTTCGGTAACAATCTCGGTAACATGTTGCCCAGGTACGTTGTTGCTGAAAATGTTGTCAGTGTACACAGAGCAAAACGAGTTTAGGTAACATGTCGCAGCAACATTTCGGTATTAACATGTTGGCCAAATGTTGCTAGTGTACATAGGGCCCAAAGTTGTGTTGCCCAGGTGCGTTGCCCTATAACTGGGAACATGTTACCGAAAATGTTACCGAAACTCTGTTGACAGTACACACTCTGCTTAAGGCGCAAATGAACAGCTTGTGCATAGCCGCAACCTCATTGAGGCCACTGCCTGTCTGCATTTTAAAACAGCGCCCTCTTTTGCTGACGAATATTCTAAACTATATTTTCCAAAGGTCGAATGCTTGCAGGCAGATTGAACGACTCTGTATATAGTGAACTAAGTACAGAGGGTTAAGATACGAAAGCTTCTGGCATGTTTTTATTAAATTAATGTAGTCTCGTTATATAGAGAGTCCTTATACACAATCTTGTGCTTACTCAGAAACATTAAAGGTATAATACTGTACATGATTGGTAAAGGTCACAGAACAGCACTTTGTCTGATTACAGTGTACATGAAACCTGTGTAAATTTTAGCTCAATCGGACATCTGAGTCACGAGAAAATATCGAAAACCAGACTCAATTTTTCTTATAAAACATAAAGAATGGTTTTGATCTTACCCTGAGATCGAAACTGTTTTTGGTCTTTGTTTTACTAATTTCTGGATTAATATACCATTTCAAGCGGAAACATTTTATCAGTATGATTCTACCAGCACCATCTGTATACTCTGAAAGTTATACATAAATCTGTGAACATTTCTGTTTGGGTATATTACAAATCCTGTACTGTACCTTTAAGTGCTGAACAAAAGGGAAAATTAGTAGAACAAATAAGTCTAACGAATCCATTTGTATGACGCATTAAATATTATTCTGTTTTTTCATTGAAAAAATACTGCTTCAAAAATACCCAGAACTTATACGAAACCAAGAAAATGTTTGAGACAAACATTATAATCAGTGACAATCGATACAGAATGATTTGTATGATTTGTACATTGCACGTATCTGAATGTACAGATACTTATATCATCATTGAAATAGATGAACCGGGCAAAGATCTTCCCTATTGTGTAATTATTATATGACCCTCTAATTATTGTCATTTCTTTGTCTGCTGGTAACCGAACATTCCTCAAACCACACAGGTGGATTTTGCTTTGCATAATTTATTTTGCGGGATACCAGGCACGATTTGTCAATTGGTCAGGCATTGTCAACATAGGCTGCATGGTACCCTGACTTCACTTGCCTTTTTTGCCAAAACATGAAGGATGGATCATGTATATTCCAGCTTCTTGAAATGTTCATACTGAATGGGGGCTCTGACCATTTATTTGTGTCGTCCATTGTGTTTTAGGAATTCTCAGAAATTTCTCCGGGGGTGGGTGGGTCCGTTAACAATACAACAAGAGTTCGTAAGGGTATAATACATTACGTTACTTGCAGGGTACAGGTATATGTAACGACTCATTATATGCCCCAAATGCAAAACAACTATGGGCCTTTTCGAAACGGAGGCTTAGGCTCAGGCTCAGGCTCCAGCTCTGACATCCATACGCTGAAAATATAGGTTGTGGTTTTTCGTTGAAGCTGAAGCTCTGTTTTCCTTTTCAAACCAGAGAATCTACTTCAGAACCGCAGCCAAAAGCCTCTATTTTGATGCCCGTTGTTTTAGAACGGATTCAAGAAATGGAGCCGGAGCCTGAAACGGAGCCTGAGCCCCCGTTTCGAAAACGCCCTATGTCTTCTAGTATGAAGGAGAAAGCCATAGTCTTTACACCTGCGCGTCCTCTTTTTCTCTGCGCAGCCACCGCGTTCACAATGAGCACCAGCTATCGTGGGTTCGAATCCCACCTGAGCCAGTGCATTATTTTTTTTAATGTGCACTCAAACGCACCGATGCGGTGCTGATATATGTATTTGCATAATTCTATCTCCCCAATGAAAAATCGATAGCAGCCATGACAACGAGTACCGTTGACTGCATGCATGGTAGCAAGCCCATTACATGGCCAGCTAAGCCCTGTCGTTTCATATACCCTCCAAGTATACCCTTACGCACTCTCGTTGTATTGTTAACGAACCACACCAAAATCACGTACAGAAATTCCTCCGATTCCTGGAACACAATGGAAGACACAAAGAAGGGGGTTGAGTCCACTCTGTCGCATAATAATCTTGCGGTATTAATGCATGAACAACTTCGGTTCTTCCTAGCTATATGGTTAAACACTGTGTCCTGTCGGATCGGTGTTGTCTGATGTCGTTTGATCAAGTCTGCTCCTATCTTCCACCATTGAAGTACCTCCATACTTCTACCATGCAGTCTGAGCGCTGAGCAGGACTATGCAACATTCAACGCAGTCAAGGTAGGAACATTTAATCATCTAAATGTGTAGTTTATATGTCATAATGTTATAAAAATGCCTGGATTTATGAACATCACGCCCTCAAGTCATTCGAACTTCAGAACATTTCAAAAGTTTCTGTATCCCAAGTTTAGATAAATCTTTCGCAATTTATTTCATTAATTGGCTCGGTAATTTCTTTAACATAAAAAATTGCCAGTCCAAAAGTACCCAAAGCTTTCACAGTTAATACTTTCCTCCCGTGGTTCGTTACGTGCGACAACCCCATGATTCATTTCTACAGCCTGCCCTCAACGTTAATAAAGGGGCAGGAACCCTGCACCTGTGTGAAATTCATTCGAAGAGGGCGCTCTTTAAATTTTCTGTCGGCGAAAAGCAGCAAGTGGCAGTTAGAGCAAACAAGCATGATCAATAATCTTTTTTCTAGTGTAAGGCGCTACGATATGATTTGAGCTTGTGAATAATTTAACACATGCAAATGAGGATAGAATAATTTCTTTCTATTGAAGACAAAGTATCGTCCATCATACTTTGGTTTTGTCAAAGAAATGCAGATTCATGGGCAAAAATATCTAAGATACAGTAACTGTCATCTGTGAAATTCCAAGCCTCATACGGTGCCCACTTTTTGAGAAAACAGTGAAAACAGCCAACGGTATTGTTTTTAATCTTTTCACTATTATTTTTTATCTTCCGAAGATCAGAAGTGTTTTGTGGTCTTTAGTTTTACTCTTTTCTGGATAAAAAAATACAACATTTCAGAATCTTAACGGTGTCTACCGTCACCATCTTTATTACCTGAAAGTTATAGGTAAATCTGTTTCCGTATGCTACCAAATTATACTACTGCCTTTAATGTATAATGGTGTAATTATTCTCAACAATTTCTACACATATTTTCAAACATTTTTGCTAATAATATGAGCTCAGCTTCTTTCACACACCGCTTCTCCCTTGAGACCGCCTGAGATTTGAGTAAGATTTGTTAGCCCTCGAATGTATTGATCCTTAGAAGTAAAGCACCATCAATAGGTCACACGCCGTAAGCCTGATTTTTTTTCTTGGATGACCTATGGTATGACATTATTGAGTTTACACATGCAAAAGGTGACAGCATCTTTAAATATTTATCACTTTCTTGGAACTACATGTATAGCAATATGAATATTGGCCTGATGGAGGATTCAGGTTTATCCCATGAGTAGTGGCTGTTCCTTTTAATTCGGCCAATCCACCTTCGATGGAGTGAACATTAGGACAGTACAGCTTCTGACTGCCAAACGAACAAAAATAATTGACTATTAATTAGGGACACCACCAACGTATGGATGGATGGCTATTTGATAGAGCGCCTGTACGGTATTCAGGATGTCGCTGGTTTGAATCCTGCTCGTGTCAATTTTCTCTTTGTTCACTTTTCAATGACTTTTAAAATTTCAGTCAGTTTTCCTTGTTGTTATTTGGTTATTACAGTAAATAATTATTAAAACATTTCTGTACTAGCGAGTGACGTAATCCCCTAACAGTACAGGATTGGTAACATATCCAAATAGAAATGTTCACAGATTTACGTATAACTTACAGGGTATGAAGATGGTGCTGGTAGAAACATACCCTTAACATATTTCGCCTGAAATGGTGTATTTATTCAGAAAATAGTAAAATAACGACCGAAAACAGTTTTGATCTCGGGGTAAGATCAGAACAATTCTTGATGTTTTATAAGATCAATTGAGTCAGAATTTCGCTATTATCTTCGTGACTGATATGTCAAATTGAGCTCAAATTTTCACAGGTTTATTATTTCATGCACAAATTGGATTAGACAAAGTGTATAAGTGCTGTTCTGTGACCTTTACCAATCATGTTTTATACCTTTTAGTCTTCACACTGTAAAATAAAGAAATAAATATAAACAGAAAATGAAAATAGCTTGACAGAACTGCGTCATCGCTTTTTGTAAACGCATTAAATCGTTTTGCGTTTGATCCTGGGAGTCACTTAGTGGTGGTTGTCTCTTACAATTCTAACAATCCAACTTCATTGGAATAAAATTTTAGGACAGTAAATAATAAATATAGAAACATGCCTTTCACTTACGAGTAACGTATAAATCCCCTTAGTCATTACAAACAGTAAAATAAACAAATAAATATAAACAGAAATAGTGTTGTGGACAATAGCTTGGCAGAATTGCGTCATCGCTTTTTTGTAAACACATTAAATCATTTTTCGTCTGGTAAGTCATAGGGAATTTACCAGGGTGCATAAATATTTCAGAGTCAACGTCTTGTTGACGTTGATTATTCAAATCTCTTGAATTCTCTCGTGATTCCACAGGCAGAGGCAAATAGCGCCCTCAGCGTTGAATGTATACCTCCGGCCGGAAAATAATCTCTTATTTTTGTCGGACACATTTCCAAGGGAGCACGATCACAATTTTGGGATCTGTGCCACTTTTCACTCATTGTTGACTGTTTAACCATGACTGTGGTTATGTATAGTCTAGGATGCATGCTTGTTGATTCGAGGAGAATCATCAAAATACGACCGTGCCATTTTTGTCCATGCACCGACATGTTTACCGTGTCCATTGGTGGCAACCCTCCCGGTAGGGGCTAGGGGGAGAGACGGCAGACAGGGAGGAAGACGAATCCCCTCCGTCTGAAAATTGATTGTGTGATTAGGAAGAGGAGGCCCTCTCGTTCCGAGAGTCAAGACAATCACGGAGATGATTGGGCGTGAAATTACTGCAAACAAGCCCCGGAGACGCGGCGGTCGGCAGCCGTGCGCCCGTGGTAAACACTCCGCGCTCTGACCAGGTCGAACGACAAGCCCTCGTAACATTTCAATCAAACTAACGCCTCTCACCTATAATTCTTTTATACCAAGAAGGAACTACAGAGAGAAGAGACGGGCGTAATTGCCACTTGAGCCGCTACAAAGTCGGGGGAATCTCGCGGCGAGCTAGGCACCGTCTGGCCAATCTGAGCCAAATTCACAAGTCCTCAGCCTTGTTACGACGAGTCGTCGTATTGGCAACCTAATGAGGATATCTCCGATCCAACGCACGGGGTGATTGATATCATTTAAAGGAAAATTGATGGCCAACCTCAGCCGCCAGATCGGCCTATTAGTCACGGTAATGCGACCCCCGTGACTAGGATGGTGAAAATGTGATTTGGTTGTATCAATACCAAGTTGGCAACGATACCCGGTCGTTTTTAATTGTTTTAATACCGACCATCTAATACAAACATGCCGTGTAATGCATGCATTGCATGCAGGTACCAGCTGCACAGCATGTACAACCTGTCAGAATGAGGAATATCTCCCCCAAGAGAGCCAGTTTTGTTTGTAAAATAATAATATCCAAATGCTACCGAGCACAAGTGAACAACATCGCACGATGTTTGCCGATTAGGCATATTTGCTCTGGTGTCCGCACTGTCCATATGACATTTAAATGATCTGAACAAAACTATAATCGCCGCAATTGTCGGCACAGATGCGTGTTCTTAAATGGAACACTTTGACAAAATGTCCAGATGATCAGATCACCAAAGTTTGACTTTGTCTTGTTCTACCCCCAAACTAATTATAATTTCTTACTTTCATCTCGTGCCTTGAGAAAATTTACATGTTTTCAATATCCAATTTTCATGCAGATCATGGATTGACCTTTTCAAATGTCAAAATTAAGTTTCTGAATATTGATCGCTTGGTATTACATGTTATTGTGTACGGAGTCAGAATCCGAATCATGGTATCATGGGATTCTTTGGAGTATGGTCGCATCTACCGATCAGTATGTATATACCAATCGTTTCTTGCTACCTTTGATGTTGCCTACCCTGACCACACTTATTTACCCTCCCCCACACTCAAACCCCATCCCTTCTGTCCCGATCTTCTCATCCATTTATAGGTCTTTTCCTACTTGAGGGCTCATCCCCGGGGCGAACTCACCCCGGAGCCGCCCTGGGGTGAAAACTTCAACCCTGGTCATGCGCAGGGTTGAACTCACCCCGGAGAAAGGGCAATCTCATGGGTGTCCCAGGAGTGGCTCGGGGGTGACGGAGGGGTGAACATTTCAAGTGGGAATCGTGGTTTACGATGTCAAGTTTACTTGCATGTTCTTGTCCTCTTGTCATTTAGCCTTCGAGAAAGATCCTGCTAGGATCGAAACGAGTCAGCCCCTCCTAACTCAAAGCGGTTCTTATATGAACTTGACCATCCTGACAGCATCACAGACAGCTAGTCCAATCTGAGAAAAATCATTGGCACAAGACGTTCAGACCATTCATCCTCGTCCATGGCGATGCGACCCTGTATCCCTTGTCACATTTTGTCAGTAAGGTCGGCGACCACAGGACCTATACCTTTGGCATACACCAGGTGTCGACATCAATATTCATTGATGGTAAGTCTCAACGGGGCTCTGTACGATAATGCCTCCTGATGCTCTGCCAGCTCCACGAAAATGCCAGTCAGCATGAAGATGCAAAATACCGTTCGTAGTCTTTCAGTTCTTGAATTTAGAACACGAAGTTTTCCCCATGGAAGTGGAACTGGAAAACCCAAATGTGTCTTCGGAAACATCTGAAAGGTGCCTGGCACCAATGCCAAGACTAGGGCCCGAATTCAAGAAAGCCATATACTGTCGATCGTAACTCGAGTTATGTAAGACTGCAGTGCATCATATGGCTTAAGATTGATCGTAAGTTACGATGAGTATTGTGAAATCGACACAGGACTGCAGCTGCCGTATCAAAGTTTTTCTCCCAACTTCTGTACAGTCTGAAATGCGTCGTACAACAGACTCGACATTTTCTGAATTTCGGTAACTGTGCCACTTTTCGGTTTCGTGTGTAAGCATTCCCATTGACTGCTTGTATTGACCAAATTTTCGTGGGGTATAGTCGCCGATTTCTACAAATCATAGTCTTTAGCCGTTATACTGTCGGCCCACAATAGCATCGGGAGACAATAATATATCGAGAGTAAAATCAGTCGGTGTATTACCTTCTCAGCGTTTTAACCTACCAACTCGAAAATCAAAATGTTACAGAAATTAAGAATAAGGCACCGCTTGAATAGAGCAGCTAGCTGATCGATTTTAACGGTGAGTGTATAGAAAAATTGCAAAATATCCTCCAACCACATAGATATATACATTCAAAGGACGAATTCGTTCTCTCTGAGTTTCCTATGACTGCTCAAGAAGCGAAGGTTGTTATTACACCAACGGGTGAAGTAGGGAAATCTCGTGGCCCCTGTGTGATAAGCCAGCCGAGCACAAACCGAGGGGGATAGGCCCTGCAAGGGCCCAGGCACGCTCAGGCGAGTTGGTCGACTGGTGTATGGTGGTGGCACGGTTTGGCAGGTGAATGCAATCATTTAACAGTTCAAACCACTGTGGATGTGCCTCTTCATCACGTTTTCTCCCACCAATACCCTATAACACTCACCCAAAGCTCCAGTCTGTAGAGGGTGTCCCAAATAAACGCAACACTTTGTGTCGAGAACTATTATATGCAAGTTTACCACTTCAAGATTTAGATATGTGATACAGCCATGTCTTGGCTGTCACCATGAAGAATTTGAGCAAAATTGGACTGAAATTGAGGGAAAAAAACTAAGACTGAATTACCAAACATGATCAAAACCCGATTTTCATCTTTCTTTCAATACACATTATGTGTGTATTGACCACTTATTCTGGAATACTGCACATTTGTTTTTAAAAAATTCTCTTTCATCAATTTGTCAAATTTTTGCAAATTTCAGCCCGATTTAGCTTAAATACTACGTAGTGATAGCCAAGACATAGTTGTATCATAAAACTGAATAAATGAAGTGATAAACGTTTAATTTTAACATAATGGTTCCCGACAAAGTATTGCGTTTTTTGGGGTACACGCTGTATACCATCGACATGGATAAAGTAACTGAGCAGATATTCTTTGTGTATTCTGCAACACCACAGGCCACATGTACTTTTTCCCATGTTGTTTTACTCCATATTTTACTTTAGACGAATTAGAACAGAAAAGAACGGCCCAGAATGTAAGTTTTAAATTACGAAAGAATAATCGTGTATTCTTGCAAATGTGATGAATTATCTGAGTGGACAGCCCGAGTATTGTATACGTAGGACGAGTATAGGTGTACATCAAGCAAGGCCGATGAATTGTCACTGTGTTCTGATAATGTATTCCCCACTATAGGAGTGCAGCTTGATATACTCAGTCCTGGTATTATGGTGTAACCGAATTCCTCTATCAAAGCAAACGGCAATCCTCGCCGGCCGTCCACCCTCGTTTGTTGTCCGACATGCAGTTAAAGGTAGCATCATACTTTGGTAAGAAACCAAAACAGAAATGTTCACAGACTTACGTATAACTTACAAGGTATAACGATGGTGCTGGTAGAACCATGCCGTTGAAACATTTCCGCCTGAAATGGTGTATTTATCCAGAAATTGGTAGAACAACGACCGAAAATCTTGTTGATCTTTTAAAAGATCAAAAATAAAAGAGAAAAGACTTAAGAAATACTGTGGTCGTTTTCCACTGTTTTCTCAAAAAGTGGGCACCGTATGGGACTGACATTTTCACAGATGACTGTTATTGTATCTGTGTTGATATTTTTGCTCATGAATCTGTATTTTCTTTTATAAAAAGTAGTTTAATGAACTCTCTATGCTGTGTTCCGTTTCCCTATCAGTGCCGCGACAGAGTTGTATTCGATCAGAACATGTAAGATTTAAAAAATAAAACCCAATGACCAATACAAAATGTCGATGAAACTAAATAAATCCGTAATTGTATTCAGCACTCGTCCGTCAATTCAACGATTAGTTGGGATTTAGTCTACTTTCCATTCCACCCGGTCGAAGGATGGCTTATGTCTTATGCAGATATCGACTGTTTCTCCTTTCCTGGTGTGCCCATGGTATTTGTTTAAGTGAGGAGTTGGGCAGGGGGGTGGGGTTACCGACATAGCGCCCTCTATGTCGTAGAATTGGTCAGGCTCGCGTCCCTGGAGGCAACCATCCAAGTAAATTAACTCCCATAGACAACAGTGATAAATCATTATACTTCAACAAGCATTTAGACAGAACGCTCACAGGTGTTCAAGTTGCACAGAAAAATGACGATGAACATGTCACCTTTCATTTTCTTATCATTTTATGGTGGGTTGACCATTGACTTTATTTTAGATATAACCCTACTCATTCTCAGCTGACCACACTTAAAACAAGGTGTGGATCACTCCAGTCAAAGAAGCTATTTAAAAAAAAATCATCCCTCTGCAAAGCGGCTGAAATAGACCCACTTTCTCACCCAATTGTATCACTCTGGTCACAAATGGCAGGAGTCCAGGCAGGAGGTCCAGTGCCATATTTCTTCAATCCCTCAGTTTCATAGCTCTCAGAACTCTCTCATTTATAATATATTGAGTGCTTAACTTTTATTATTGAGCTCGGTGGACGGATTTTGGGACTATTTACTTGGGTGCACCCTTGGGCATACCAAATGACCAAACCCTTAGGTATCCGGTTGCTATTACTTCCGCATCGCCCCCACATACTAGGGTCATGCCACCAGGTTATTTAGGTGGCCGCCATTTAATGTGTATGGTGTCCAACTGTCCACCATGTATAGAGTTGTCCCCAGAATAATTTGGAATGGCCTCGACCATTGCTTACATCTTGTACGACCATGGAGCTAGGAAGCAGCTCCATGGTATAATTGACAAGTTTATATAGTGCCTGTAGGTATTGGGGGATATAACTTACACGAAAACACACTTTTTGCCCGTGGCTATATATTCGGAACGGGGGAGGGGCGGTGACGGTGACACACCCACACACACCCTCTAGCGACGTATTTGAGTCCTTCATCCGATCATTAGACCTGTTGAGTGATAATTATGATAATTGCATATTAAAGGTACAATGCATGATTGGTAAAGGTCAGTACTCATACTTTGTCTGATCAAACATGTACGTGAAATAATAACCCTGTAAAAATTTGAGCTCAATCGGACATCTGAGTCACAAGAAAATATCGAAAACCCGACTCAATTTGTTTTTTATAAAACCTGAAGAATGGTTTTGATCTTACCCCGAGATCAAAACCATCTTCAAACCTTGAGTGAAAGGGGATAACCAAAACAACTCAAGTGAGGTTGTCCTTTATGTTTGTTCCAAAAATCATTCTGACGAACGATCTTTGGAAAAGACACTAAATCTTGATTTCCTTGAAAAACCCAGCATCTGATGAACCAATATTTCCCATGGTGACTGTTTGCACTGATTACGAACCGTTTTCTGTCCATTTTCCGTCTCAAACTCAATCATTCTTTTTTTTGGAGTCCTTGCAAATCCTATAATTATAGTCCCTTTAAGCTTACCTAATATATGCCAGCATTGCATACTAACTACATTGCCAACGCTGTGCATCCCTTCCAATGGTCTCAACGTTTAACTAAACAAAATGTACCCTTTTCGTCTGTTGTAATTCACATGACTAGTCTCCCTTTGGTCAATTTTTTGGCCATGCTGGTCACTTTTTTATCTTGGCTACAATCGTCCAAATTTGGCAAAATATTATTATTTTATTATTATTATTGTAAAGAATTTCTTTATTCAGGATAAAAGAACGATCAGCATAAGCTGTTTTACATCGCTGTCCTGTAAACATTTTCAACTAATATAACAACAAATATAAGAGACAATCAAAACAGTAAACGGAAAAACAAAAACAACCAAGCATAAATCACTTTAAAAAAAAAATAAAGTTTCTTATATAAGTAAATAAATTAAATAAATTAAATAAATTAATCACGTAGGCAGTTGGAAAATGAACAAGATATGTTTTCGAAATGTTGCTCAACTCAATTGGGACAGATTTCCCGTGTTTGCGCGGGAAAAGCCTAACGCGAGCGTCTAAAATTGACATGTTTGTGCTATACGGGAAAACATAGTTACAACCTTATGATTTCAAACTGACGTCGTTTCTGATTTAGAGGAATACATGCATGAGAGGAAATCTCCTTGTAATGTTGGCTTCAGTGTCATAATCATATATACTGCCTATATATAGATCTTGTTTGTCCCAATCGTCTCAGGTCTAGTCAACAAAACGTCTTTCGTGTATTCATGTATTTCACCATTGACATGCAAACATGGTGCACTTTTTCTGAGCGATGCAGGATGCACCGTCGTTTCTTACTTAAAGGTAGTATCATACTTTGGTAGCATACCGAAACAAAAATCTTTACAAATTTAACTTTAACTTACAAGATATAAATATATACAACATATACATGTATACTGTTAAAATGTTTCTGCCTGAAATGCTGTATTTATCCTGATAAGAGTAAAACTAATGGCCCGAATAACAATTTTGATCTTTTCGAGATCAATAATAAATGTGGAAAGATTTTCAAAATACTGTGAGAAATTTTCAATGTTTTCTCAAAAAGAGGGCACCGTATGGGACGTCACTGTAAATTTCACAAATGACTGTTGCTGTATCTTCTTGATATTTTTGCCCATGAATCTGTATTTCTTTTTTTGTCTCTCAATTCCAACAGATAGTTTTCATATCCTGAAATGAATGCAATGAATTGCAAAGAATGTGCGATGTACTTTTCTCACTTATACGAGTTTGTAATTGCAACACATTCGTGAACACTTAAACCATGCAATTTATCCAGCTCTCCGAAGGCATATCCCAATTGTCTATGTATTGGACATTTATAAGAGTTAATTACCTCAGCATAAGATTAATTTCAATGCATTGGACTGGAGGTGTCAAGGCTTATGTCACACTCAAGGGAGGCTTGATGTCTTCGTGTGAAACACAAATCACTCATTAAAAAAAGATCCAATGGCAATTAATAAACTTTTCCAATCATGCACGGTTCTTTATCTGATAAAACCCGTTTGAAATTACAGTTTCCCCCACCGGGATTTCATTCCATGTTTCCTTCAAAAATTCCCCCAGTACATTGAGGGAACCGCCGGAGGAATTTGAGTCTCGAGAAACAGTCATGAAGGGATTGCTGTATATTATAGTGATTGTAGCTCTTTATATTATAAATTGTCTCGCGTCTACTCGGAGGGTGACCTGCTGCATTGCACTTTTATTCGCGGGGTTCGTCCGTTGACAGCGAAAGAGTGATTCGTGCCTTCCCGTTTTTACCCATCCAACAGCTTAGCGATTCCGTCCTGACAAACTGGTATACATACCTGACGGATCACTGGGCGATCTTTATCGTCACTGATGTTGCCTAGATCTCTCTCAAAGCCAGTATGAATGACGGAAGACGCTATACGAGTTACACAGATCATGTGGCATGTTAAAGGTAATGTCATACTTTGGTTTTTGTCAAAGAAATACAGATTCATGGGTAAATATATCAAGGAAGATACAGTCACAGTCATCTGTGAAAATTTCAGTCCCATACGGTGCCCACTTTTTAAGAAAATGGTGAAAAGCGGCCACAGTTTTTTTTAAAGTCTTTTCTCTTTTATTTTTGATCGTTTAAAAGATCAAAAATATTGTCGGTCGTTGTTTAACTAATTTCTGGATAAATACAGAATTTCAGACAGAAAAATTGTAACGGTATGTAACCAGCACCATCTTCATACCCTGAAAGTTATACGTAAATCTGTGAACATTTCTGTTTGGGTTTCTTACCAAAGGATGATACTACCTTTAAGATGCCTTTTGTATCTCTGAACACGTTCGCTCGGCGGAGCGGTTGATTTGCAACCAACTTTTTGAATGGGATGCACTTTCTTAATCTTGTAGACCTCATGACGTCATGATTGAGTAGGGCGCCCTCAAGAAGCAGCTATACTTAGCCGTGCCTTTTCATCGTTTTAGTCCTCGTTTTACTTCCAAGATACAGCGGCCGGGTATGGAAGAGTATAATGTCCACCTATAATATCTTGCCGCGGCGAGATAGCTGCAACTCGAATTTTTTTTGCAGGTGGCCCTTATACTCTTCCGTAGCCGGGCGACCTCATTTTTTTGAACAAGATATTTTTTTGCAAATACCCGCGCGCCATACACATAGGCCGACTTTGACGCAAACAAAACGGCTGACCGTATCGTTATATGCGTGACAATTGGTTTTAAAATATAACTTCAGAAGTTGATCATGACTTGGCACTGGTTAAGATACATTTTAGTTATCAAACTTTTGGAAGTATTTAAGTTCAAACATTGGACGTATAATTACAAAAAAACACAACCAATAGGAGACGACGTCATCTGTTAAGCCTACTAGACCGGTTTTGGACTTAACTCGTTTTTGTTTTTTCGTTTTCCCTTTTTCTAGTCTGCCATGGAATGCAATTTCTTGAAGCCGTCCTTCCAAACTGTCTGCAAGAAAAACACAACCCACGCGACGTGTCCTCTCAATCAAGCCTCAATTTGTATGCCAAGGATGGGGTGGACACCGTCCACAGCCCCGGGCCATACGGCGTGTTCGTCGGGCCTATCATCCTCCCTTTGCATGCACTCCGGCACGTGCTCAAGCCGTACCGCCGGCTTGCCTTCGGTCTGTTTTCCCCATAAATAATAAGAAAAAAGGGAGGGCATAGATCATGTGGTACAATGGTTGCTCTTATACTGTGAGCAGGTTACCAGCCTACAGCCATGTGCTGTTGGATTTTGGTAGGGTTTATTTCTTGTCTTTTCAATTTGATGGCGTGCGCGAGATTTTGTGGTATCACGACTCTCTGGCGACGTGACACCTCAGCCTGAACCACGGCATCCCCACAGCTTCCCCGATGAATATGGCACTGTTGATGAGGGATACACCACGCACGATGTAACACAAAGGAGAGAACATAACATAATCTGGTTTCGCAGACGGCACGGAGTCTACACCCCCAGTCCTTATTCTGGGTAGATTTCGGTTCCCCCTAGTCCCAGTTTTACGCCGTTTTTTCTTCACAATGTATAGCGTAATTGCACGGAAGAAAAAAAAGAACAACATTCGACTGAAGATCTGCAGGTTCTTGCGCAGATGATTTCATTGGAGAAATGTCTTGCCTCCGGTTTCATGTCCATTATTTAGATTTCTATAAAAAAAAATAGAGGTGGAACATGAAGTACTTTCTCTCTTATTTTATTTGTGATTTGCCCTCCTTCGGTGGATCTGCCTTACATCTATACCGATGAACAAATATGAAACGGAAGGAAGTAAGGCAGAGGAATGGGATCCACAGTCCGTGTGGGCGCACTAGTTGACGGGTGAAATATAAACCTCTGTGTTTCTCTCCTATACACCGTGTGATTGATGTGATGTTTCATGCCATAACGATCACTCCCTCCTCCCTTCATTCTGCACGGGGCACGGGGCCAGATGGATAAGGATGTGAGGGGGATGGGATGGCCGCCTCTAGACTGGAGCGTCTCCAGCCTCCTAGTGCTCGGATCAACTGTCGTCCTCACCGGCACTGACATGGTTCCACCAGGTTGACGGGGATCTAACCGCCCCAGGCTGAGCTATTGATTATCTGTCTGCTCGGGACTCGGACCGCGACATGTCCGGCCTCACATTTTATAAATGGACGGGGCAATTTAGGAACCAACACAACTCCCCCCCCCTCCCCCTCATCCCCACCCAGGGGAATCTCATGTCACGACTCAATACTCACCACACCAACCGTTAAATCCTCTCAGTTGTAAAAGTATATACTTGTCAAATGAAACTGTAGACAAGTATTGGATTTTTGGTATAGATCGTAAAATAATGTCTATAGAATCCCGTTTCCCAATTCAAACACACGAAGTGTACAGTTTCAGCCACGAAAACCCCGATCTTAAAAATGTTTTCACATCCATAAAGTCATTTTTAAATGGAAGAATGAATGTTGCCCCCATTTGACTTCAGAAAATTAGTCAATTTTCTCTTGATCAACATTTATATTTTGAAATGAATACCCAGTAAATATTTCCAAAGTGATTTTTTTTTTGTGAAATATGTCGTCAAATAGCATTGTGGTCTACACATTATCTCAATTGTGCAGTCTAAGTAAAGATACATTGTCACAATTGTGCAGTCTAAGTAAGGATACATTGTCACAATTGTGCATTCTAAGTAAGGATACATTGTCACAATTGTGCAGTCTAAGTAAGGATACATTGTCACAATTGTGTCAGTCTAAGTAAGGATACATTGTCACAATTGTGCAGTCTAAGTAAGGATACATTGTCACATTTTGTGTCAGTCTAAGTAAGGATACATTGTCACAATTGTGCAGCCTAAGTAAGGATACATTGTCACAATTGTGCAGTCTAAGTAAGGATACATTGTCACAATTGTGCAGTCTAAGTAAGGATACATTGTCACAATTGTTCAGTCTAAGTAAGGATACATTGTCACAATTGTGCAGCCTAAGTAAGGATACATTGTCACAATTGTGCAGTCTAAGTAAGGATACATTGTCCCAATTGTGCAGTCTAAGTAAGGATACATTGTCACAATTGTGCAGTCTAAGTAAGGATACATTGTCACAATTGTGCAGTCTAAGTAAGGATACATTGTCCCAATTGTGTCAGTCTAAGTAAGGATACATTGTCACAATTGTGCAGTCTAAGTAAGGATACATTGTCACATTTTGTGTCAGTCTAAGTAAGGATACATTGTGACAATTGTGCAGTCTAAGTAAGGATACATTGTCCCAATTGTTTCAGTCTAAGTAAGGATACATTGTCACAATTGTGCAGTCTAAGTAAGGATACATTGTCACAATTGTGCAGTCTAAGTAAGGATACATTGTCACAATTGTGCAGTCTAAGTAAGGATACATTGTCACAATTGTGCAGTCTAAGTAAGGATACATTGTCCCAATTGTGTCAGTCTAAGTAAGGATACATTGTCACAATTGTGCAGTCTAAGTAAGGATACATTGTCACATTTTGTGTCAGTCTAAGTAAGGATACATTGTCCCAATTGTGTCAGTCTAAGTAAGGATACATTGTCACAATTGTGCAGTCTAAGTAAGGATACATTGTCACATTTTGTGTCAGTCTAAGTAAGGATACATTGTCCCAATTGTGTCAGTCTAAGTAAGGATACATTGTCACAATTGTGCAGTCTAAGTAAGGATACATTGTCACATTTTGTGTCAGTCTAAGTAAGGATACATTGTCACAATTGTGCAGTCTAAGTAAAGGTACATTGTCACAATTGTGTCAGTCTAAGTAAAGATACATTGTCACAATTGTGTCAGTCTAAGTAAGGATACATTGTCACAATTTTGTCAGTCTAAGTTATGATACATTGTCACATTTGTGTCAGTCTAAGTAAGGATACATTGTCACAATTGTGTCAGTCTAAGTAGGGATACATTGTCACAATTTTGCAGTCTAAGTAAGGATACATTGTCTCAATTGTGCAGTCTAAGTAAGGATACATTGTCACAATTGTGTCAGTCTAAGTAAGGATACATTGTCTCAATTGTACATTCTAAGTAAGGATACATTGTCACAATTGTGCAGTCTAAGTAAGGATACATTGTCACAATTGTGTCAGTCAAAGTGAGGACACATTGTCACAATTGAGTCAGTCTAAATAAGGATACATTGTCACAATTGTGCAGCCTAAGTAAGGATACATTGTCACAATTGTGTCAGTCTAAGTAAGGATACATTGTCACAATTGAGTCAGTCTAAATAAGGATACATTGTCACAATTGTGCAGTCTAAGTAAGGATACATTGTCACAATTGTGTCAGTCTAAGTGAGGACACATTGTCACAATTGAGTCAGTCTAAATAAGGATACATTGTCACATTTGTGCAGCCTAAGTAAGAGATTCCCACTTACATTGCACATGGCCAAACAAACCATGTATCTTCCAACTAGGGAAAAAAATGCAAAGTGCTTGTTGGTGTTTGTTTCCACTGTATACGATCGACAAGATTATTCTTCAGAAATCAAAGAAAAGAAGATGTTTATGCTTTTTATAGTCGTTCAGATATGGGGTAAATAGAGCATGCAGACAAAGCTTTAACTCGATTTGTCCAAATACCAGACTTCCCCTGAACGGCATATCCCCTTTCCTTCCACTGTACCCCTCCGTTCTTCCAAATGGAATCAAATCATTTTGCATTGTAATTGATCCGATTGTGAAACTAGACCGGTGTTTTCTTCTTCTTCTTCATTGTGGGTTCATGTTTCACCAATCCATGCAGGACTCTCTGCCTTCTTCGTCGCTCCGGATTCCTCTTTTCATCGTTGTATTTTTTTTTACTTGTTTGATGTTGTGTAATCTTACAAAATGATGGCTCATTTTGTACCCCGGAGATTCCTTTGACGAAAACAAGAATAGTAGGCTGGAGTCTGATCAAGGCTTCATGACGTCATCTCAGACGGATGATGATCAAAATGAATGTGACTTTTTAAAATGGAAGGGTCTATTAGAGTGGATTTGGAGGCAAAATGTCTATAATTGTTACAAACCCATGTCTAAAAACTGGCGACTACTTATACAAAAAATACATTACACAAAATGAAGCAGGACAGCGGATTTATGTGAACGTCTATACATATTTTATTTCATATAAACCGGCCTCTCTATTAATCAATCGTTTTGATTCGGATTTTATTTTATATGATGCCAATATAACATAAAAGCCACGGGACTGCAGAACACGCTATAGATAAGAGATAATCTTTTACGAGGTAAAACTAAAACACAGTAGTCGGTCTGAGCATTATTTTCTACCTAAGTTAAGTCATCCACGTTTATACACAAACAATAGCGGTCTGCCGCCCACACCTTTGATTGTTCTAATCCTTAAAGTGCTTTTGTTACCGCTCCAAAAATCTGATGGAAAATCGTGGAATTTTATGGTGTACTTATAGGAGCTCTTTGCGCACAATTTGCAGGGGATCTTGCAGGACGTGTCGTGGTACAAAACAAAACATATGACGTCTGTGACTCTGTTAAAAATGAAGAGGAAAAAGCTGTCTGGATCAATCATCCCACCTTTCTTGAAATGATTCAAATGTTCACATGGGTCGAGTTTCTCGCGGCCTGTAACAGTACACGTTAAATGCAGACACCTTGCATTAGAATGACTAACTCTTATAGTTATCAGACCCTCAAACCTTGCCCTTGGTAGCAATTCCTCTTTTTTTATTCTCTGCTCGTCCCCAGATATCAGGAAAAAACTACCCGAGGGCGAAGCAAGGGTGACTTTTATCAAAGTGATTGTGGATTTCAGCGCCGCAATTTATGTGTCAACCAGGCTGACGTAGGTGTCATCCCATCTGGGAGGTGACCACCAATTCGTCCCACGTTCAATTATAGTTGTCATGAAATCTGTCAAACCGCAGTTTAATGACCAAATATAGACGCTGTCATTCTAGGGATTCGGTAAATTGAAAGGAAAATCCAATTTCTTTCCAAGCGTTGACTGCAGGGAATGCAACTATTAATAGTTATAGTGTCTAGTGAACAAAACAAATGTTTGAAACTTTATACACATAGACCGTGAACAGGAATTGTAATGCAAGCTTACGGAGAAGACAGAGTAATACTTCGAATTCGATTTCTATAGAAATCGAATTCTGAAAAAGGCCGGGACGAAATGCGTGCACTGTGCAAAATAAACTTGAATTTAATATCTACATCGTGATTCATTAAAGTGAAACTCCGGATGATCTTCTTCTATAGTATACGTGAAATATATCTAATATAGACACAGAACATCCACAATAAGAATGAATTGACTATGATAGTCACTCCATCTCAGAAGATTAAGAACCTATATTACACAATCCCCTCTGCCAAAATAACCTCAAGAATAAAACATTCAAAGAAACCTCAGAAAATATATTCAAGTTTGAATTCATCTTTTTGACTAAGATATTATATAAGGGACTTATTTGGTTGTTGTTTTGGTTTTGGTGTAATTATTTTTAGGGAATTGAAATTAAAGATATACTAGGGATCTAATTAGCGGTGTTGCGTGATTTAGTCGACCAGAGATATTTCAAGAATTGCTTGTCGAGGGGAAGATGCCATTTGTTGTCGGCCATGCCTGATTCCTCCTCACCCAGCCAGTTCAGAATCTCGTTCCACTGTTTCTCCTCCTCGGGCGTCAAGTCATCCATTCCATCTACCGGTGCTTCGGGCATGACGAAGTTCCGTCCGAAGCGAGAGTAGGTCCGTCTAAGCTGTCCCGATTTTAAGGCCTGCATACCTGCATGCAAAAAACAGGGACAGGACAAAATAGACAATACTGATTTGAATGGTTTGCAGATAATAATGATAGTAATTATACACATAAAATGCCGAAGTCTGCTCGTACTCATGGCGTCGTTGAACACAGAGCACATTATGTATCTCTATGGAGCACATACACAATAAGCGTTTACGAAACGGAGGCTCAGACTCAGGATTCAGAATCCATTCTAAAAATTACAGGTTTCAAAATAGAGGCTTTTGGATGCGGTTCCGGAAGTAGATTGTCTGATTTGAAAATGACAACAGAGCTCCAGCTTCAATAAAAAAACTACAACCTATAATTATTTTCAGCTTCTGCATGACAGGTTTGGTGCCTAAGCCTGGCCTGAGCCTCCGTTTCGTTAACCCCCATAAAATGTATGGTGGCAGCCAATGGAAGATTTTTGAGACGTTGGCGGCAGCAGACTGGTATCGTTTTGTTATCTCTGAGCATGTGCGTGCACGTGTGCTATCAACTTGAACTTCTTGAAGACCCAACTCCAAAGTATCCCGTTTATTTTTGGCGTACCAAGGACAACACGAAAAAACCTCTAACCCTTGCTATCAGAACCCTGACATCTCTAACGTTTACTGATACAAACACTAGGAACTGGCAGCAATAACGTCCCATCCCAATGATGTGAACCGTACTGATGAAACTCGGGTTGTATTAATTGACTGCAATATCATAGGTCATCACTCATCAGCCCATACACATGACTCCCAAAGCCGACGACTCGTGGCGATCGTCAGTAGGTTGAAATCACTGGCGACGTTGGATCTGAGTCCAATATTTTGTGACGGCGGATCGCGAATCTTTGGTGCCTTATTTTCAGTGAAACTCATAAGAGTCGGCGGTGTAAAAATATCGCATATAAAATTGGCTGCTGCAGTCCGTGCATCAGAATCACAGGCAAGAGCCTGCCGTATCTCTGGGGTATAATTCCCCAATTACACGAAATAAAAATATTCCAACACGTAAAGCCTTAAATCTCACACATAAATAATTAAATAAATGAATAAATAAATAATTACGATCACAAACGCGTTTACTGAATGTATCAGTCAGTACCCATGTAGATCACTCAATTGGATCTGTTGGGTGTCCTCAAAATGATGTTGACCTCTCATGTGTGTTAGTATTTTTTCGTTTAAAGGTAATATCATACTCTGGTTTTTATCAAAGAAATACAGATTCATGGGCAACAAATATCAAGACAGATACAGTAACAGTCATCTGTGAAAATTGCAGTCCCATACGGTGCCCACTTGTTGAGAAAACAGTGAAAACAGCCACAGTATTTTTTAAGTCTTTTCTCTGTAATTTTTTTATCTTTTAAAAGATCAAAATGATTTTAGGTCATTGTTTTACTAATTTCTGGATAAATATAGACAATTTCAGGCGGAAAAATTGTAACGGTATGTTTCTACCACCACCATCTCCATACCCTGTAAGTTAAACGTAAATCTGTGGACATTTCTGTTTTGGTTTCTTACCAAAGTATGATATTACCTTTAAAATGAAAAGAGGAGTATTGCCCAAAAAATCCAGCTGGGGGATTTCTATTGCAACAGCGATAAATTGTAACCTGTGGCGAAAACAAAATCGTGAAACAAGGTGCGCATTGCCCGAGGGGATTATGTGAATGAATATGTCATTCTGGAATTGTTTTCTCGAAATCTAATATGCAACATCACGTGAATATACCAAGCGGCTTCCCTCGTCGACTCTATACCGTCTCTAGGCTGTTTTGCCCCGATAGGAATACATCCTGTGTTGCGCCTATACGAAACGCAACACGGAAAAGTAATGAGTATAGTGGCGAAACATCAACAGCACGGCTATGAGGCCAATCCTCATCGGATGAACACTGTGTTTCCCAGCGGTAATTACTTATAAAAACAACAAAGATGGAAAGTATCGCACTAAAATTAACATACGATTATACTCAAATCCCATTTGGAGGTAACGTGTAATTGATTTATACGATTGGCGAGGTTTTGATGAGATTGCATGCTTATCTTCAATTCTTTGTGTTAAACAGAGGGTAAAAATCGTCATTTCTTGTTCTACCAAACATTACAGACACATTAAAGGTACTATCATACTTTGGTAGCATACCGAAACAGAAATGTTCACAGATGTACCTACAACTTACAGGGTATAAAAATGGTGATGGTAAAATGTTACAATTTTTCTGCCTGAAATGCTGTATTTATCCAGAAAAGATTAAAACCAGTGACCAAATTATTTTTTATCTTTTAAAGATCAAAGAGAAAAGAAATACTGTGGCTGTTTTTCACTGTTTTCTCAAAAAGTGGGCACCGTATGGAACTGAAATTTTCACAGATGACTGTTAATACTTTATCTGTCTTGACATTAATTTTTGCCTATTAATCTGTATTTCTTTGATAAAAACCAAAGTGTGATACTACCTTTAAAGCTGAATGCGAACATGCTTAATGAGTCGATTTTTTTTGGTCATCGTTTCAGGTAACGTCTGGTCTAAGGGATAGGAAATCATCATGCCTGAGAAACAATCAACTCCGTCCGAGACAGAAAGGCAAGTGATTAGAAGGTGAGTTAGCTTTCCAGCTTCAATGAATGCTTCATTAGGTGAATTCACTGTGTGTATCCAGTGTCTCCAGCATTAGATGGACCCCGCTGTCTGGGGCAATCCACTGCATTAATCGCATAAACGAGGTACGGAGGGGAGGGTCACCCCGTGTACAGTGTCTCCACTCTGATCTGTTCGCTGTCGAACATGATCGGTGCGGTTTCATGAACGGCAATTTACCAAATGGTCAGGGGATTTTGTTTTTTAAAGACCACGACGTTGCCGTCGCAATTTGGTTTCGCCTGGTTGACGCTTTCAAAATGGGAACTAAAACGAGGGAGAAATTCTCCATTATTCTCCAATTCTTCCTTATGGGGGACCATTGATGCACTATTTTGTTCATCGCGTTGTTCATCTCAAAGAAACATGGATAATACTTGCAAAGTGTGGGTCGACACACCTGTGCTTTTTTTTGTAAACGTCGTGTCAAGTTTAATTATTGAGTAGGGCGCCCTCATCTGTCAAAGTTCGGAAGCCAATTCAGGCCGTGTCCGAAACGGGCTTCCAGACCTATGGCTAGGTCTATTGTCATTATGTATCCACGTATTTCAAATGGAGCGAAGACCTAGACCTTGCCCTAGACAACAGATTCGGATGCAGCCTTAGCCTCATTTACCCATCTTGTGCATGTGGACAATGGCTTTGGCCCATTTTCGTCATCGTTCCTCAAATATGCTCCTATATGGTATATTCTAAAGACGCTGAAGAAAGCATTACGGCCTCCCGTATTACACAGCTGCACGTGGTAACCAGATTTTGTTAACGCAGTGAACAATCACCGCCTGTCTTACGAAGCCGGTGATTAAAAAAAAATATGTAGCCATTTTGTTTTGTTACCAAGATGAAAACAACTTGCACTTTTCCCCTCAATAAATTCGTCCTCCATACAAGCAATACTCGCTTGGAAGAGCTCAAGTTACAGTCCTACTGTTTTTTAATCCGAAAGCAAAGAACCGAACATTAAAAACATGTTTCAATTGGTAACACTCCACCGAAAACTCTACCTAAAATCCGGAGAAATGGGGAAAAAATACGACAGTCAAAATGCAGTTGAAGACCAGCCAACGCGAGTAAGCCACCCTCACTTAAAATGACTAAGTGAAATCAATCCTGCGGTTGGATTTTTGTATGTAGCAAAGACAGAAATAAAAGGGCAATTACTTTTGGATTCATAAAATATTACTTTTGCTTCTGTTCATCAAGCGAGAGAGAGAGATAGAAAGGTAGTGGATTGGAATGGACAGTCACTACCGTGTGGCACCAGATCTTTTAGATGGATACTGGCTGCTGATTTATAACCCTCGTGGTTGCGCTGCACCAGCTCATTTTTGTCAGCAAAATTGCAAGTGCGTTCTGGTTGAATTTGAGGCGGATATTAAAGGTATAATACATGATTGGTAAAGGTGACATAGTAGCACTCACACTTTGTATAATCCAACATGTAGACCTACATACAATATTAAACACACATGTGAAAACTTGAGCTCAATCGGACATCTGAGTCACGAGAAGATAGCGGAAACCCGACTCAATTTTTCTATAAAACATAAAGAATGGTTTTGATCTTATCCCGAGATCAAAACTGTTCTCGGTCCTTGATTTACTTATTTTCTGGATAAAAACATCATTTCAGGCGGAAATATTTTTACGGGATATATGTTTTTACCAGCACCATCTTCATACCTTGAACGTTAGAGGTAAATCTGTGAACATTTCTGTTTGGGTGCGTTATCAATCCTGTACTGTACCCTAAACTTTATCATCATATCCTTTGACATTGATATACACCTGCAAGAGAATGATTAATTTCCCAATATCCTTAAAAACGGGTCTTGAAGCTTGCGCTGGCAAACGTTTTCCGTACTTCAAAACTGCTTGATTTCAAGTTTTTTCAACCCAAACATTTCAATGGATAAAATGGATGGTGTATATGTACAAGTGTATACAAATGACACTACAAAAAGCTATTACTTAATTTGTATACATGGCCTTTGTTTATGTTCTTTACCTTACTACCTTACTACCAGGAAAAAAATACTGATGTACACAAACAGAAAGATGGACATTATTTACATTGCTCCTTCCTTGTGCAATAAAGAACCGGCCTAGTGTGCCTCGGGTTGGGTGTCATATTAGATAGATGATTTAGTGTGCAGTGAACAGGACTAGATGTAGTACTTGATGACAAGAAAACGCTGACAGGTCAGCGGTTTCACCGTACAGTATCCCGGGGCTGCGAGTGAGAAAGTAGGACGATGAAGGGTCCAATAATGTACTACGTAGTGTTGACCGATGGGGGCGCTATACAGCTCAGCGTGTGCAAATCACAAATCAGAACTTAAACTATAGTACACGATTGGTAAAGGTGACAGAACAGCTGCGGCCCATTCATAATTTGATTTGTCATGGAATAAAAACAAACCTGTGAAACTTTCAGGTCAATTGATCATTGGAAACGGCAGAAAACAGCAAAAACTATCGATGTTACGCGGAATTGTGAGGTATGTCCTAATTGTAATTCTGACATTTTGATCTCGGAGATGAAACTGTTTTCTGTCTTTGCTTGATTTATTTCTGGATAAATACAGCACTTCAGGCAGAAATATTTTAACGGTATTTTTGTAGCAGGTCCACCCCTGTACTCTGTAAATTATACATACATCTTTGAACATTTCTGTTTTGGTCTGTTACCATTCCTGTACTGAAGTATCTGTACAATGTATGCCTTACTCGATATCTGGTTCATCAGTATCATAAAATGTTCTGCCGATTTTACTGATAAAGGCAACTATAGTCTTTGCTGCCAACAACGGTTCACGCTGTATGCTCTTGCAACTCACTCAATGCTATAATCTTTACAATCACTGACCGAATATACACGAAAACACTAAACGCAGTGAAATGTAATTGGAACAAAATATATATCATCCGCTCTTGCCATCAAGTGAAAGTAAACTCCTCGCATGTTAGAGAAACTTTTATTTGTCGAAATATCAATATCGAAATAGTCGGAGTCAATCTCTACCACTCAGGCGGAACATATTACCTGTAGTGCGCTGAAATGCGGTGAAAAGGGGCATTGATTTTCACAATAAATCCATATCATTTCCATCGATGTGAACCAGATACAAAATATACTTGTTTTTTCCATTTCTGGTAGGTCGTTCACCGAAACTTTAGCAGACGTCATAACCAGACAGCTTGGTAAAGTGATAAAATAATTTTTAAAAATCCGAGTTGGTCATGTCAACGAAATCAGAGTAATTTCACAAAACACCAGCAATAATTTCATTCTCCTTTCTGACATTGCTACTTCCTCCACGGTTGTTCAACTTGTTTTCCTACTCCCTTTCTTCCCTCGATATTCCGGGACTCTTTGAAAGGTTGATATGAAAATTGGACTGATTGTTGCTGCTTGGTTACTTTTTGAAGGAAGCATCTTGATTACCACTGGAAAAACACAGTGGCTACTGATCTAGAATCGTATAACTCGTTTTGTTTATGAACATACTTCAGAATAACACATTACTTGTGTGCCCGGAGGAAACAGACTGTCATGTTCCTAATATTCGTGAGTGATTATAAGCATGATGGGCTAGCACGTGTTATATACAGCGTCAGAATAAACGTCCATGAGACAAAGCTATACGCGCTTCAGGAACAAGTGGACCAACACACCACTTTGTCTACGTATGTAAGGTTACACTGCGTAAAGAAGCACCACCATCCGACTGTTGTTTTAAATTAATACATTTTTTCTTTCCAATCCTACGCCTTTGCGGCAGAGATTGAGCCGTAAATCTGCCAAAAAGGAGCGTTTACGCCGAGGAAATAAAAGACAACTCTGCATAAGGCAACCGATTCGCGTCGGGTCGCCGGGCGCTGCAAGGCTCTTGTCTTGTCTTGTCTCCCCACCGTACTTACTTACAGGGGAACCCAATACATTAAGGATAATTGGATTGCACGGGCGGCATGCTCGCACTCACAACCGTCCGAAGGAATCTTTCAGAAATCTCCGAGGGTAATTAGAGGTTTTGACCGGCTTTTCGGCGCATGTAAGACAAATCCTGCAGTTAGTTAGGGCAGCTTGGATATGATTTAATATACAGCCAGACGTGGGCTATCGTATTTCTTCTCCAATGCGGTTTCCAATGGCTCATTCAGATTAAAGTCCTCGGTGGGACTCTCGCTGGATTCGTATACGCAATGTACAAAGCATGGTTAGCTAACAAGTATGAAAGGGCAATTTGGGCTTTACCAGCAGTGTTTTCTTTTGATTATTTCAGATCTCAAATCGCCAAACGTCAGCCAAAGCCCGTTTGGTTCACAGTATAAGCCCACGTTTACTATGTTAATGAGATCAAAGCCCTTTTTTTTGTCAAACCTCGGCTACGGCTAGGGCTCAGGAACGATGAGGACAACTACATCGTTTATGTCCGCCATTGGTCAATGAATTTCCTCGTATAAAAAAGGACGCCATATTTAAATGACATCTCGTGCGTAAGCCCTTTATAATTAAAGGTCAGTACAGGATTGGTAACAAACCCAAACAAACATTTTCACAGATTTACGTATAACTTTCAGGGTATGAAGATGGTGCTGGTAAAAACATACTGTTAAAACATTTTTGCATAAAATGCTGTATTTATCCAGATATTAGCAAAACAATGACAGAAAATCTGTTTGAACTTTTAAAAGATCAAAAATAAAAGAGAAAAGACTTAAGAAATACCGCATAATAGAATTGGTAATTCAATTTCCACTTCTAACACAGGACGCCGTATTTCAATGACGTCATGTGCTTAAGCTATTTATAATTAAAGCGAACAGCAAAATCAGCAACGGTTAAAAAACATTTAATGAATTAAATGATTGTTTAAAAAAAATGCCCCTACTCTTGTGATCTGGCTATTAATTTGCTTACATCGCCTGCGAGTAATTGTACAGTGAACGCTGAATATTATCTTACCATGATGAATTTCACTTGATATGAGGCTATATTGTTTCTCCATTGCTGGCGTGTGGGTACGCAGCACTTTTATAGCTTAATATTTTCGTGATTCTCATAAGCCTGTCAACGTGAAATGGCAAAGGTGTACCGCGCTAAACGGTCAACACAAGGACTTTTTGTTACAGCATCGTGCAGCACGTTTCACCGCATTGGCGGTTCTTCTTCTTCAGCCTAATTTCTGCTCATGAATTAAAAAATGTATTTTTGTGTATGTGTCGATTTTTTTTCTAATTCGCACAGAAAATGTCAGAATGTAACGAGGTGTACTGGGTAAATCAAAAGGTCAAATTAATTAATGAGTTTGAAGAGGGTTTCCGATTTGACGTTGCGAACCGTATATCAGGCGCCTTTATTAATGATTGCGTGGACGATTTCAACTAGCCTATACATACCTTATTGGGGGCTGCCCATGGGCCAATTTCATTAAACTGTTAAGCACACAAATTTGCTAAGCATGACATTTCTGTCTTAATAAAAACAGGGTTAGCAACCAAATTTCCATGTGTTGTGTATCACTTTTGATTGTTCTTTAGCTTTTGTTTGTTCGCTGACCATGAATATCAAATGTAATTTTCAATGGTGGTTTGTTTTATTGGGCGAGACATTTTTGTGCTAAGCAAATTTTTGTGCTTAACAGTTTTATGAAATTGGCCCCTGTACATGGCACGGACGTCATATAAAAACAATCTGGACTTGCAATGCTTTTGTATCAACTGAAGCCACCGGCGGCCATCTTACCATGCCAGATACAATGCGATAACTATTGTTGCCAGACGGATTTAACTAACAATGGTGAGCTCGTCTTTGTATTACCTTTGTATTTGGCCCTCCAAGACGGATACTTGTGGTTCCAGTGACCATGTGGGCTAATAGGGAGTTTATATGACGTCCGTGAATGTTTCATATAATACCCTTCGGGCAATTCCAGATTTTGCGCCACCAAGAGTTTGCAACGCGTTGGCCAATCACAATGCGCGGATCTGTCGACCCTGTCCAGACACCGCGAATTGTGATTGGCCAACGCGTTGCAAACTCTATGTGATTTGGAATTGCATGTATTACAGTAAAAACAATTTGACAGACTTTGAAACCAAAATAGTTCAGCATTTCACAAAAGAAATCGCAATTATTTTTTGTTTGTTTTGTTTGGTTTCGAACAAAATCAGAAATATATTTCAGTGTTTATGAAACATTCCTTGATCCTCATAGGTTCTGCCATCTTGTATTTTTTTGGGGGGGGGGGGTGTAAAGAAAACGGGGGTAAAAGTAAAATGTCTACAGCACCTTCCCTTATCATTTATCAAAGTCATTTTTTTGCTCTCGCGTGTGATAAAAACCTCTGACCTCTGTTCGCCTCGTGAATCGGCAGCAATTTTCATCCTTCAGCTAGCGGGGTTTTCCCCCCAAGTGGCCTTGCGTGGATCGGTGATTGTCGGAATTGAAAAAAAATTATAATAAAAGCGCCTGTCAATTTCCAGTGCGACTTATTGCCAGAAAAAAAAAGAATACCAGTTTTGTTGATGCATTCGAGAAATGTGGATTTAACTCTTTGTTTAGGTTTTCTTTTTTACAAACGATCACATCAAATAGATGTTTTGGTTTATTTCATCTTGTCTATGTAATGAGAACTATGCAAGGAGATTGAAATGAACTATGAAGTAATGTGGCGTGACTATGATTAATTGCCTTTTTTGTTTTCATTGACGCTCTATGTTCGTCATTATGTGCACTGAATCCAGTCAATTCCATGATATAGACGAATGGGATTTAAGGCATTGTCGAAACCTATAACAGAACATTCCATCATGCCCCCATGACTGAATCGAGAAACTACAAATTGAATAATGGCTGCAAAACGCCAGGCATTTCCCAAATGGAAGTATAAAAAGCTTTTTTGGTTTATGAACACGCGACGAATTTAATCGGACTGTTTTGTTACAGTATTTAGTCAGGAATCATCGATTTCGGATCTCAACAGATTTTCTCAAAGGACCTCGAACCAACAAAATGCATTTCATTGATCTGTCTCCTGTTTCTCTACCGTCTCCGGTCTCTCTACCGTTTCCATTTTTCTTTAAAGGTACAGTACAGGATTGGTAACATACCCAAACAGAAATGTTCACAGATTTACGTATAACTTTCAAGGTATGAAGATGGTGCTGGTAGAAACATACCGTTTAAATATTTCCGCCTGAAATGGTGTAGTCATCCAGAAATTAGTCAAACAAAGACCGAAAACAGTTTTGATCTCGGGATAAGATCAAATCAAAACCATTGTTCATGTTATAAGGAAAATTCAGTCGATTTTTCGCTATTTTCTCGTGACTCAGAAGTCCGATTGAGCTCAAGTTTTCACAGCTTTATCATTATGTACATGCTAGACAAGACAAAGTGTTAGTGCTGTTCTGTGACCTTTACCAATCATGCATTATACCTTTAAAATGATTCGAACGATCGGCAAGCAAACTTCCACTTTTTTTACTCTACATTAACCATGGCAACCTATAGTCGGCATGTCCACGGGTAACCTTTTAAAAGCTTACATTGATTGATTCGTGCTGGTTACTTTTGAAAGCATATCGTATTTCTCCTATGTCGTGAGTCAATAAACATTGGAGATTTCCGTCTGATCAGCAATGCCATTTGTATTCTCTCTCGATATATAGGCCTATATAGGTTTTATTTCCATCTGTCCTTATTTCTATTAATTACTACCTATGCCTTTTTGGCAAATGAATAGTATGCAGTAATATATACAACTTCCATCAATGCACCGAAGTCAATCATTGTTAGTGATATTAGACAAATATTTTTTTTTGCATGAAGTATTTTCTAATCAACGAAGTAATTTAACGAGAAGAAATTATAAAAAAAAATGGTATAAACTATCCCTTTCTTAGGTTTTTTAATTAATTCGTTTCGCATCCTAGATTATTTGTTTAAGCTTGTGCATGGATACATCTGTGGCTTTACAAGCATTCTTTTCGCTTTCGACGGCGCTGTTCCAAAACGGGCTCAGGCAATTTGTGCAGCTTATGATCAAAACTCAAAGTGTTTCATTGGGACTAATGCAAGACGTGTTGAATGAGACTTGAAGTTGAAGTGGGACTTTTTGATTCAATACCAGGACTGTATGATAGCTGTCTAGGGGTCGATTTCACCAAACTCATCGTAACTTACTATCAATCGTAGGACTTGTGATGCATTGAAGTATACGATGGGTTATCCTTCGTAACTTAATTTACGATCGATCGCAGGCCTTCGTGAAATCGACCTAAGGGGTTCATTTCACCAAACTAATCCTAACTTTATTATCAATCGTAGGAAATATGAAGTACATCCTCGTGTAGAAGTCGTGAGATACGATTGGTTATCCTTCGTAACTGGAGTTAAGATCGATCGCAGGCCTTCGTGAAATCGACCTAAGGGGTTCATTTCACCAAACTAATCCTAACTTTATTATCAATCGTAGGAAATATGAAGTACATCCATCGTAGGTCTTCGTGAAATCCACCCCAGGTAATTGGTTGCGTGCATCTTTACAGGTAGAATGTGACCAATGCATGTCCATCCATTGGGACCGGTGTTTGTAGCCTGTAGGCACGTGCATAGAACACATGGATTAGACCTACGTCGGATATTGAGTCACCGTGACATTTTCCAACAGGAATATTTGTCACAAACAAAAAAGCGCAACAAAAAGAAGGTATCATTACGATGGATGTTAGAAGTGGGCGCACTTTTTCACTCCAGGTTAAACTAATGTTAAAACCCCACCCACGTGACGGACTTTCAACAATGAATTGAACATGACGTCAACAACGATAGATCAAACCACTGGTCATCTGTGAGGTATGGCGGTGGGCTATTGTGCACAGCACGCGTACCTTTCACAAATTCTATTCATGATTGGTCAAATAAGAGCACGTGGCACGGCTGCAAGGAGTATATAGTGAAACCTACATTATAGATCAATTCTATGGCAAACCATAGAAAAAGTATTTACGAATCGCTGGTTAAACATTCGGTGTACTATGTTGTACACACACCCTTGTATACTATAGGTGCGTGCTCCATTCTCTTTCCACGGAGCACCAGCATAGTTCTTAGACCTTTGGTCGATTTCACGAAGCCCTGCAGCAGATTTCACGAAATGTTGCGTGACTTACGCAACGTACAAAAAATGTTGCGTAAGTTTCGTGGAACGGCCATAACTTGTGAAAACCAAGGCAGGAAAATGTTGCGTAAGTTACGCAACATTTTTTTGCGTACGCAACATTTGAAGTTTCGTGAAATCGGCTGCTGCGATCTTTTGTAACTCGAGTTACGAAGGATAACCCATCGTATCCTACATAGGGCTGCAATGCATCATAAGTCCTATCATTGATATAAGTTACGAAGGGTTTGGTGATATCGACCCCAGCTCATAAGCCTTATTCATGGTCTATCTATTTTGTCACCTTCCTTGTATACCCCTCGGGAAAAGCAGCACCAATTCTATATAGAAAATGGGTACCAGACTATTTTGAATCCAAGCCGCGGTTCGATTGCACTGCTTCGAATTGTCAGTAGTGTGACCTACGACCAACATAACCTATATAAAAACGCCCACGTGCTGGCTCCAGATATCACGAAGCGCTTAATGGAAATGTAGGCCCTACCCGTAATAATGCGGTACAAATATGCACAATATAGAGGATAAGTTATGTATTTGTCAGTCTCACTGGTCCCATGAAGATCATACACGTCAATTTCTACCCTGGAAATTACGTATAATTACAGCATTGTAAGATTAAGGGATTTCCACATTTCTCTGCATGTGCTGAAACCAAAAGAGCAAACCAGACTGGAAATGCCATGAATAATATTATATTTTCTTGAGATATATTCCTGATTTGGGATAATCCTCACCCACCTACGCATGCGTAGTCTCAAGGGAACGCGCTCGGAGAGCGTATCATCCAATCAGGATGTTTCATTTTGTAGTATGCGCGTCCATTCTGATCTGCCCATATACCACCCGAGCATTCATATTGCACATTATAGCAGACGATATACGGCCAATAACCACCGCCATTTCTCAAGTGGAGGGAATTCATTTCTGTATATGCTTTGCGAGTTTTATTTGGTATACCTCAAGTGGAAACGCTAAAAGCTCTTAATTGCTAGCAAATTGGCGATTAAAGCCCCGAAGCACGTCCCTAGCCATTATGCCACATAACCAGACCCTCATAATAAAAAGGCTCTTCAGTATTATACTGAAAGTAATACATACTCCTCTGGCAACCAATTCTTCATTTGATAAGATACAAAAGCAGTGAGTAGGCCCCCCTATATGATGAAAAATAATGGAATCTTGCTGAATTGGGAATACTTAACGCTAATTACGTCCCAGGCTTTTGGCTCCATTAAGAGCGAGAGAGAGTTGAGCCCTGGGCTGTTCAGACCCACTCCATCAGGCAGTGAAACTCATTCTACCTTAGCTTGAAGTTCACAAAGGACCAACGTGTCCTTAAGCCGCCCCTCTGACTTTGGCAGTGTCACAAAAATAACCAATTCGCCCAGCCTTAATTACTGTGGGCCGTGCGTACATGCATACTTCCCAATAGATGGATTATCCGTTTCTATTACTTGATTTGATATAATTATACTTGTCTTCGAGATGGACTTCCATCCTTAAATGACATCAGCGATCGGAAATTATACAATTTAATTCATGCAGAACATATTGCTCGCTGGAAGCAAAAAGAATTGATACAATTAAAGGGTTCGTCACTAAGGTTATGCCGTTCTTTTGAACTTTTAGTGTCTGTGAAGTAAGTTTTCATGTTCGAAATCGTTGGTTGAAACCTTGTAGATCCGCAGTGGTCAAGCTACGCTATACCACGCTACCTACGTTGCTGCATGCGCTGTACATGTATTGTCCTGTTATGACTTCGTGTACAATTCCAATGGGAGACTCTAGAGAACCGGTCTTCGAGTAAACAGCGCACGCGCACACACAACAGCGCAGGCGCAAAACAACCCGCGCATGCTCACAATTGCGTGCGCGTGCGCTGTTGAATTGAAGACCGATTCTCAAAAGTCTCCCATTGCATTTTATTTTTATTGACATCAGCCGGTGTGATCAGTGAAAGTTTTCAAATCCTTTTTTTCTCGAATGTGACAAAAATACACAGACATATTTCACAGCAATAGTTGTCGTACAAAATGAAAACTTTATAAAGTTGAAGTATTCAGACCTAAACTAAACTTAGGACCTGCCCTTACCGATTCTGCACCGTACTCTTAACCCGTCAAAGTATATACTGGTCAGATTTCCTATGGAAAAGTCTCAAAAGTAAGAAGTGATCCGAGTGATTCTGATGGACAGTTAGAAAGTTCACATAATGCGCTCCGAGCAGCAGCGCGCTGGCCGTGAATAACCTTGATTCGCCTCATTGGGGCAAAGAGAGATAGTCTAGTGTCAAGTCAAGCACTGTATAGAGGGCGGGAGGTGGAGGAGGAGGCAATCTGCTTCAAATCCCCCAAAACAGAAGAAGGAGAATGTTTGAAGTCTTAGGGAGCCATCCCGGTTGGCCAGGCACGCCTGCGATCGTTTAAGCCCCCTGGATTGAGGGATCTGGCCAAGGGGTTGAGTCTGACCGTGTTGATCCATCCATGAGGATCGTAATCACCCTCCAACTCTCTGTCCGATAGAGATCCTTCCGGCTTCTCATTGTCCTTTTCTTGCATTGGGAGGGAGGGAGGAAGGAATAATTCAAGGGTGATCGTGCTTCTATGACGGGTCCAGCGAACAGCCATCCCCCGTGGAGGCTTACCTAGTTAATAACCGCTGCCTTGCAATCCGTAGGCATATTTAACCGACTCGAGGAAGTTTTTGTTGTGGCCAATGATACCGTGATCTGCTATTATTTCTGCGCTAGGGGTCATAATCCGTCAATCATTCTCCGGACTTTAATAGCGAGTGACTATCAGTGTTTGTCGTGGTGATGGAAATCACTCTGAGATGTGACGACAGGCTGATTACTGGTGCATTTTTTTTCTTCAGAATGCTCACGGTAAAGAAAGTGTCTCGTATACAAGTATGAGTTGTATTTCCTCCTTTGTTTATTAGAGAATAAATTGCAGGCTTGTGAAAACATTGTTTGGCATGTCTTATGCGAAAAGGCTACACATTTTCTGTTATGATTCAATCTCAATACCAAGCTGGCAATGGACTGGTACTACAAGATCTTTTTTAAAGGGCATGTACGATATTGGTAACAAACGAAAACAGAAGTGTTCAGACACTAGTTTGTGTTACTATTAAGGCTATGTGGACATTGTTCCTTCGGTCTCGTTTACCAAAAAAAAAAAATTTCAAAGCGTTGGCATTCGAATAAAATTTTCCCCTTTTAAAGGTAGTATCGTACTTTGGTAAGAAACCAAAACATTGAAATGATCACAGATTAACGTATAACTTACAAGGTATGAAGATGGTGGTGATAGAAACATACTAAAAGTGTTTCCGCCTGAAATGTTGTATTTATCCAGAAATTAGGAAAACAACGACCGAAAATCTTTTTGATCTTTTAAAAGATAAAAAATAAAAGAAAAAAGACTTGAGAAATAATGTGGTCGTTTTTCACTGTTTTCTCAAAAAGTGGGCACCGTATGGGACTGAAATTTTCACAGATGACTGTTATTGTATCTGTTTTGATATTTTCGCCCATGAATCTGTATTTCTTTGATAAAAACAAAGTATGATATTACCTTTAAGAGGAAATGTCCACGCATAGGCCTAATGACAACTAGCGCGCATCTACTCCACCTGAAATTTCACACAAGCTTGTTGGGAAAATGACCACAAGGACTGCCCATTTTTACACTAAAAATAACTTGCATCTGCAGAACACAGAACGGACAGTCACACAAAAATGTGGGAGTTGCAGATTATGAAAATACATTCTTCTGGTCCGTAGGCTGTATCCGTTTATTTCTTGAAAATAAAACTGGAGGAAATGTGCATTTGTATTCCATGAATACCGTCCGTAGAAATACGGTGCAATATTACAGATTATATTCATTCAATTTGAAACATCAGCTATGAGAAAAAAACGTAATATCGTTTCTATTTGAAAAAAAAACCTCAATAGACGTGTCCAAGTCCACTGAACGTTTTGTGGCGAAAGTAAATCAGATTTGTTGTTTTATTACTTGATTTCATGTGAGCAGCATGCAAAATAATTATTAGTATATAAGGCAGACACACATGAAAACATGATATGAAGTCCCACATAATTCATGCTTACAAAGTGGCTTTGTGTAATTGGACATCGTGGTATTTGATACTTAAAGGATTTTTCTAAAATGACGGTATTACCTTTGTTTCTCATGTCGTCTGCCGAGGCTCGCAGCACACAACACAGTCCAACGACCAGGAAAAGTTTCAAATCCATCTCTGTTGATCTAAGGGGAGAAGAAAAAACAAAAACCCAGAATTTAGACCAAACGACGGTTGTCTGTAACATAAATGAAATTGTTCAAAATCGCCTCCTAATCCCTCGGGGAAAGAGTCCTTATTTCCTCCCCAGGAAATCGGAGGAAATTCCCCCCTCACTGCCCCCGATTTGAAGCATCAGATGTTGGCTCATAGGATGGCTGTGACGAATCCTTTCCCATGTTGGTATCGCTGTGTATAGCCTGTGTATATACCCATTCCCATATACCGTCTTTAATACACGGCTAAAAGGAACTATTCGATTTCAATAACATTTGAAGAATATGAATCCGGAGTACAAATGATATAATTCAAGCAATATATAAGAGAAATACTGGAAACGTTATCGATGGCAAATTACGTACCAATCCAAAAACACACAAGTCATTTTGATAGCGAATGCCTCGAACGTTTTTGCAGAAGATTGGCGTAGAATGGGGTACTGCAGAGTAAGGTATACAGAAGGATCTAGCATGGCTTTCAAGTTCTGATTGATCATCGTAAAAATAAAAATCTCCAGCCCCGGTACCAATTGCAAGCGCAGCCTTTTTATCCACTTAATGCATCCAATTGATTGCACCAGGATCCTGTTTTTATTGTTTTGCCGGGGAAAATGCTATACGACCGGAAATGTCAGCACTTCAGCGAGGCTGGCATTCTGATATACAAGAAATGAAATATAACTGAAGATGACTGTTTTTACTTGCAACCACAAACATCCGATCTTTATGGGCTTTTATATATCAAAGTGCTCAGAGTTTAATGTGTAAACAACTGTAGTTTAATTGGTCTACCATTATCATCAAATAATGATGTTAGCATTCGAAACCAGAAGCCAATTTCATAGAGCTGCTTAGGCAGGCAAATTGCTTAAGCATGAAAAATCTTCCTTGACCAAACAGGATTGCCAACCAACTTTCCATGTGATGTTTACTGCTTTTGACTTGTATTCGGCCATTGTTTGCTGAGCATAACATTCACAAGAAGTTTTGGCTGGCATACTGATTTTTATTTATACCAAGGTTTTTGGTGCTTAAACAAATTTGAGTGTTTAAGCAGCTTTGTGAAATTGGGTCCAGGTTGCATCTCCTTGTTCGGATTGTACTGGCTTTCAATGCTTATATTGGGACAGTTATTAATTATTATAGTCGTGTATTTGTTTTATTCTTATTTATTCATTCGTTTTTTAGTAGGCCAAGGCCCGTAAAGAGATCAAACAAATTAATATGCGTGTATGGTATCAGTTTTCAATATTGGTACACCATCGTTGAGTGACTTATGCATTGTGCTGGTGCGCTGTTTGGCTGTGACACCCATTGTGCGCAATGCAGGATAATTTCTACCATCCCAGATATTGACATAAAAATTATAAAAATAATTATGGCAATGAAAAAGCCAAAAAGGTAAAAGTGACGCTCAGTAGTAATTACATCGTTGAATGGTGGATTTGTCCAACTTAAAGGAATAATACATAATTGGTAAAGTTTACAGAACAGGAATCACACTTTTTCTAATTTAACATGTATATAAAATAACACCCCTGTGGAACTTTGAGCTTAATCGGACATCTGAGTCACGAGAAAATAGCTAAAAACCGACTCAATTTTTCTTATGAAACATAAAGAATGGTTTCAACGGATGTTTACCAGCACCATCTTCATATCCTGAAAGTTATATACGTAAATAAATCTGTGAACATTCCTGTTTTGGGCATGTTACCAATCCTGTACTGTAGCTTTAAACACAATTTCAGTCCATTTCCTGTCTTGAAGGTGTTTTAATATTCGTCAATAAGCACCGTCATTTAAAACGTACACCATCGTTCTTACCAGGATATCAATACAACCAAATTGTTGTGAAAATCAATGAAAATCTTGAAAAGATCAAATTGTATTAATGCTTAAAAAACACGATCCGTCTGGTCATGCTGTTGCCATAAGGCCTCTGTCAACCGTTTCCTTTCCCCGTATACATTGTTCTTATAGTACCGAGTTAGTGAATGCACCCCAAGGGTTTTAATAATTGCTGTGACACGAGATTCCTGTAAACGCACAATTAAATATCATCCTTACATTTCTCAATTACAATCGACTCTTTTTCATTCTTTCTTTCTCTATAACCTCTGACCCCCAAGACATATCCGTGTAGGAGATCGAAGCATATTACACAAACTGCAATCAGTATTGGGATGGTCATTCAATTAACCTCGTGAACAAAAAATGCAATGCCCGCTGTCATTTATTTTAATTGGATGGGAACAACGACACTTTTCTTCTTCTTCATTGCGGCTGGGTAATTTGTTTAGATAAAAAATACAGCCTTGGCCGTTTGTGAATCACCAGACGGTTTTAATGGGTTTTGACGCGCGTTTGGCTCTCCGGGGAACGGCTTGTATAATAGTCTTTAGTCCCTGGCTGAGTTTTAAACGCGTACCTTTTATTTCTTATACAACAACCATGCTGTCATTAAAAAAGCACTGTTTCAATTGTCAGACAGCTTATTCTTCCATTAAAGGTACAATACAGGATTGGAAACATACCCAAACAGAAATCTTCACAGATATACCTCAACTTTCAGGGTATGAAGATGGTACTCCTACTAGTACTGTTAAGATATTTCCACCTGAAATTGTGTATTTATCCAGAAATTAGTCAAACAGACCGGAAACTGTTTTGATCTCTGGGTACGATCAAAACCATTCTTTATAAGAAAAATTGAGTCGGGCTTCTACTATTTTTTCGTGATTCAGATGTTCGATTGAGCTCAAATTGTCATAGTTTTATTATTTCATGAACAAGCCTGATCGGACAAAGTGTGAGTGCTGTTCTGTGACTTTTACCAATAATGTATGAAACCTTAAAAGCATCTGACATGACTGCGTATTATCTTTCGCCATATAAGTCCACAACTTGTCCCAAAACAATAACAAATGAATGGATAAACAAATGTTTCGACAGAAAGATCATCAAAAGCATTATATACACTTGGCAGTTTGTGCTTAAACCTCGTCTGTTTAATTAATTAATTGTTTAATATAGGTTTTTCCTGTCATATTTGGCAAAAATGAGCAGCCAATTTTATTTTCACGCATTCGTGTTGACGTGATTTTGCCTCCTTAGTTGAAACCGTCACTCGATTTCACTTTGATGCATTCATATTTATATAGCATTGCATTCAATTAAATTCAACAGTCGTTCAGTTTAGCCATGCCAAATCGGCATTCAATATATAGCACGCTGCCAAAAGCCGTTGCAAATTTGAATGCTGTTCGAATTGAATTTTAAATTGAAAGGCGATTCTTTTAAGTCGCCTGACGCTTGTTTACATTTTGCTTGCAGATGCATGGATTGAAATCGGATGACTATTTTGAGGTGCCTTGCAGTTTCGCGCGAAATGGAATGACGCAGCGTATAAATTGTTTGCTTATCTGCCGAAAATGACCGGGAAAATCTACAGTTTGAATTTTTAAACCAAGTTATCGGCATGTCAGAGGTATTTCTCCTCTCCGATATCTGACAAAATCATGTGCAGGGCAAATATCATGTGAATATCCGAATGAATATCCGAATGAATCACCATAACCAAATTTCCCTTTCATTCAATCCCATTCGGCCCTCAGTTGCTTTACTGAGCCTTTTATAATCTCTCTCAATTCAAACGTAATGTTAATAGTTTTCTTGCAAACAGATCTTCCTAATTGCTCTGTTTATAATATCTCTCTCCTTTCCTTTAGCCCTTACATTGAATGGCCCTCTAGGGCCTTGTGTTTGCAATATTTGTCATAAAGTATCCCTATATATTGTGTCAAAGCATTTGTTTAATTATTTATCACTGTGTTTCATCGAATAAGAGGAACACACGATACTGGTATAAGGGCACATTATGAAAAACCGTCTTGAACAACACAATCACACCTTTATTCGCAAACTCTGTATTTGTTCTTGACCCTTTCCAGACAATGAAACTCACATGAAGACAAAATGGTAAAATGGTTGCCTTCCTCCGAAAAGAGGGCAGGATAAACGAGATAGCATATATAACCCGGTATGTAACATTTGAATGTATATTGTTTGTATACCCAAACAAGTGTAAGTACATTTCCCACCATTAACTAACTTGTCGGCTACATTAATTCAGAGCCACTGGCCATTTAGGACCCATTCGAGCAAGGCACAACACTGAATTTAAAGTCCCCACAAGCTTAATCAATATTTCTGCACTACATTTAAATGTACCTGACTTTTTCTTAAAATGTTGCCACCTGCGCTGAGGGATAATCAAGACGTAGGCCTGCGTTTTTTAATTCAAACCATTTAAAGGAAAACACCTCATTTTTTTTAAACGAGGAGCAGGGTAGTTCAGAATGAAAGTGCTAGTTATTGTTACTGAGCTCCGTCTTATTCTACACAGAAGTGCGTATATTTCAGTCCCGGCCGGTCGTGTCTATTTGGTGTCTTGTTCATCCACTTAGTCCGATCGTGATTTTACTAGAATGGACTTCGCAGAAAAAAAAATAACCACGGCCGTGCAATTATCGCTACAAGTTCTGGGAGTGTCTCATAACAGTGACTTAGATAAATTGACATAGAGACTCGACTCGTACGTGGATGGCTCGCGTCCACAATCGATATTATATACTGTTGGGTCTAGCTGTAACATCTTATATGCAGTAAATTGTATTGGAGGACATGTTATAGGGAACTGTGTCGCCTCGAGTGTGCTGAGGGATGATTGGACCAGGAACAAGGTGTTTACCTTGTCCGATCCGGAGAGGAGTCATATTATTGATAATGAAGGTACTCGTTGAATATAAGTAGGTAAATGATGTACTCTTATAAAACGATAGAAATGCATACTGTTATTTGGTTAATATCTGCAGTCCTACGCAGCTTACCATAATAGTCAATAACGTTGGTCAATACAATCAATGTGAATTTACTCAAAGAAAACGCACTCGTCTGAAAAAATAGACGTTACGACTGGCGAATTCTACAAATGAGGATGTTACAATAGGCATGGCATCACTTTCTGAATGCAGCAAACAAACAAGCAGTATACAAAATGTATCTCATTTTTTCTTGCCCATGTAAAGGAAAAGGAACATAATTTGGTAGCATACCGAAACATAATTAATCTTCACAGATATATAACTTACAAGGTATAAAGATGGTGATGGTAGAAACATACCGTTAGAATTGTTCTGCCTGAAATGCTGTGTTTATACATAAAAGATTGAAACCAATGACCAAAAACAGTTCTGACTTTTTTAAAGATCATATAAAGGTGAATAGATGTTTTTAATACTGTGGGCGTTTTCGCTGTTTTCTCATAAAGTGGGCGCCGTATGGGACTGAACATTTCACAGATGACCGTTACTGTATCTTCCTTGATATTTTTGCCAATGAATCTGCATTTCTTTGACCAACACCAAAGTATGGTATTAACTTTAAATAGAAAAAATATCGTATATTCAACATGATCTATGTAAACAGCAAGTGCTTTTTAGTGAGCCTACTTCTTTCCACAAAATAATGAAAACTTCGTCCATAATTTGTATTGACAGGGCCCTTATGGGTCTACCATCACCCCACCCTCTGCTTGTTTGTATCTCGCCGTGTATACTCGTCATGTCACAAGCCGTTAAAATGGCAAGTCGACACGCCTGTTCGCAGCCACTTTCCTCTGATCCACTTCGTTCTGCAAAATCCCGACTGGCACTCGTGCGATAAAATTATGTTTTCAAAACACTCAACATTATATTCAAATCTGTGCTCAGACGTTTCGATCCAAAAGCTGGATCTTTCTCAAATGCTAAGTTATAAACTCAGATCAAATCATATAATGGAGACATATCACTGCTATAGACGTTCATATCACAAGAATCTAAGGAATCAACACCCAGCCTGAAAATAAGATTCAAAAGTAGAAAGTGGAGGACAGTGGCTTACCTGTTCTTTAGTGAGGAGATAAATGCAAGGCAGTCGAGGTGCTGTACTTGTAGTCTTTTTTGTACAACTTGTTGACGTGTTGACTCTCTCAAGCTCTTCTGCTGTTCCTCTGCCGTGCGCTGAGCTATCTTCTCGGTCCTGACGACGTTGTGGTTACCGCTCGGCTAAGATTCCGTTTCTTTCAGTAGAAAAGCTGCCTGCACATTATATAAGGACGCGGGCCGTTACGACGGACGACCGGCTCCTCGACATCACGACGTCTACACGTGACTTAACGGCCCTTACCTGGCCAATGAGATGTAAGTCACGGCACGTGCACTGCAGTAAAGAAGCATGACGTACATGTATATTCATTTGTTCGGTGGTATTTTAACTGTTTCTAAAGCACTCCACATCATGTCCATACAATAATTTATCATATGCCAGTTTTTCCCCCTATTTTCCCGAACGATTTTGTCTATTCACCATCCCAACATCCATCACAATCCATCGAATTTCAGTATTTGTTGTTGATCTTGCTTGTTTCTTAGCATGTCTGTTGAGCTGTTGAGCTAAGCTTATTCCACTTATATCAGACATGAAATGTCAAACACCGAACTGCCACTGCCATCTTTCTGCCAAAAAGAAACACTGCTGTGATTTTAATAATTATGTACCAGTAGTAACATTTATTTCAGTGTGCATTTTCAATGCATGTAAGGCCTTTACTCCCAACCATAAGGCCGACAAAAATTTGTTGTGTTGCCCTCAAGTGGAAAAATATAAATTTTGGGTCGGTCTGGCCGACTTTCAAACATTTAAGAATAAATACAGGATGTATGGTCACCAGGGCTTATAAATCAACGGTCTTGGGTCGTTTTGAGAAGACACGTTTTTTTACTACTAAATCTCACATTTTCTGTCAAAAATTGTGAGTTTTTATACTTAAGGACTCGGAAAAAAAAATCCCGACCCAAGGTTTTGGAATTGTACGGTCGGTCGCTGAGGACAACTCAATAATTTTTTTATGGCCTAATATAAAATGACCAGAATATGACAATACATTATTGTGAGAAAGATTTTGAGGCTTTGCATGATGACAATGATTAGTATGTGGATCGGTTTGCGGAAACACCCTTGTAAGAATCGTTCGTACTTTCGCGTTTCTGTTTCGTTTCGTTCGCACTTCTCGTATTTTAAATGTCTCAACGTTTCGATTAGTCTGCTCTAGTCCTCATCAGGAGACCATCAGGAGATCATTATTTAAGTTGTTGAGTTCTTATTGGATTTTTTTCGAACGCAACCATCGTGAATCATCAGAGAAACACAAGTCCCTCCTGGCAAAGAAAACCTAAGATATACAGAGTGTCCCCAAAAAACGCAACACTGTCTCGGGACCATTTTGTTGAAATTAAATTGTTAATCACTTCACGATTCAGATATGTGATACAGCCATGTCTTGGCTATCACCATGTAGAATTTAAGCATATTGGGGCTGAAATTGGCGAAAATATGACCAATTGAAAGAGCAACAAATTTGCAAGGATAACACGCATAGTGGTCAATACACGCATAAATGTGTATGAAAGAAAGATGAAAATCGGGTTTTGAGGTTGGGTAATTCCGTCTTAGTTTTTTCACTCAATTTTAGTCAAATTTTGCTCAAATTCTACATGGTCATAGCCAAGACATAGTTGTATCATATATCTGAATCTTCAGGTGATAACAAATTTAATTTGTATAATACTCGATACAAGTGTTGCGTTTTGGGGGGTACACCCTGTATAGTCCAACAAAATGAAAGCCTAGACCCCTTCCCTCCCCAATGCATGCATGGTCAGTCATTAAATCAGACTTTACTAATGACTAAGAAGCCAGGAAATGACTCGTCATGCCACGCAACATGGACATTTGCATGTGTTCATTTTCATTCATATGTTTTCTGCCTGACTAATGAGGAACTTCTACACACACAGAAAAAAAATAAACAGATTATGTAAAATGTTACACAACATGGGTTTGGTAAGGATTTACATAATTGTTTGGTAAAATTTTACTTGGAAAATAGGTATCAAAGTTACTTAATATTTCTGTAAAAAAGGTAGGTAAACTTTTTACCGCATTTTCGGGTAAAAAAAAACTAGTTTCCGTGTAGAATCGCTGCAAGTTTACTTTATTTTTATGTTCTGTTTTAACAGTTTCCCCGTGGTAATTCAGGATTTGTCCTGAAAAATCACATCCATGTAAGGAGCAAACTTTGTTTTTGCTGCTCTGTGTTATGGCAATTATATAAGGCTACGCAAAAAACTAATGTATCGTCATAGGCCTATGACATGAACATGCTAGCACGTTAATTCACATGTGTATCACGCACAGGGCACGACCTTCGTCCCACCATGATCTCAGGAACAAAGCAGGTTGCTGTATGTTACCTCCATGATTAAACTTAACTTCGAATGTTGGAATGAGGTATGAGAATCCCCAGCCAGTGAGATCTTTCTTCATTTTGTCCATCCTTAAGCTGATTTAACGACGAATGTCCGTCCAATGGTCCTTTCGATTTCACTCTGAAGCGCAACGTGCACGGCTTATCATTTTGTACCCCCTAACTTCATAATGACTAGTTTACCAAAACTTGGTAATTCGTTTACATAGAGTTGTGTAAATCTTACGTGTTTGAGGTAAAAGCTTCAGTGCAGTATGTAAAATATTAAGCATTATTACATAGATCGTGTAAAAGGGGTATGTTACACATAAAATATGTATTTTTTATTTAGCACAATAATAATGTATTTTAATTTGGCTTTATTTTACCATAATTGTGTAAAATTTTACCAAACTTATTTTCCCAAGATTTATATATTTCCCGACCAAAATCATTTTATATTCATGATTCGCTGCCGCCGCGATATTGGATTCGATTCACCCTGCTGACCCCAGCTAGCTCGGTGGTGTAGCAGGTAAGGCATCTGCACTAGTAAGCAGGAGGTCGTGGGTTCGAATCCCAACTGAGCAAGCATGTGATTTTTTCTAACGTGCTCTCACAAGCTCTTAGTATAAAGTGTTCATCCACGTCGGTGAAGGGCAAGCCTAATTTGCAAATTATTTATTTCCCGACCAAAATAATTTAATATTCAAGATTTATTTTACTATTCATTCTGTGTGTGTATAGTTGTTTGGTTTCAAATGAAGGTATTTTTTTTACCGAATTGAGAAAACATGCATTATCATGGTTGGTCTGGGTGCTGGGAATCCCCACCACTCACTGCTGTTGGTAAAAGAAAGAAAGGGGGACCGGTATACCTTCTTGCAATGTCCTTAAAGGTAATTATCATACTATGGTTTTTTATCAGAGAAATACAGATTGATGGGCAAAAATATCAAGACATATACAGTAACAGACATCTGTGAAAATTTCAGTCCCATACGGTGCCCACTTTTGAGAAAACAGTGGAAAACGGCCACAGTATTTCTTGAGTCCTTTCTCTTTTATTTTTGATCTTTTAAAAGATCAAAAATATTTTCGGTCGTTGTTTTACTAATCTCTGGATAAATACACCATTTCAGGCGGAAACATTTTAACGGTATGTTTCTACCACCACCATCTTCATACCCTGTGAACATTTTGGTTTGTTACCAATGTTGTACATGCCCTTTATCTTGCTGCTCAATTCTGAAAATTAGTCGTTTTGTAATTTCAGGTACACCACACGGAACAGGAACATTGTCATCTGCTAATATTCAGAAATTGTTTTTAATTCTTTCACGTTTCCAAAGAACCTCATATGGGGTCTACACATCCATCCCCTTTGGCAATCGTAATAAATTATGAGTGAATGACTTAAAATATTCTTAACTGCTGAGAGCATGGGTAGTCGAGCCTCTAATTAAAGTTCGCTTTGTAAATAAAACTCGATAGTAGCAAAGAAAATAGCACGGGGTGGGTTGCATGAAATTCAATCTCTGAGCCGAGGAAATTGCTATACAGGACCAAGGGATGTAGCATTTGCCACCTAGAACCGACTCCTTAGAAAGTACACGGGCAGTTCAGTAAGTTAGGAGATACACAGACCGTTGGACGAGTAGACGGACACACAAGTCGCATTATTAGAGCCCTCTGAAACAAGGGGACTATAATAATAGATGATAATTAAAGTGACAGTGGTAGAAGGATTTTACAGCGACAATAATTGCGACAGTGGCAATAGCAATGACAATAGCAATGACAATAGCAACGGCAAAAGCAATGGCAATGGCTATGACAATAGCAATATCAATGGCAATATCAATAACAATGACAATAGCAATGGCAATATCAATGGTAATGGCAACAGCAATGGTAGTTATTTCAGCATTGTCAACGACGATGACGACCATAATGACGATGATTATTCAAATGATGCGACAGTAACAACGACAACATCTATATTTACCAATCATAATTGGGAAAAAAATAATGACAGTGCCAAAATACGTGTAGTTCATTGTTTATTATTGTTGATTTATTTTTGACTTCTCATAAGGTATCCTGAAGTGCTTGTATAGTTTCACGTCCATATGCTGCACGCACAGAGGTTTCCTCGTTAGTAGCAAGGGAGCTCCGGATTACCAGTAAGTTTTCTTCTCTTGTTTTTGGTAACAAACAAGGCCTTATGGAGCCATATTGGTTTCCGAGACGAGGCGTCCAAACAACCACGTAAATATACGCTACCACGCACGTCACATCAAATATTCCCTAGTCATGTCCGAAGATGTTCCCACGTCAAATGTTTGTGTTTTTGATATTGTTGCCAGATATACTTTGGAAAAAAATTGAAAGAAAAGTGATTGTGATTGAACGTATCGTGGCTGTATAGTAACACAGCCGTGACAGCAGCAGCGCTGTGAATCTCACCAATATACAAACCAAAGCCCCGTGGGATCTTTCGTTTAATTGTAAACCGTAGTTGGTCGTGGTGTTCAGATGGGGGATCTGTAATTGGGAATTTCCTAAATGTGTTTACACATCTCAGACGATCCGACTAAACAAATCATCGCTTTTTCTCTCCCTCTCTCTCTATCTCCAAAGGGAGGAAAAACAACACGATCAAAGGAAATCCTATCTGTTTTCTTGTGTTGAGGATAAGAACAGAAATCGCAAACACGGATTATCGTTTTGTGAAAAATCGTCGAAACACTTGGCCACATGCAGCCTGCACGAATTTAACGCGTGTCACACAAGTTATAACCACTATCTGTACTTAAACGTGCCGTACATTATGCTGTAACATACCAAAACAGAAATGTTCACAGATTTACGTAAAGGGTATGAAGATGGTCCTGGTAGAAGCATACCATTAAAACATTTCATGTTTGTATTTAAATGGTGTATTTATCCAGAAATTATTCAAACAAAGACCGAAAACAGTTTTGATTTCGGGGTATGATCAACACCATTATTTATGTTTCATAAGAAAATTCGGTCGAGTTTTTAGTTGCTGTTTCCTCCCGACTCAGATGTCCGATTGAGCTTTAATTTTTACAGGTTTATCATTTCATGGACATGTTTGGTCAGACAGAGTGTGAGCATCGTTCTGTGACCTTTACCAATCATGTGTTTTACTTACAATGATTATTTGCATTTTTTATTATTTATAGTGGCAACAAAAATAACTAGAGTTTGATCAAAGGTTACAAGGACTAAAAAACAACAAGCATTTTACTAAATCATAATATATATACGGAGATGATTAATTTTGCGCTGAATTTGTATTCTAATAACATGAACTATTTCGAAGAAATGCCCAACTATAATCAGGCCATAATTATGTACCCAAGTCACTCTGTATAGCGTTATAGCAGCATGGAATTTTAATTAATTCACAATAGGAATGCGGTAGGATCATTCTTTCGTTCGAAATGTTGTTGTGATTTTTTTTTTCATCTTGCTAATCTGATGTACAGGTGAAGTACGGTACCTTATTAGTGCTTGTATAATCTGACGATAATACAGCTTATAGATCGTTATTACGTCATCATGCAATGAGCAAGGTGTGTTTACATCACATAAATTTGACTTTAAATTGCTGTTCTTCACCACGCATAGACTTAATGGTAGTATCATACCTTGGTAAGAAACCAAAAACAGAAATGTTCACAGATTCACGTATAACTTACAGGGTATGAAGATGGTGGTGGTAGGAACATACCGTTAAAATCTTTCAAACTTAAATGGTGCATTTATCCAGTAAAGTAAAAACAACTACCGAAAATCTTTTTGATCTTTTAAAAGATCATAAATAAAAGAGAAAAGACTTAAGAAATACTGTAGCTGTTTTCACTGTTTTCTCAAAAAGTGGGCACCGTATGGGACTGAAATTTTCACAGATGACTGTTACTGTATCTGTCTTGATATTTTTGCCCATGAATCTGTATTTCTTTGATAAAACCCAAAGTATGATATAACCTATAATGAGAAAAAGGGTGATCAAAGTCACGCGATGTCGTGTTGCTGGTATCGGCGTTTCGGCTGCTGTCAATGCTAGCATTCATCGGGCAACTGGTGAGTGAGGGATAGCAGTGAACAGCAGCCGAAACCCAACTTAAAAACGTTTCCTGAAAGTGAATAATAATTATCAGTGGAATGAAGCGTATGTCGTATTACAGGAAGGGAAAAATTTACAAATGCCATAATCTTAACTAGATCACTATCAGAAGCAAGGGACAAGTATATAATATTTATTTTACCAAATTTGATCGATGATTACCGAGCCTGATCATTTGAAACATACCTTTCATTAATTTTATAATGAAATTCCTTTTTACTCGGGAAACAAATACCGATCTGTGGAATATAGAATGTGATTTATATCAGCTAGATGACGGCAATAGTTTTTTTACACACAGGTTTGGCGTATAGCGTGTCAAAAAGAAACGCAACACTTGTGTCGAGAACTATATGAAAACTAAACTGTTTATCACTTCAATATTCAGATATGTGATACAACTATGTCTTGGCTATCATCATTGATGGACTGAAATTGAGTGAAAAAACTAAGACTGAATTACTCAACCTCAAAACCAATCTTTCTTTCATACACATTAAGTCTGTATTGACCACTATGCGTGTTATCCTTGAACATTTGTTTTTAAGGAGTACTCTTTCAATTGGTCATATTTTTGCCAATTTCAGTCCCAATATGCTTAAATTCTACATGGTGATAGCTAAGACATGGTTGTATCACATATCAGAATCTTGAAGCGATAAACAGTTAAATTTTAACATAATGGGTCCCGACACAGCGTTGCGTTTTTTATTTGACACCCTGTATAATAGTAAAATTTCGCAACACAAGCCAATCACCTGCTCATTACAGTGCATATTACAGATGGCGAGTACCGTGATTAATGGGGTTTAATGACTTGTACGAGCCGTCTCAAATAAGTCTTCTTCCAAGATGAATTGACCTGCAATGGCGTTTAACAGACTGCTGACGCTTTTTTAAAGGGGCAATTAGAACCGTCGCACGCAATACTAGTAACGGGTCATTGTGTTGTGACACAGCATCTTCCTACAGCACCATAGGCCCGCTATATGGCAGATCGCACAACAACATGCGAGGGATATAATAATCTGCAGGTGATTTTGGGTACATCACTGTGATGTACCTTTTAGATCAGTTTCATATACGTCATGCGATTTGCCAAGCCAAGCGAACCATTGCGTCATACAATGTGCAGGCAACCATTTCTACTAGATGAAATTTGCTCAACTTTTGCGAATCTCGGTATAGAAACATCCGGTTGTGACGTCAATAATTTCTGCTTAACTTGACGAAGTATTGACGAAGTATGTGTCCCATCGCAATCTGGTCCAGTATATTCATTTGTCAAGTAGTGCAACAAACTCCTCAATACGACACACATATACTGGCCGGCAGCAAAAACTTGATGGCACCTTTTTTTTACGATTAGCCCTGATGAATGTAAATATTTCCATGACTTGAGTGTAGGTATTTATTCGCTGAAGGATGAACTTATGTTGATTGTCACTTTCATAGGCAAAATGTACGATGAGCTAAAGTCTATGCACGGCAGATGGACAAATTTAATAATGGTCTATAATATTCGTCTTGATGAAGGTTGAGGAAAAAAGATATTCTTCCATTCATGATCAGAAGTGGCAAACATGGGAGCCATCTGTATAGCTATGCCACACACTCGTGTAGATATAGACCTTTCTTTTATTTACAAACACTGGTTGGCATGGAATGGGTGGCCAAATGTTGCAAATCATTTCGTCTCCTTGGCACCAACTTCAACGTTTTTTGTCAACTTTTCAAACTATGTGCAAAATACATACCAGCATTGCTTGTGTTGTTTCCATTACATTCAGCAATATCTTTAAACTTTTTATGAAACGTCGTGTTTAAATTGTGGTTGTGCCTGGCTTTGGTTTTGATGCCTGGCTTTGATGGCTCGCCATTAAAAAGTGGGCACCGTATGGGACTGAAATGTTCACAGAAGACTGTATCGTCCTTGATATTTTTGCCCATGAATCTGTATTTCTTTGACAAAATCCAAAGTATATGATTTTACCTTTAATGATTTTCCGCACACCTCGGGGATTTTTGTATGGAAAAATATGCTTTCGGATGACTTTTTCCCCGTCCCTTTTAAGCTGAGTCACTGGTCCAACATCCGTGACGCCATCAAACATACTTGACGCCATCATTGTATGCCGGTCCACTTTGAGAAAATCATGGACATTTCTTAAGTGTTTTGTAGGCCCCTAGATGCGATCATTTTGATCGGGAGATTTCTGACGCAGTGTGCATTTTCCTGGAAATCATAACATTAGGCCTACAGGGGATTTGACCACTTTACCCGTCGGTAAGACAATGTGTCTCTCAGTCTGTACGAGACACGGAGTTCAAGTTTGGTGGGTTATTTATGTGGCCAGTTTGCTTACGTTCGTATTTCTGTCAGATATCTTGCTTTTCTAGTTCAAGGAACCGTTTTAGTATTTCTTATCACCGATCTACCTGTCAATCAAAGCGGTGAGCGAACAGACAGCAAGTCCAATTGATTGCCCCACGCTCTACTCTATCCGAATCTTAAGCCGAACTTTAAAAAACAACCTCTTGTGCTCAATAGATTTGACATCTGATCTGTCCAGGTATATGATAAAATACTTTACAGCAAATTGAAGATGGTATTTAAGTAAATGTGTCTTTGGATGACGTGAAAGGTATAAAAGGCCGATAGTCTTGACGTGGGGAGAAAGAAATGGGTATTTATGGTCGTTGACCCTGGACTGAACAAAATCAATAGGAAACGTTTTTTGTTGTTGCGTCATTTCTCGTAGTCTTATGTTGGTGTTGGGAGGACATGTCGCCGTGGAAGGGAGCTTGTCAGATGCTGGCGACATGTCTGCGATACACTCGACGCGTTTTTGGCACGGCCGCAGGAAATTCAACTCAACCATGTCCGACTGTGTGACGGGTTGGTTCCAGTGATTCGAAGAAAAAAAGTGGGTCCTCCCGTACCTCCTCCCTGTCCTGACCCTCATAATCAATCTCAGAGAACGGGGCCGGGGAGAGGCTGGGGCGGTGGGATTGTCTTACCTGAGTGGGGACCACTGGAAATTCGTTTCTCCTGCCGTCACCGGATCTAACTGACAAATCCCAAGTGGAGACAGGTACTTTAGAATCCAGTCAATCCTGCTCTCTCCTCTTGTTCTTGTCTTAAAAAACTCCCCTAGTCCTGGCATGCCGCTAGTCGGTGCACCTGTCAGAGAATGACCCAGGACGACGTTCACCTGTTATCCGCAGGGATCTGAACACTAACCAAACTCCACCTTATTGCCTGGTTATAGAGTGCACCTTCGTTGTTTATGCAATTGTTTCTAGAGCATCATTGCCACACAGTGGATATGTTTTAATTTACGTTGGGATTGATTCGTTGATAGCCCTCAAAATGCCGCCCAAGACTTGGTTATGACTACTCTAAAACTGATCTCCGGGGAGCATCCAACATAACTAACACCTATGGACGAAGAATGTGCGAAATGAACCAATGCTTAAATGTAGTATCATGCTTTGGTAATAAACCAAAACAGAAATGTTCACAGATTTACGTATAACTTACGGGGTATGAAGATGGTGCTGGTAGAAACATACCGTTAAAATTCTTCCGCCTGAAATGGTGTATTTATCCAGACATTAGTAAAACAACGACGGAAAATCTTTTTGATCTTTTAAAAGATCAAAAATAAAAGAGAAAAGCCTTAAGAAATACTGTGTCTGTTTTTCACTGTTGTTTTTAAGAGATAGGCAACGTATGGGACTGAAGTTTTCACAGATGACTGTTACTGTATCTCTCTTGATATTTTTGCCCATGGATCTGTATTTCTTTGATAAAAACCAAAGTGTGATATTACCTTTACGGCTCATATCACGGTACCGTTCTTTTGATTTTCAGTTGTTGTCAGGCAATCTATGAATGGTTAGCACAATTTACTTTCAGCTAACAACATGCTTGTCATTTTGTTAGTATTTTTTCTGAATTAACCTACACAACAAAAGAAGGAAATATAACCATATATGTATACACATTTCACGCTATAAGGATATACATGTAGTACATGTGTGGCTCAAATGGTACTTTAGAACCACGTACTGTTCTTACAGGATTGGTAACATACCCAAACGGGAAATGTTTACATATTTACGTATGACTTTCAGGATATGACGATGATGCTGGTAGAAACATACCGTTAAAATTTGTTCCCCTGAAATGGTGTATTTATTCAGAAATAAGTCAAACAAAGACTGAAAACAGTTTTGATCTCGGGGTAAGATCAAAACAATTCTTTATGTTTTATAAGACAAATTGAGTCTGATTTTCGCTATTTTCTCGTGACTATGTCCGATTGAGCTCAAATTTCCACAGGTTTATTATTTCATGTACATGCTGGATCAGACAAAGTGTGAGTGCTGTTCTGTGACCTTTACCAATCATGTATTATACCTTTAACGTGCGTCTAATCTAAGTATCAATATGTCATTGACGAATCATGTTGCAGTCTGTTTCTGGGAGAGGTTCTGAAGAGTAAAGGAACCGAATGCACTGTTTTCCTGCATGGCAGCGTATTATTCGTTTCAGATTCTAGACCAACATACCTCCCTATGTCCAATGTTGTTTGACCTCTCACGTATATGGATGGATTTCATATTGATTAAACCAGGCCTTTAGTCTGTTATACTCTAAAGCGTTTAGGAGCCGCATTGTCTTCCATCGGCAGATTCCTGTCTCGCCTCTAAAACGCAAAAAATGATTCTGTACCCATATCACAGCGTATGTCTGTTCAAAGGTTGTATTAATACCTATGATTATTACATTTAAAGTGTAATTATTGTGTATAAGCCTACATCACATACGAATACTTGATAACGTGCAAATAATTACATGTACATGTATGTTGTACATACACGAATCCAGCATAACGTGATCTTAGAAACCCTTTGGTCATTACTTTATTATGTCCCTTTTATCTATTTTAACGGTAATTTTATACTTTTGTTTTTGTCAAAGAAATGTAGATTCATAGGCAAAAATATCAAGAAAGATACAGTAACAGTCATCTGTAAAATTCCCAGTCCCATACGGTGCCGACTTTTTTTTTAGAAAACAGTGAAAAACGCTGACGGAATTTCTTATTTCTAAAAATTATTTTCGGTCGTTGCTTTTACTAATTTCTTGATAAAAACAGCATTTCAGACTGCAAAATGGTAACGGTATGTTTCAATCATCACCATCTTTATACCCTGTAAGTTATACGTAAATCTGGTAACATTTCTGTTTTGATTTCCTACCAAAGTATAATACTACCTTTAAACTCTAGCTTTTTTCTACTTCGTGAAAATACGATCAATGCAAATATTAACTGCCATTTTCGCCTGAACGTACGTGCCTAAGAGAATATGAATGTAACTGTTTTCCTTCATGCGAGAGTCAGGAGACCTTTTCTCTTTCCAGAATATTTTGATTTGATCGTCGGCTGGTTAGTAAAAACTATCATTCTCTCCAGTGCTATACTCCTTCTTCTTCTCTCAACCATTGTGACATCAGAAGAAGGATGGATACGAGGGTCAACCTCGTATCCATTCCAACATCCCCCTTCCCTCACATTCTCCCATGGGATAATTTGATATCCAAACACCCCGCAGTTTAAATCGCTATAAGTTCGGAATAACACGGTAGACAAAGCATCTTGGATCTGTCCGTGAAAAGAGATACAGATTCTCAAGTTGTTGCTGCTGTGGACTCGTCCACCACGTGGGAGTATAGTTACGATTCCCTGTGGTATTGTGGTATAGCATTGATGATTTTGATGATGATGATGTTATTGGTGAAGATTATGATCTGTGTATTTTTAGCTCCACGGTTGATTGATTCGTCGCTTTGTGTGAAAAGTACGGCATGATTGTTTCGTTTATCTCTCTGGTTTTTTTTTTTTATTTATTCAATGGTAATTTCATACTTTGGTTTTTGTCAACGATGTGCAGATTCGTGGGCAAACATATCAAGGAAGGCACAGCAACAGTCTTCTGCCCACTTTTTGAGGAAAGAGTGAAAAACGCCCACAGTATCTTAAAATCTTGTTGCCGTTGTGAATCGTACATCTGTGAAGATTTCTGTTTCGATATGCTACCAAAGTATGGTAGTACCTTTAAAAGTATATTAAATAATTGGTAAAGGGCACAGAAGCGACAGCTGTCAACATGTACATAAATTAACACACTTGTGAAAATTTGATCTCAATTGGACATCTGAGTCGCGAGAAAATAGCGAAAACCAGACTCCATTTTTCTAATAACACATAAAGAACGGTTTTGATCTTACACCGAGATCAAGACTGTTTTCGGTCTTTGTTTTACTCATTTCTGGATATAGAAACGGCTTTTCAGCTGGAAATATTTTAACGGTATATTTCTACCATCACCATCTGTTTTGGTATGCTATCAATCCTGTACTGTACCTTTCAAGAACGAAGGTGCAGATATTCGTCTTCTGTGCTGCTTCCAAACATTACAATGTTTGGAAATAACAGTGCGAAATGAGGAAACCCATTGAAGCTATATACCAAGATTTCATGGCTTTCCGTCTATACGTGTTTTGACGAAGAGCTGCAAGAATCGGTTTTCAAAGTCTACAAGAAATCAACAATCATTAACCGAGTGTCATTATAATGTCACATAATAACATATCTACCAATTACATACCACAAATAGCCAGCAATTACCATTGAGCATATTTGACCATTATACTGCCCTTGCAAACCATGATTGAAAACCCAAGTATATAGCTATAGGAAAGGGTCCCCAACCTTCATTCCCGCGGGTTTTCTCATCATTTCCCCTCGATCCTCGGGGCGAATATCACTGCTGACGTGACGCAAGCAAGCAAAAAACTCAGATTATCTTCATGATGTGGCCTAGCTGTATGGACCTATTCATGTTATCTCGGCGCCATGACCGCCTACCATTCAAAGAGCTAAGCCATTGTAATAGATATGCCCCCGTCTTTTCGGTCTTGTATTCCGACCTGACTATCATTTGCCCTTTTCCCGCGCAAACAAAATCAGAAAATAACTTTCGTCATCTGATGCCGAGCGTGGCCGCGGCGTCATCCCGTAAGCGGCCGTTAAGCACCCAATGCGGTTTTTTGTCGACATCCAGCGGTGCACCATCGTCTCGGATCTTAACTCATATCAACAGGGATGCATATCCACTTGCCCTAGGCCAGATATGAAGGTTGGAGTTGAGAAAGATGCTGAAGAACACACTCCTCAAAATGCAAATGGACCTCAATAATCTCTGCAATTAATTCGATCGGGTCTCCATATCATGAGTGGTTAGGGAGTGGTCATGCCTTATAGCAGAATTATTTTAAACGGTGAAATGATCGTTTGTCAGATGTCACCCTTTAGGGTCGTGTACAACGTTTGTAGAAGTCCCAGAACAGGACTCACACTTTGTATAATCCAGCATGTTGGCCTACATGAGATAAAAAAAAACCTGTAAAACTCTGAGCTCAGTCGAACATCTGAGTCGCGAGAAAATAGCAAAAATCCGACTAAATTTTTCTTATAAAACATAAAGAAGGATTTTCGATCTTGCCAAGATCAAAAATGTTTTTGGTGTTTGGTTTTACTCTTTCTACATAAATACACCATTTAAGCCTGAACTTTTTTACGATATATTTCTACCATCACCATCTTCATACCCTGAAGGTTATAAATATGTAAAACAGTTAATACGGATGTTTTTGTTTGCTCATTATATAGAATGTCATATATGACTCATAAGGTACATCAGCCTGTTCGTATTACTAAGACCAGTGATCGGTCTCCATAGTTTTGTTCTCAACACAGCTGGTTCTTGAGGGATGGTACTGTTAGTCAGTCGGTTGGACTGATATAGGTTTTTCCTAATTGCAAATGTCGTTTCTGTGTTAAGTTCTTCTGAAGTTTGTCCTTGAACGATGGAATTTCTATGTTAAAGGGACATAAAACAGTTCCTAAAGCAATTTTTTCAAGAACAAACTTCCTGCAAAATTGAAACAAGCTGTAACTGAAAAGTGTCAAAAGAGGGCGCTAACTGATCATTGTATTGTCTGCTCTTTTCTTAACCCATTTCCAGAATCCACTCTTCGAAAACAAAAGTGTGAAACTGTTCTCAAGAAAAATTAAAGACATAACAAGTTCACTTGCTGTACCACCTAATATTATGACAGTTATAACTAGTATAAAAAATGAAAGAAAAAATAATGTCGATAAACTGAAAATACGCAGTCTGGTTTAAGTTGAACTTGTACATATAATACTGTAGGAGAATCATTCAAGAAATACTATCCCTGTCCTATATGCGCGTTTCTTTAGTCAGTATTTGCACCATCATCGACGCTTGTTTATTGGGTTTTGCTAAAGATGATTAATTTATTTTCGTTATCCTTTGCGCCGATAACCATTGTAAACAAACACCTTTGAATTGAATCATGTACCGTGCCAAAGGTAAGCCCGCAAATGCATCCATATGTTGCCATATAATGAAGACTGTGTATATTGCAGTGGCTCTGCGTATAGGGAAAATCTTTCAGGAAATAGTATCTATTTATTAACTCACTGAGCTTTACGTGTGCACACTATTTTAATATCCAGCTTGATTTGCAGCAACTGCAAGGAAAAGAATGACTTCGAAATTAACAACGCCAAATTTTCTTTATCATTTCGGTATTATAGACTGACACGGCTACCCACTATTTTCTTCACTTAATAACAATTGATTCCGGCTTCAAACTTTGACGACATTTTGAACACAAATTTGAAATTTGTATCATGTCGAGAAGTTTCATTGTTCCGAATGTAAGTTGGTAAATCCTATAGGTTGTGTTTCTGGGTAGAAAATAAACATCCCCAACCACCAAGCCATCAGTTGTCTAAAGTGGCATTTACAATGCGCGGGCAGAAACTGACTGACAAATTGCACACCCAAGATGCACCATTTCATCCGCTGACAACTTGACAATCGGCTGAAAATTAAAGGCACGTCGGGTCTGTCATTGTTCGCCCGGAGTCAGACGTTGACGATATTAGTTCACGCGTGCCGCTCCGGTAATTTGTTTCAATAACCTTGCCATGTGGTTGTCAGGGTTGTTTTGTAACCCCCAGGGTACTAGAGGGGGAACACACGGGAAAGAAAACCTTGTCTAATTTGTATAATTCCTGGGTCCTGGAACTGAGTTAGCGGTGGTATATAACCAAGTTAGGGACGTGTGTCCCACGCTATACGAATCGTATCCCGCTCCTCTATACGTGCTTCCTGCGGCCATCATCACTAATCGATACTCATTGATCTCCGATTTCACTCTAAAGGCATTCGAATATTCGATGTCGAAATCGAGACAGCAATTAGAAGCTTTAATCATGGAAGCCGTAGATCCAACGAACGGCGGATGAGGGTGGGGGGGGGGGGTATGTTATGTGCGTCAGTCATGTAGTGTAATCATAGAAATGGCAACTAAGATGTGGTATGGATTGTCGTCATTTTGATCATAACAGGGACTGCACAGATTACCTGTATGGTGAGATGCACCGGGAGAGGGACTCGAACCCGCGACCGTTCATTTCTTGGCAACTCTCCCTTCGGAAGTTCTTTAGTTTTCCCTTGTCACGTACTTTTATCTGTTCGTTAACCGAACCCTGATCACTGCAGTGCCGCTACGGGGTTCTACGACATGATAGTGGTACAATCATTAAACATCCATGTCTACATGAGATAGGGCCTATAAGCATTGAATGAGTGTTGAATAGTTTAATGTAAGGACTCCACGTTTTGCAGGTGCATTCGTTAATACTGAACATGTTATTTGTCTCTCTCGTTTGTGTGTATCCCTGAGGCGGTTGGATTTGGCGGTATTGTGTGTTGGTTTTAATTTGCTGAGTACAGTAAACATGCACACCCGATCCTGCTGTTGGAATTTACTATACTGACTTTATCTACAACAACTAACCTAAAAGTTAGGTTGGTCCAGCACTGAGCACGTGGGTGCACCACACTAAATAGCTCAAAAATCAATGCGCCGAGCTGATTATCATGTTCTGTGTACCCTCAAATGTTTTTAAAATAAGCAATTTGGGGGGTAGTGCAATTAATATATTGTGTAATTATGACGGGTTATCACAACATGGGGGTTCTGTGCTTCAGCCTGTTGTGGAGACTTGAGAAATGTTGGCTTAAAACGTGGCCCTACATTGTTTTGAACGTGGAGGGTTGCTTCATGAAAACCGGCTGCAAGTTTGGGAAAATGGAAATTTTGGGGTGTTTTTTTTTTCTTAGGGCAATTAGCAAAAAATCTGATGGGTTACCTAACCAAAAATTGAAAAGAATCATGTAGATGATGGACCAAACTACGTTTTGAATTATTGCACCAAACACTGAGGGACTTCTGGATGAGATATTTTGAACTGTGAAGTTGAGGTATTTTACACTAAAGTCAATGGGACACTATTTAGTGTGGTGCACCCACGTACAGAACAATGTGCGCCTCCAAGTGCGGTGCACATTTTACATGTTAGGCCGATATCAAAACAAGGATTCCTCCTAAAATGGCAAAAAGCCGCTGAAAGGGATGAAATACATGTAAATGAATGTACCGTCGTATTGAAGCAAGGAAGTATGTGTATAAGACTCCTCTGGTGAAGAAGATAATTCTCTTGAAAGAAGATTAGTGAGACAAAGAAAAGGATGTAAGGGAAAAAACATTCACAATCATCTAAAGAATGGGAAGAAACGACAGTCTGCGGTAATTGTGATATTGTAAAATATAGCAATGTAGCCAATGTTCATTGTGATAATAATCAGATTGTGGCAAATTGAAAAGAACTTTCAAAATATCTGAGGGAAGGTCCGATGGTAAAGTGAACTCTAAAACTCCAAAGCGTATTGTATAATGTCATTCCGTTGTGCTGAGACTTTAAGGCAAACATACATTGTCCTCCTGCATGGTCGTATACGTGGAGGGGGAAATGTTGCAGGCAGCTGCATGAATGAGGGACGTAGATTGCCGATTGGGACAATGATGAGGTTTCGATGGAGCTCAGTCGTGAAGGTATAACCGGGGCTCTAGTCGACATGACTGGAGATTTCAAGAACTAAAGCATTATTGGTATCATTCCGTTGAAATCGTTATGCTAGTCTGACTACATCCTGTACCAACCTTTATCTTACCTTATACCTATCCTCTTCGGGCCCGCTGGCCCATTAGGCTGCACATTTCTTCCTCCAGTCTGCCCTGTCTACGGCTACAGCTTTGGCTTCTCTCCAAGGATTCCATCCTAGGCCCTTTCCGCTGCATTTAAAATCGTCATTTTATATCTCTATCGTCGTTTAAACCATTGCTATCCGCTGAATTCGTTGTCATATGACGCTGTCCTTTGTCACTGTCATCGGCAACTGTGTCATAAGGAATATGGTTAAGTGCTCCTGTCATTGTCCTGGTTTTTTCTGTTGTTGTTGTTGTTGTTGTTGTTGTGACAGTAATTAATTATTGTGACCCTTCTCTGTCATTCATCACCAATGTGAACTAGTTGCTTTTGGTTGCGGCGGGTGAAAAGAATTAAAGATTTGCTCCAGGTGTGGTGTTATTCGAACCCTTCCCCATTTTGTCTTCATTTAATTAGTTCAGTAGCGTATAGACAAGTCCTCAGACCTGGGGGTATGATCCTGTAGCTGGGGCGTACTTCCATAATACGTTTGTGCACAAATACATATAATTACATATACATAATTTTATGTGCAGAAAAAATATGAAATTCTGGGGGTGTACTCCCCTACCCCGAACCCCCCCCCCCCCCCCCCCCAACCCCCCTACCCCTTGACCAGGTTTTTTAATTGATCTGATGTTTCGGCTGGTAAGTTATTCCACAACTGAGCTGCTGCGTACTGGAAAGAACTGGAACCATGTGACTAATAGTTTTAATAACTGGAGGTATCAAAAGAGATTTATGGGCGGAATGCAGATTTCTTGATGGCTTGCATCTTTCATTCCCCATACCGTTTTTGATATTTGTTTCATTTTAATATCTTATATAAAAACATCGATTAAACTACAAAATATGCGCCACATTTCTATATCACTATTTCCTTAAACATTACATACTTATCACCGTTCGTTGAATGTCCTCCGATGTATTTTCCTTGTGGCAATCAGCTGACATGTTTCCCACTAAACACCTACTTATAGGTGCAGCAAACCGGTAAATCGAAACATGAACAACCTGTCATATCGATGATTTTGTGTGGATTTCTTGAACTGGATACGTTCAACGGTTTTTTACGACTGAAATCGTTTGTGATTTGAATGCCTCGGGAAATGAGCAACGTGTTTACAACAATTGGATGTGATCTGAACCCCCCATCAGAAAAAGAACATTTTCAAAATTGGATTGATTTTTCTCTTGGCTGGATGCTGGGTATAATGACCATTAGTGACCCGGGACATATTCATTTTACTCTTTCCTATAAAGCCACTCACAGCCAAATTCACTTAAAGGTAATATCATACTTTGGTTTTTATCAAAGAAATACAGATTCATGGGCAAAAATATCAAGACATATACAGTAACAGTCATCTGTGAAAATTCCAGTCCCATACGGTGCCCACTTTTTGAAGAACAAAAACAGTGAAAAACGGCCACAGTATTTCTTAAGTATTTTCCCCTTTTATTTTAAATCTTTTTAAACATCAAACAGATTTCCGGTTGTTGTATTACTAATTTCTTGATAAATACATAATTTTAGGCGGAAAACATTTAACAGTATGTTTCTAGCACCACCTTCTTCATACCCCGTAAGTTATATGTAAATCTGTGAACATTTTTGTTTTTGGTTTCTTACCAAAGTATGATATTACCTTTAAAGGTACAGTATAGAATTGGTAAAATTTTCACAGGTGTAATATTTCATGTATAAGTTTGATCAGACAAAGCGTTAGTGCTGTTATGTGAAACTTTACTAATCATGTATTATGCCTTTTAAAGGGACCCAGTGCATTTTTCCATCCAGTTCATTCTGTGCTTATTATGAAGATCTCAACAACGCATAATATGGCAAAGCCTCATTTTTTGGGTACTTGCTAATTGTTTGCTTTTCATGTATGCCCAGAATTGTCCCAGCCAGAGAATATGAAACGCAGTTTTGAAATCTTTATCGATGTGTCCACGAACTGCCTTATCATCAGTTAATGTTTCCATGTTTCCATGTTTCCCTTTATTCTTTATTTGAGCTCCATCTTCTAGCGATCTGATCGTCTATGAGTTTCATTATTGCGTGTTTCTTCTCAGCCCCTTCAGCCTTTCAGAAAGAGTTTGTAAGGAACAAAGAGTTCGACCATCCCAAAATTGGATTTTAAATCATTATCAGTCCGTACATGATATCGACCATGCAGCATTGTGAAACTGCACATGCAATACATTCCCCCTTTTTGTTTGGTTTTTGTCAATGTACGACGTTTTGTACGTTATGATTTGATTTTGTTCTTGTTGTCGTTTGTTTGTTGGTGTGTTTGTCTGTTCATGTCATCCAATTCTGGCATAGTTATAAATTGTGATACGTATAGGCAGCGGCTTCACATGGAAACAATATTCGCTTTACAAACCAAACCAAATCTCAAAGTGCATGCGCTCCAATTCGGGACAAAATGTCTCTGTCAAATTGAACCGCGCTGAGCTTTGGTCTCTGTATTACTTCAATGGCTGAATGGCAAGTATACAATAACTCAAATGGAAAGGGTACACAAAACATAAAAGGCTATGTTAGTACACATGGGAAATCACCCAGTGTGGTATCCCAAGACATTTTCTCCATTCATTAACAGGAGATTGGAATTTTTTTTTTTCTCTGGGATTGTAGGCCTGTATCTTTCGATATACATGTATCAAAGTAAGTTAGAGTTGGTATTACCTGCATGTGTATGTATTTTCATGTTACTGCCTATATAGCATTTAAAATCGCATGATAGCCCTATGGGACAATATTCATGAATGTTGCACATGTCAAGGAAATACCGCATGTTATGATGACACGCCCGGTGAGTTGCCATCATACGGCCGTAATGACCACTGCCGTAAGGGTAGTTATAATGCGTCGGGGAGTATCATAGAAGGTCCCGGCACCGCCTTTATCGAGGGGTAACATTTCATCTTGAGAGGTGTCAGATTAGAATCACTTTGACGTGTTCCTCGGTGGAAGTTTTGATAACATGCAATCATGTAAAATGTGACTACGACATGTCAGACTAACTTGTTGGCGCCGCCTGTGACTGTGTTCAACCCTATAATCTAGACCTATGAGATCTGCATGTGTCCGGAGTAAGCAACATTTCATCACAAACTCCCGAACCTCCTGGGCCTAAGCATTTCATAATGCGATGATCAGGCATGGTTGTGTAATTTGTTTTTGTTATGAAAGACAGAAAACAAGAAATGGTCACTATTCCTGGATATGTGCGTGACAGGAAAAAGGACTTCATCCTAATTGATACAGACAAATCGAGATCATATTAGGATGCCATCTAAATACCTACAGAGGGCGTACGAAAATAGCACTCAATCATTAATTGACATCACCGACACACCCACATTGATATATATATATATAATATATATATATATATATTCATTTCTGGCTTTCTTAAAGGTAATATCATACTTTGTTTTTTTATCACAGAAATGCAGATTCATGGGCATAAATATCAAGACAGATACAATAACAGTAATCTGTGCAAATTTCAGTCCAATACGGTGCCCACTTTTTGAGAAAACAGTGAAAAACAGCCACAGTATTTCTTAAGTTTTTTCTCTTTTGTTTTTGATCTTTTAAAAGATCAAAAGGATTTTCGGTCGTTGTTTTACTAATTTCTGGATAAATACACCATTTCATGCGATAAAATGTTAATGGTATGTTTCTACCACCACCATCTTCATACCCTGTAAGTTATACGTAAATCTGTGAACATTTCTGTTTTGGTGTCTTACCAAAGTATGATACTACCTTTTAAAGGTTTACTGTAATCAAAATTGGGAAAGGACGAAACAGCTTTAAAATGATTGCTTAATACATAATTAATGACTTTATAAATTCACATTTTTATGGAAGTTCTTACTTTTGACCAAGAAGGCTTGTGTGTTTTTTCTTACATCAGTACATGTATGCCCCGCCCCCCCCCCCCAAAAAAAGTCCCCCTTGGAACCGAAAAGTGCGAAAAGTGGGGTGCTATAAAATTATGGATCTAAAATACCCCCTTTTTCGATATTTTACAATATTTGTTTGCACAAACAATGATAGACAGGTTGTATTTACAGATGTATTTAACTCGAAATGAGTTTTGATGACAGTAAACCTTTAAACAAATCTGCTCGAGTCCACTACTTTACTTCTAGAACATTCTTTGTTTCATTGTAGGCATATGCGCTGTTATATTAGTCTCCCGCTGATGCATAAATCCCCAGCGAAGCTTGTACAAGCAAAATCAAAACAACTCAAATACTTTTTAAAATTTCTCTTTATTTTCAATTTTAAAATGCACTTGTTTTCATGTTGAAAAATTGCTGAGTTGAGACCACTCTGAAAGAAACGTTCTATATAATACATTATATTTTTTTCAATACAAATATTATTTACAAAAAGTTCTCATTCAATCCTGAAATAAGTATTTACAATTTAAATGCTGAATCAAACCATTTCGATATATATTCCTTCAATATTTCTGACTTTTTACATTCTTAAAATAAACCTGGATACTATCAAGGGAAAATTTCATAAAACTGTTAAGCACAAAAATTTGCTAAACATGACATTTCTGTCTTAATAAAAACAGGGTTAACAACCAAATGTCCATGTGTTGTGTATCACTTGTGATTGTTCTTTGGCTGTTGTTCGCTGACCATGAATATCAAATGGAATTTTCAATGGTGGTTTGTTTTATTGGGCGAGACAGTTTTGTGCTGAGCCAATTTTTGTGCTTAACAGTTTTATGAAATTGGACACTGTTCAGCATCTACCATGTATCCTTCTCGACCACCCATCCCCACCCCTTCACCGGTATTGCAGCTACAAATATTGCATTTCAAGTCTGGGATGATGCTTTCTTTCAAATGCTGCCCCCTTCATTGTTCAAAGAGCAACCGGACTCATTACCGCTAATTGACGTCAATAAGATTAAATGAAATCATAGACACCTTACTTTCTGAGAGCTTTCAATAATTAGTTTTTTAGTTGTGATTATTTTTGACATTAATTAACGTCGCGTGCAGACACAGTGGCTTTGTTCATTTATGTTTCTAATTGGATGTCCGGTTCACGGGTGATATGATGAATCATTCTCTTTCACGGATCTGAGGCAAAATACTGTATATCGATGAGTGCATTGATCACCTGATGATTGTAATACGTACGAATCGGTTGCCACGAATTAACAAACGTACTTCCTTAAATGTAGAATACATGATTGGTAAAGATCACAGAACAGCATTCACACTTTGTCTGATCCAAAACGTGCATGATATAATAAACCTATGAAAATTTGAGCTCGGTCGGACATCGAGAAAATAGCGAAAACCCGAATAAATTTGTCTAATAAGATATAAAGAATGGTTTTGATCTTACCCCGAAATCAAAACTGTTTTCGGGCTTTGTTTTACTCATTTCTGGATAAATACACCATTTCATTATTTCATTATTTTGACGGTAGGACTATATGTTTCTACCAGCACCATCTTCATATCCTGAAATTTATACGTAAATCTATTAACATTTCAGTTTGGATATGTTATACCAATCCTGTACTTCATATTTAATCTAAAGCATGCGCAATCGGCATATTCCTAGCTTGGGAACATTCTCGAGCTATATAGCTTTTGACGTTGTTCTCAGTTTGCAAGTAATGTTAATGCTGGGACCATCTTCCATAATATATTATCAAGACAGTATAGTTATACCAATTACAGATATTCATGAAAATTCATCAGCAATAGGACGAATACGCCTATTTTGTTCTGTTTCACAAACAAGACCTTTCATGAAAAATAAATAAATTTCTCTCTATACATGTATTTACAAATAAAACAAATAATACAAATGTTTTATACAGAATTACGGGCCACTGGGGTCCTTGTACAAAACAAAATGTGATCGTACTCTAGTTTAAACCGCGTTTAGGCTGTACGTCCATTCAAATAACTAAGTTAAAGGTAGTATCATACTTTGGTAACATACCGAAACAGAAATCTTCACAGATTTACTTATAACTTACATGGTATAAAGATGGCGATGGTAAAAAAAAAACAATTAAAATATTTCTGCCTAAAATAATGTATTCATCAACCAAACGATTAAAACCAATTGACCAAAACAATTTTGATCTTCGGAAGATCTAAAATCCTGTGAAAAGATGTTTAAAATACCGTGAGCGTTTTTCATACACTGTTTTCTCAAAAAGTAGGCACCGTATGGAACTGGGAATTTTACAAATGACTGTTGCTGCATCTTCCTTGATATTTTTGCCCATAAATCTGTAAGTTCGTTGACAAAAACCAAAGTATGATATTACCTTTAAAGCTTTGTACAATTCAAAGCTTTCAAAGCTGCTCTTTATTGCAATTTACAGTTCTAAAGCAATATGACCATAATTTTCCCCTTGAATTAAACCTTTCCATGTTATACACACGGCCCAGTGTGTTTTATCATAAAAGCTTCCGTTTGGTGATATTATAAAAGCCTATATAGATCTTCATCGCTCTTCTAAGGGCATTAGAATAGAAAACATAAAATGGACGTTCGTGTAATAGTAAAATGTTCACAGATTGAGTAGATTGACCAATTCTCTCATATAATGGTTCATTTTGTCCGTCGTATACATTGCGCTTCGGGCTACACACGATCCATATTCTGCCTTGGCATTTCCCCTCAGCACTATACTGTCAATGGCAACCTGTTATTGCAGCATTATATTTCGTGGTTCCCTCACAATGGACTATATACCAGCCATCCACGCAAACAGCCCACCTATATCTAATGAAACATTGTATTTGAACAACTTGCATGTAATGTGCGTGGCTTGTAATTAAGGAGCCAGCTGTATGTTTGATCGGAAACCAGAAACAGAATCCTATGTTGTTTGATAGCATATCGAGTGGAAATAGGGCAATCACGACCTGTATATTAATTCAGCTACTGTCAGCAGATATATTATCATAACCATGTGTGTTCATATTTTACCATAATCAAACCTCAAATGAGCATATACTTTATAAAAAGGTACACAAAATCAGCTTAAAGGTATAATACATGATTGGTAAAGGCCATAGAACAGGACTCATACTTTGTCTGATCAATTATGTACATGAAATAATAAACTTTTGAAAATTTGAGCTCAATCGGACATCTGAGTCACGAGACAAAAAGCGAAAACCTGACTTGATTTTTCTTATAAAACATAAAAAATGGTTTTGATCTTACCCCGAGAACAGAACTGTTTTCGGTCTTTGTTTGACTCATTTCTAGAAAATACAGCATTTCAGGCGGGGATATTTTAACAGTATATGTTTCTACCAGCACCATTTTCATATCCTGGAAGTTAAACGTAAATCTGTGAACATTTCTGTTTGGGTATGTTACCAATCCTGTACTGTACCTTTAAAGTGAATGAATAATATCGAAGGCACACAGAAGAAAGCATCAATTCAAAAACGTTCTGTTAATGAGAGACACTTTCTGCCGCGCCGATTGCACAAATGGTTGCCTATAGAATTAATGCACTTACATACACACGACACTAAGTCCACTCCACGCACTGCATCCACACACCACATCAATATCCACAATCATTCAACAAATCAACAGTTTCACGCCTCCACTTTAACACATTGTCTCCACACACAAAGAATACAACAAACATACTTCCATCCTTCATCATTCAATGAACCGCACATATTTTCTTCACATGACTCCATCAAATCTTATTCACTTTTCTCATCACAGAATAATTCGGTATTAAGTACAATACAAAAATCTCAATTAATGATGAATTAAAACCATCCGTCGAATTTACTTATTAAGAAAAAACTTAATAATATTTACGATAGGACAAGATATGACTTGAATACACTCGGTGTTCATTTTTAGTTCATTTAAACCAAAGCTCGGCCTATAGTCACTTTAATTTACCCTGATCAGATATAGTTAAACACACCCTGCAAGAATGATAGATTTAGTGTTCATTTTGGTGAAAATCATCACTTTGTGAATTTCTGCTACCGGGAATGGGTCATTAGGGAGACTTTCTCATTGGTTCGTGCACAAACTTTACTTACCTATTTCTAAACATCCTCCAAACCAATAAACTTGAAATTGACATATGTTCATATTGTGCGCATTCTCTGTCTTCTATTAAAATATGGACATTAAAAAATATGTCTTTAAAAGGTACATGTGGTATAATAGGGAGACACCGAAAAGTCTCCCAATTTGCAGATGTCTCCCAAATGTTCACTTTTAGACGCTTAAGTGTCTCCCTAATGTGAAATTGAGATAAATTATCCCTATTACTTAAACTCGTGGTCTGCCAAAGGAGCCGCTGTGGTCAGACTTGGTAGATCCTTCGTGAATCCTTCTTTGCCGACAAGGAAGAACGTCTCGATCGTTCCTTTGCCCTGTCAAAACGCAAAGGGAAAAGAGAGAAGAAAACAACACAGAAAACCAATTTAAAACGCTGCAAATCGTTGGCGTACGTGCCTCGGAGGACGTGTAATGTGGCAGTATACTGCGAGATCGGATCCAACCTTTAGGGGTTCGAATATAAACGCGTGGATTTTTTTTTTTGGTCTAGTGTTGGGAACAGGTAGAAAAGAATCGGCACTATAGTTGTGCATCAGTCACGAGATGTTGTCCTGCCCGCTGTGGGCAAAGCGAGGGCGCCCTCATACGACCATGAAAGTTCGTCCTCGTTGACAGAACCGCGGATTTTAATTCTATTATTTCTTGGCGCGTTGACTTTATGATACTATTATGTACAATTTGTTGTTTTAAATTTGTGATGTTCACATTTTCGTACATTGTAATGAGTAATTTGGCCATGCTGATTATTGACTATGTGCTCAGGGGTCACGATTTCAAGAAGCCCTACGATCGATCGTAACTCGAGTTACGAAGGATAACCCATCGTATCCTATGTAGGGTTGCAATGCATCACAACTCCTATACGATTGATAGTAAGTTACGATGAGTTTGATGAAATCGACCCCTGGCTCCCTTATACCACCAAAACAAAATCTAAATTCTCCCTCGTATGCCTTCCACCACTTCTTTCCTCCATCCGCTGTCAGGCCGTGTCCAAATTCTCTGGCTGCGGCTGCAAATTACGCATGTACCTATGGCAGCCACTAGCCAGTGACTGCAGCCATTTCCATAGACTTGTGTGTTATTTTGCAGTCGCAGCCAGAGAATTTTTATACGGCCTCAGACTCACCTTCATTTGTACACTGCCTCGCTTCTCAAGAAAGTAACTCCCAAGTTTTTCTAGCACTGATCTGCACTCCGGACTAACGTGAATTCGCAGAGCTGCAAATAACAACAATTTATAGCTAAATAAAAAATGGTTATGATTTCTCAATGGTAAAACCAGTGACCAAAATTATTTCTGATCTTTTAAAGGGTTGCTGCAGTGCTTTTTTTCAGTCAGGTTATTTTATTGCCTTCATACAGAGAATATACTGACAAATAATGATTGGCAAGTCTTATTTTGGTTTCAAACCAGCATTTGGTTTTCCTTTGAATGGCTTTGTAAAACGGGGGATTTCCACGCATACTCATGTAGGGAACCAACAGCCAAAATATAATGAAAAAAAAAACATTTTTAAAAATGAAGAGGCAAACTTGACCTACAGAAATGGTTTCGTAAAACAATTACACCACCAGTTGAGTGAAAGGAACATATTTGGCAAAATAAAACCCATTGAGGAGGAAAAGGTCTGTCAGTAAACCTATAAAACAACCACAACTTTTTGTGCACAAATCAATTGGGTTACTGCTCTCAGTTCCCCAGATGACATCACAGTTTTGCTCATGAATATGGAAACACTAATTAGCATACACAAAAAAACTGTTTTTAACCCTGAATTAGTGTGAGGAAGTGGGTAAAATCACAGTCCCCCATGTACAGTTTTTTATTGGCACATGTTCAAGCCATAATATTACCATTGCAGAGACCCTTTAAATTAATGAATTTCTGGTTTTACCGCATAAAATTTAATGTGTTATACCAGAACACCTCGGCCTATAGCTACCGATCAGAACTTCGAATCGAGCTTTTTCTTTGCTCTCAACTCCTCTTGTTCTTAACTTGCTGATATGTGATTGGTAAGGTTGAAAGACTGACACTGAGTAAGCATCGGTAACGTATTTGCATTTTCTCGGTCAACCAAACACTCTAAACTGTCAAAGGCGCAGCGTGAAATATGTGAAGGAAGTCGCCATGATGGTGTCATTAGCCTGTGTGCCCACCTACTCCAACAACTACAGTGTGTGTTGACTGGTCTCGTGGAAAACAATCTTTGCCTCAGATTTTCAACAGAAAGAGGAAAACAAACAAGCAACCCCTCCGTTGTGTGTTTCTACTTCATTTCAGCAGGAATAATATAGGTTTGTTTCAATGATTAGTTTGTCACAAAAATGACCGCATCATAACAACGGTGATATTAAAACTACTTTTTTTTCTTCAAAAATCTATACATCATAAGATAGTTATAATCTCTGAACGCTTGTATAGTATGGTAGGCATTATTTTTCCATTTACATCAACAGAGACGTTGTTTTCTGTATAATAGGATAGCTGCAACTTCCGGTAATCGATTAATCGATTAACCGATTTTTGTTTTTCAATTGGAAAGTCCGAATCGGTGTAATTTGTGACATGGATGTATGTGAACTGTGAAAATTTTCATTTAATTAGTTTGTTGTGTTTAAAACTATTTGCTCATCTTTTCCTCACTCTGCATTTTGCAGCTTGGTTGGGCATTTTCAAATTAAGCGGGCCAGAACGTTGATTGAATGTAGTTTTACTACTTATACAGTCTTGTAATTTTGGAATTTCATTCTCACAAAGTGGAAAGAACCATGAAGCCTGAACCTAAAGGACACTATGAATGGAAAAGTACGGTGATTATTTTAAAATTTTCAAAATTCACAAAAAAAACATAACCCACTATAGTCAGCGATGGACAATGGCTTGTCTTACCTAGTCCCGTAGACTCCATCCGTGACGCGTAGTTTACGGTGTCCCCAAAGAGACAATATCTCGGCATTTTCTTCCCAACTACTCCCGCAACAACAGGTCCTGTTTGCGAGACAAGATTTTAAAATGTACATTAACATGTATCAACGATATTTTGGCTGTTACTCGAATATGTTAATATAGTTATCGATACATGTATTTTCAAAAGGACATGTGGAACGGTTTCAGTGTTCCATGGTGAAGATGTACACGCATGGGAAGTTCGCTATTTGTTTTAAAGCATCAGTATCGATGCTATTGATCTTTATTTTGTTTTGTTTTTCTTTTAAGTAAATCATAAAAATCAATATCAAAACTGCAATTTATTTCCTAGTAACGGCGAAACCTTTTTTGTTGTTTGCTTAGTTGACCCGTACTGCCTCACTGTGGTCACGTTTTCTTGTTGTTTGCACACAAAACAGATGTAATTACTAAACCTCCGTTGTGGTATTAGTTCCCGTAAAGTTGGCTTACTGGTTACTGGTTGGTTTCGGTGCATGGGGAAAATACCTGGTTTTGTACTCGAGTGCACGTGTTTGAACACGAAACTTCATGTTTGTGCTACCAATGCCATATGTGGATTATTCTTCGTAGTTGTGCACTTGCATTTGACTAATGACTTTATACCCAAACGCTGCCATTTTAAGTTTTGCAATTTCCGTGGGTTGAAATTGCGATCCGATATTCGTTGAATTTAAACTCAATTTGAATCAGAATAATGTGTGATAGGCAGAACGTCGGTGTTAACTTTTTATTTACTTCGTTAAAGATGTTTTGGACATTTGGAAGTCTACAGAACGTGAATGATGCATTGGGTGGCCATGTTTTGTTGTGAATATCGCAGTTTGTTTGTGAAGTCGGCACACTGACCCCCACCCCCTCCCCTACCATCCCCTCGCCTGCACGTACCTGTATGGACCCCTATTCTAAGCTGCAGGTGTTCAGTCGGCTTGTGGGCAATGTGAAACGTCTTGACAAAGCTCAGCAGATCCAGGGCCATTGTGCAAATCTCACCGGCATGTTTATCGCCGTTTCTCATGGGTAGGCCACTGGCAACCATGTATGCATCGCCAATGGTCTCCACCTTAGAACAAACATCAACAAGATTCTTTAAAGGAAATATCATACTTTGGTTTTTGTCAAAGAAATACAGATTCATGGGCAAAAATATCAATGAAGATACAATAACAGTCATGTGTGAACATTTCAGTCCCATACGTTGCCCACTTTTTGAGAAAACAGTGAAAAGCATCCACAGTATTTTTAAAGTCTTTTCTCTTTTATTTTGATCTTTCAAAAGATCAAAAAGATTTTCGGTCGTTGTTTTACTCATTTCTTGATAAATACATCATTTCAGGCGGAAATGTTTTAACGGTAGGTTTCTACAAGCATCATCTTAATACCCTGAAAGTTATACGTAAATCTGTGAACATTTCTGTTTTGGTCTCTTACCAAAGTATGATACTACCTTTAAAGGTTACATCATACTTTGGTAGCATATACCAAAACGGAAATCCTCACAAATGTACCTATATCTTAGGTATAAAGATACCGTTAACATTTTTCTGCCTGAAATGCTATATTTATCCAAAAAGAATAAAAACCAAAGACCAAAATGAAACAGTTTTGATTTTAGGGAGATAAAAACTCCTGTGTATAGATTTTTTTTAAATACCGTAAGCGTTTTTGACTGTTTTCTCACCGTATGGGACTCGGGACATTTCACAGATGACTGTTACTGTATCTTCCTTGGTATTTATTGACTTATTCACTGGTTTCTTTTACGATGTTATAGCATGGTTTAGTTTGGAATGGCATGGACCTTGATGTGGCTGTCTGCTTCCATTTTTTTTACATAATCAATTCTAGTGAGGACTCTCACGAATGATAAGTACAACTGTATAGTGTTCCCACTGATTTATAATTGCATTGCTATAACTGTTCGGAATTGTATAGGACCGGATATTAATCTTCGTGTGAGGCACTTGTTCGTATTTTATTCCGGAGGAAATAGTTATGATTAAATATATCAAATTGCAAATTCCATTCATACATTTCAGAATTTCAGAAACGAACATGAAATTCTTGCTTATTTTCTGACTAAATTGAAGAGCCTCGCGTAATCTATTATTAATCATTAATTTGTTTTGTCTAATGAGCTTTTATATGATAAAGGCACTGCGTTGCTAGGGACCCACCTTATACACGTCATAGTGCTCTATTGTGCCATCGAAGCCGGTATATAGATTGTTCAACAGGTCGATAACCTTTAACAAAAAAACAAAAGCGAATAAAATATACAGATGAATGAGAAGAGAATCACAATTAGCCTAAAACCTCTGCAAGGAAAACAGATTTTAATCAGAAATATTTTTCTTGTAATCTTGAACCACCTTAACCAAACCACAGTTCAGTACAGGGAACATGGGGGCGTACGAGAGACTCAAAAAGAGTAGAAAAACGATGGGAAAACATTATTAATTGGGCAGTTCACGTCAGGGCCGCAGCCATAACCTGCTTTTGAACCCATTCAGCATGCCTTAAATTACAAGGTCTAAAGCCCTGTCCGCACTGGACTTTTTTTCCGGGGATTTAACCGAGGCGATGGGTAAATGAAAAATGGGCAAATATTACCGGTGTCCGCACTTGGACTTTTGACTCGGGTAACTTAACCGTGCACGCACGGAAGAATTACCGAGCACGCATGGAAGAATTACCGAGCTGACAATACTAGGCTTATGAGTTTACCCGACTCGCACTGTCCGCACTGGACTTTTCCGCACTGGTAAAGTGTCTCGGGCATTCTACCCGGGCAGAAGTTGGCCGGTAGAAATACCCGCGCGGCTCGGGCAAAGTAACTGAGAGGTAGACTTCCTGAGACGTCCGCACTGGACTTAAAATGGGTAAAGTACCCAGCGTCTCGGTTACTTTAAACTTAAACTTTAAACTTACTTAAAACCATCAACAGACTACAGTATAAAACAAAGACGTTTAAAAGCGATTATGGGCGTCTACGAAATGAAGGATCGACCTCAGGCTCAGACTCTGGCTCAGGCCCAGGTTCAGGCTCAGGCTCAGGCTCAGGCTCAGGCTCAGGCTCAGGCTCAGGCTCAGGCTCAGGCTCAGGCTCAGGCTCAGGCTCAGGCTCAGGCTCAGGCTCAGGCTCAGGCTCAGGCTCAGGCTCAGGCTCAATTTCGTGAATTCATTCTAAAATAATGAGTAGGCCTATCGAAATAGAGGCTTTTAGCTGCGCCGATTCGAAAGTAGATTCTCTGGTTTGAAAAAGAAAACAGCGTCATCTTCAATGAAAAACCACCATTTTCAGCATACGGATGACATTGCTGGGGCCTGAGTCTAAGCCTCCGTTTCGTAAACCCCCAATATTTGCATCCTAGTCGGAGACTTAACCATTTGCTGCAGTTGCTGCATTTTATATCCACTTTCCCCCTTTTGAAAAATCTGGTTCCGCCCCTCCTCACGATTGTACTCAAATTTGTTTCGGTGAATATTTTATTTCTCTTAAACTAATCAATCGTCTGCATAACGTTTAAATGGATAAAGTAAAAAAAAATAAAAAACCAATATTCATGGAGAGACCTACAGACGCAAAAGGATATTTCACTGAGTTTCTATATAACCTAAGACCCGGCCTGGTACATCTTGGTAAAGGACTCGGCGAAACGAGAAACCGGAGATCATAGTTTTACTCGAGTGCACCGAGCAGCGTCCGTACTTATGAGATTACCTGCATTGGGGAACTAGCGGCGGCCAGGCGGGTGAAGCCCACGATATCGCTGAAGAATACCGTGACCTCCTGGAAGCTGACCGGCTCAACGCAGTGGCCTCTCTTTAGCTCATCAGCCACGGACCTATGACATCAAAAAATAAGTTTCAAAGAAATTCTTTTTTTGGCTCATTATGAAAGATCTGTTCAGAAATCCGTTTCAGTCAGCTGTAGGGTTACCTTTGATTGAGAACGTGATTAGTGGTTTTATAATGTTCGGTGAACAGTAATTAAAATCTTTAAAATAGAATCAAGCTAAGCCTTCTCTGCCCCCTAGCCATTTTCTAGGACATAGAAACTTATGAAATTCCTTAAAGGTAATTTCATAATTTGGTTTTTGTCAAAGAAATGCATATTGTACGGGCAAAATATCAAGAAAGGTATACAATTATTGTTAAATTCCCAGTCCCATGAGGTGCCCACTTTTTTTGAGAAAACGGTGAAATCGCCCACGGTATGTTTTAATCTTTTCATCCTTATTTTAGATCTTCTGAAGATCAAAGCCGTTCTTGGTCATTGGTTTTTACTCTTTTCAAGCTAAATACAGCATTTAAGATATAAAAATGTTGTTTGGGTGTGTTTCTATCTCTCGTTATGCCCTGAAAGTTTTAAGTAAATCTGTGGAGATTTATGTTTCGGTATGGTACCGAAGTATGATAGTGCCTTTATTATAAAAAAAAAAATGGCCTTACTTTATTTAAAGCTAAGGTCACTCTGTCCATTCTAAGGCCACTCTGTCCCTTCGAAGGCTATATTTTATCCCTTCTAAGGCCACTCTGTCCTTATCCATTGATAAAAATAATTTGACCGTCAGCCGAGTTCAGGAAGGTCTTTTTGTCTGGCTCTCTTACATGCTTCGTTAAAATGAAACTGATTTTAATTAAAGGATTGCTGCAGTGTTTTTTCAGTCTGGTTATTTTATTGCCTTCATACAGAGAATTATACTAACAAATAATGAATGGCAAGTCTTATTTTGGTTTCAAACTAGCATTTGGTTTTCCTTCGAATGGCTTTGTAAAACAGGGGATTTTCACCCATGCTCATGTAGGGAACCAACAGCAAAAATACAATAAAAAAACATTAAAAAAAATTAAGAGGCAAACTTGACCTACAGAAATGGTTTGCTAAAAAAATTATACCACCAGTTGTGTGAAAGGAACATATTTGGCAAACTAAATCCCATTGAGGAGGAAAAGGTCTCTCAGAAAACCTATAAAACAACCGCAACCTTTTGCTAATTAATATGGAATTGCTAATTAGCATACAAACCAAAAAACCTGTTTTTAACCCTGAATCAGTGTGAGAAAATGGGTAAAATCACAGTCCCCAGGTACAGTTTTTTTTTATTGGCACATGTTCAAGCCATAATATTCCCATCGCTGAAACACTTCAAACTATTTCTTAACTCCTCATTTTAGGAGGGAATTGCTGTTTGGAATCTTGCCTATAATAAACAAGTTTGGGGTTCTTCAGAAGGAACCATGATCTGGGGCCGATTTCATAAAGCTCTACGACGCGTCGCAACTCGATTTGCGACGCGTCCTAGCCGCGACGCGTCGCATCTATGCGATGAGTCCATAGAGAAAGGATGCGTCTTAACTCTGCGACGTGTCGTAAGTTTTATGAAATCGGCCCGAGGTGTTCCAACTCATGCCACACCATTCGAAATTCATATAATTTGTTTCATATTCTGTTTCAGCTTGTTACGATTATTTGTTTCTGGAATGCCTTGAAAGGTACTGACGTGCGTGGGAACATTGTATGCTTTCCATTCAGAGACCTGACTTTTAATTTCCCCTTAATGACATCCGCTAGATGCCACACGTGGCTTTACCTTCAACATTCATCTTTATTAATCTCCAAGTTGGAAAGTTTCTGGGAGTCATCTGTGGGAGTACTGGAAACATGGTGTATTGTATGTTTACTCGTGTTCGAAAAGAGAACGGATAATCACGTCAAGGGGGCGTCCATAAATTATGCTGACGCACGAATGAGGGGGGGGGGTAGTTGGTCGGATGCGTATGTACGTATACGATATGCGTACATCGGGAAGGTGGAAGATTAGTGTACGTGTACCGCACGGACACGAAACATTTGCGTAATCATATCACGCGAAAAGAGAGGGAAAAGCGAGAAAAGCACCGGGATTTTATTGTTGGGGTGTTTGTTTGTTTGTTTGTTGTTGTTTTTTCCCTTTTTTTATTTATTCAACATATAAAAAAAAAATAGTTAAAATACGCCTGTACTCCTGTAAGCCCGGCCTATACAAACCTGTTATCACGTTGGTCATTTATTTCACAATTTGGAAGCGACGTCCTAATTACGGTACCGGCCCCGATTACTGTGACATTTTAATGATGCTAAAGCAAGGGACCATGAGAAGTGGAAAACCTAATGTGGAATGCGTATATGCGTACAGATCATGAACGGGCCATGGGGTGGGACCACTGCGTACGCCATGCGTACAGGCGGGGGTGTCTAAAAAGACGGCATTTCGTGCGTACGTGCTTTATGGACGGCCCCCTTGAACTTTAATGGCCGCGTGACTCTCACCGGGTAGCTTCAATGTTCTTATTTCACTACAAGTGGGATATTTGCCCTTCTGTGGGGAATTTTGACATGGTCCAAAAACTGTTAACCATGTCAACATTTAAACACAGTCACTGAAGCCAACGTAGGACCCGTACCTTGGCAATATTAGTAGTCAAACAGCCATAATATGCACTGATTGTGTTCACTTCGTTGATTTAGCTTTAATACATTGATTGCTGATCGATATTTCACTCTGAAAGGCAATGCAATGCTCGGACATTCATAAGGCTGCTTTAGACTCTTATTTCCTCCCATTAGTGTGTCGCCGGATGATGGCCTTAGCCTACATATAATTATACCAAACGGTCGATTCAAATACAGATTTAAGGTCTTGATCGAATAAAGTTGAGCTACGGCTTAAATTCCCACATAATTGTCAAGGGCACTGTGGCTATGGCTCTTCCCATTGACCCTGTGTCATTTCAGCCGTAGCCAAAGGTAAATTTGGGGTCAGTCGTCCCCTTTTAAAAGTCGCTAAGTGGGTCTGACCCTGAACTAAAAGGGGTTTACAAAACCGCGGCTCAGGCTCGGGCTCAGGCTCCAGCTCTGACATCCATTATTATGCTGAAAATATAGGTTATGGTTTTTCATTGAAGCGTTTTCCTTTTCAAACTAGAGAATCTACTTCCGCACCGCTGCTAGCCTCTATTTTGATACCCGTTATTTCAGAATGGGTTCATGAAAATGAAGCCGGAGCCTGAGACAGAGCCTGAGACGGAGCCTGAGCCTCCGTTTCGTAAACGCCCTTTGATTACTTGATCCCGCACCTTGGCAGTATCTGATATAGAAGCGCATCTGTCCTCTTCTTCTCCTCCTCAAGCTGCTTAGTCCGTTCCTCTACCATCACCTCCAGTTGGTCCGTGTATTTCTCCATCATGTCTACCATGTTATCGATCAGATTTCCTTTCCTGTAGAGGGCGGCAGATTTCAAAATAATAAAGTTATTGGTGGCGCTCTGCATGTCGGCTCTTGTGTCAGGAATGGCGGCAAGGGGGCGCTATTCACATTCACCAGGGGTGCGTTCCGCTTACGCGAACGTTGCCAACGTACGCCAACGTTTGCAAACAATTTCGGGTGGAACGAGTTGTGCGCGGCAAACGTTGGCGGGCGTTAGCAACAATCCGCGAACATATTTCTGAGATGTTCGCGGATCATTTAAAAATGGCCGATACTTCCAAGATGGCGGAAAAGTAAGCAGACGACGAATTGTTTTTATGACGAAAGTAAAAGGGAGTAGGCCTAGAAAGTTAAGATTGAACATTTAATATTGCAATCTCCTCAATTATTTGGGATGCTGCAAGCCATACAATATCATAACTACTGTCACTAGTGTCACGACTGGACGCCGCCATTTTGACGTTGTGTTGCCCGCGCGCTCACAATCGGTTCCGGTTGTACGCAAACGTTGCCGCTAACGTTGAGACATGTTCGCGCAAGCGGAACGCAGCCCTGGTGTCCATTTTCTGGTGGCTGTATTTATTGCATAGATTTTCTCACTCTTGTTCTTGATTTTTGAGTTTAAAACTTTGTATTCAGTCCTTTAGGGGATATCAGGAATAGAGTGAATATCATAATTCTTGCGAGATTATTCTTCATATCATTGGTGTCATATCCCATATCAGCATCCGTGCATTTTTGTATGGATTTACCGAGCATTTTCAAATTCATTCGGTGTTTCATTTTAACCTGAAATTAATTTAGAAAAAAAAGTCTAATCCAAACAAATGGAGTTTATAATAGGAATATTTTTATAATCACAAGGATGTGTTTTTTTTTCAAGACAAGTGATAAACTGCTGCAAACTTCTCATGAACAGCCTTTGAGGACGATTCTGTTAGGATTGAAACGCGTCAGGCCCTCCTAACTCTAAGATGTATTTTCCTATTAAATTTTATCCTTGCACTGTGCCAAGTTGTTTCGTCTTCGGCTTAATTCAACTTCTTCAGTGGCAATATTTCTTTCATGTACACATAATAATGCACAGTCCGTTCGTGAGCGAGAAACCAGGCAAAAGCCCTCGTGTTCCATTGTGGGCTATTACATACGAGCATCTCCCATTATCTTACGTCACGAAATTGCACAGAGTTGTCTGCTGCCCCCAATTGATGAAATTCGGAGAATCTGAACTCTTGGGAGCTGACGGCTGACAGACTCTCCAAGTGTGATTTTTTTATGTCACGTTTTTCAATGATTATAGTACTAACAAATAAAGTGAGGTTTGTCAACTATAGAATGACCTCTTTAAAGACATTCCCCTTGTGGAGCCAATTTCATAGAGCTGCTTAAGCACCAACATTTGCTTAAGCACCAAAACCTAAAATTCAAAAATCAGCATGCCAGCAAAATTCCCTATTAATTGTTATGCTCAGCAAAAAATGGCTGAATGCCAAGTCAAAAGCATGCAGTAAAAATCACCTGAAAATTTGGTTGGTAATCATGTTTGATCAAGGGAGACTTTTCATGCTTAAGCATTTTTTTCATGCTTACCGGTAAGCAGCTCTATGAAATTGGCGCGTGGTGTGAATCGGCAAATGAGCTATAGCCTAGGCCTACTTACCTTCCATGTGAACACCTTCCCAAATCTTTGATAACCGTCGCCATGGATGGTCTGGCCTCGGGATCCGGTCCCCAACATTGATTCATGAGCGTTCTGAGTCGACTGTCCACCGACTCGGGCAGGACGGGCCTAAATGGCGGGTCTTTGCAGGCCTTGATCAAATCGAGAACATCTACCGAGATTCGTAAAAAAAAAAATAGCATAATGGAGTAACAAACGTAATCAAATAATGGATGTCACTATTCAGCATTTTCATTCATGGAAATATCAATATTAATGTATTACGTGCGCAATAAAAAAAACCCATGTCACTCATAAAGTCACTTTGCAAACTTGTTTGTTTTTTTTAGAACAAAATTGTAAAGGTTTTCTCCTGTTGAATGCGATTGTGTATCTTTTTCAAGAAGACAATTCGAGAAGGGACAATTATTATAGAGTAATTATAGCGACAACCGTCCAGCGACAACCGCCTGAAGCTGCTTGACATCTCAATTTAAATTAGACAATCTGTGCATGACACGATTGACGTAAAGTCTATTTGAACTTCCCCTTGAATGCAGACCGTGAGAGTCAATTGAGTAGCTAGTGATGTACCACAGAATCCAAAGGTCAGGGAGTGGATAGTAAAACGCATCTCTAACTGCTTGGTATAGCCCCTCACAAACGGTCAGGTTTGATTGACTAGCAGTCAGTATATTTCACTAATTATCTACCATCTCAATGAACCAGTTTCTCCACAACTAACATCACTGACGTCGATCACGAGATTATAAGAAATGGCGTTCGGATGCGGGGGAAATGCGATTTGGACAGTAGGTGCCGCAATTTGATCGACTTATCGATTAAAATCCATTAGACATGTCAAAGAGGTTTACGAAACAGAGGCTCTGGCTCAGGCTCAGGCTCCATTTTGTGGATCCATTCTAAAATAACGGCTATCATGAAAGAGGCTTTTTGGCTGCGGTTTGGAAGTAGAATCTCTGGTTTGAAAAAGGAAAACAGAGCTTCAGTTTCAGTGAAAAAAACACAACCTATATTTTTAGCATTACGATGACAGAGCTGGAGCCGGAGCCCGAGCCTCCGTTTCGTATTAACCCCATGATAACTTTGCCTCACCTTGATTACTATTGATTAATCCTGATAAGTTTCTTTCTCACTAACTTCCTCTTACTAAGGTCCTTAATTATCAAGGTCCCCAATATTCAGGTAAAATGTTTCACTGTTTTACTAAACTCCAAGCTCTCCATCTTGATATTAACATCCTCTGTCATTAAGGCCCTCTGTTAGACAGGTAAAGTTTATTTTGTTGACCTTGTGGCAAGACCCTTGTGATAGGTTCTTCATCTAAAGGAGGCGCATAACAGACCTGAGGTCGATTTCACCAAACTCATCGTAACTTGCTATCAATCGTAGGACTTATGATGCATTGCAGCTCCACGTAGAAGTCGACGGATACGATGGGTTATCCTTCGAATGTCGAGTTACGACCGATCGTAGGGTTTCGTGAAATCGACCTCTGTTGTCGTTTTCACGGAGCCCTGCGATAGATCGTAACTCGAGTTTTAAAGGAAAACACATTGTAGCCTACGCACGGCTGCAATGCATCATAAGTCCTACGATTGATAGTAAGTTACGATGGGTTAGGTGAAATAGACCCCTGGGTATTATCTCCAGATTTATACCTTCCGCTGGTAGTTCCACCATACAGTAAGGCGAATCACGGAGGAAGATCTCCTGTAGCAGGATCCCATAGGAATACACATCACCAGGCTGTGTGCCTTGTAGTGACGGCTGTGCCATGTTGAGTAGCTCCGGTGCTATAATCAGGTTTCCTGTTTAGGACAAATAAGACAAGCAAATAGAAAATGAATTAAGATATAAGCAGATTTATATAATATTGGTAACATGGTAATCACTTGAAGAGAATGGTACGTTTTTTGTCCGAGTTGGGGCGCTTTTTAGACTGCCAATGCAGCACAGCAGCCAATTTCACAAAAGGATAAGACAGATCATAATATGCATATCAATCTTAATTGCTAAGCAATTAAGTGCAAGGTATCTCGTAAGGTCTCAACGTTTCGACTAGCCTGCTCTAGTCATCATCAGAAGACCATGATCTTTACTCATTACAAAGTTGGCTGTATGGTCTGTCAGCATTAAACCAACAATCCGAAGGGCTGTTACACTGTTATACAATGGGCAAACACTCACTGGCACATATCGCTTCCTCACTGAACCGGTTGTCCTCTGCACCCTCCCGTAGTTTGATCAAGCCAAAGTCGCTGATCTTACAGACCCAGCGGCTGTCCACTAGACAGTTGGTCGACCGTAAGCTGCCATGAGAATGGACGACAGACGAGTGCAGATGGTTCAAACCCTGTATTATAAGGACCAAAACAAAGTCATGAAAATCCATAGTTGTTAACGGAAATTTGTTTGGAATCAAATTTCAACGGTGAGAGTGACGTGCTGCAAAGTTTCATTACTGATCATAATGAAGATCGTAGGTGGCGTTTTGCAAAGACGTTTTGTTACATTTCGATCAGATCGCATTTAAATTTGGTGAGAAACCAAAACAGAAATCTTCACAGATTTACGTATAACTTGCAGGATATGAAGATGGTTGTGGTAGAAACATACCGTTAAAAAAAATGTCCGCCTGAAATGGTATATTTATCCAGAAATTAGTAAAACAGCGACCGAAAATCTTTTTTATCCTTTAAAAGATCAAAAATAAAAGAGAAAAGACTGTTTTTCACTGATTTTTCAAAAAGTGGGCACCGTATGGGATGACTGTTGCTGTATCTGTCTTGATATTTTTGCCCATGAATCTGTATTTCTTAAATACTAAACCAAAGTATGATATTATCTTTAAGTGGGTCCCATACTGTGTTCATAAACACGACTTTCGGCGCTTTAAGAATTTCAAGGGCAAACTTGATTTGTTTTTCTCCATGTGCATTCTGCAGAAAAGCCTTGCTTAGCGTAGCATGAAGGAAAACTCTCCCGTAAAATATGCTTACCGTAAGCAAAATATTGTCTGCCAACGTAAGTGTGGAATTTTTGCTTTATACGGTAACGGATTCAATGAAATTGGGCCTAGTTGGTGTCAGATAGTGCTTACCTTTGCAACATCCAGTGCAAAGGACCATTTGAAGAGATAGTCCAACTTGATATGGTCATTGTTCAGCACATCCTGTGTTGAGAAAAGCAATTATACCAAGTTGGCAACTGTAATATCTACCTCAGATTCAAGCTATACATTCCCACATACTTTCCACTTAACGATTTCCCCATTGACAACTAAAGGGCCTTTTCACACGATGCTAAAACAAATTAAATAGTTTGCGAGTTTTTCCTCATATTAGAGATATCTTGAAAAGGTTTATCGTGTGAAAGGGCACCGATGTTTGAGAGTGACCGACGTCCATGGAGAATCCTTGAGAAAATTCTCAAGCATGAGAAAAACTCGCAAACCTAGCGAAAAAGGTCTCTAGTCTACTCTCTAACGGATTGGACGATTTGGGGGAAAACTCACCGAAACAACTTTAATTTTAAGTCTAGTCCAAACGGCTAAAGGAAACTTTCCTCTCTGTTGAATCAGAATACCGTCTCTTTCAATCCAACCAATTGACCAAATATCACTTGTTTTCACTACACTGAATCTTCAAGTGTGTGTCTGTTTGATTACATTAGGATGGCCTGAGTGACCCCGGAAGCTGAAACTGCTTTCCGTGCATGCGTTTGCCGAATTTCTACCTGAATTCACCTGAGTTTTAAGCAATCACTTTAAGGTATATAAGGTTCACCGCGCACATTACTTACCTGCAGACTGCCGCGACTGCAGTATTTGTACACGATGCATACTTTGGCAGGTTGTACGCAGGCACCAAGAAATGGATTGATATTTGTGTGATGGAGGTCCCGAAGCTATTCATGCAAAAGAAATTATTCGAAAGGAAAATAAAAACAATTCCGATTATAAATGTACAGTGGTATTCACCGTAACACACGTGATCGTACTTTCTATCTTTGGTGCCTAAAATGCCATTATAAGCCGGGCACGACTCCCAATTAAAGGCAGCTGTGATTTGTCTATGGTTCGTCCATATATCAACAAGTCATAGAATGCCATAAAATGAGGAGACAATTATTAGTTATTACTGTTTGCTTATGCAGTAATTGTTTTTAAACTGTGTTTATTAGTTAATAGCATTTGTATGGCTAGGGTTTCTTTTGCTGCTGTCTATGACAAGTTTTCATTGTGGGGTCAGTCGAGGGTCAAAACAGAGAAATGGCGAGGTTAACATTGGTTTAGTCAGTTAGTTTGGAAGTATTATTTTGTCAACGTATCTTTGCCGTTTGAGGGCGCTATTCATACCGCTATCCATAAGTGCAGCGAAGGGAGCTGATGAAAACAACGAGGTATAGCATGGCAATGAATATCACTGTACTGTAGTGCAGATACCTATTAAAGAATTACTTGAATTACTGAGTGGAATACGTTTGGAGAAAATCCAGCCATAAGTGACAATTGTTTTCCACAATTCCGTTAGGTCACAGTGGTGAAGTGTTTGTAACACCAATGACGTCACACATTTCCTAACGAATATAAAAAATAGGAATTTGCAGCAAAAATCTGACATCAAAATGCAGCATGAAGAGACTGTGTAAAATAAATGACTCCACAAAAACGTTGTTGTTTTTCTGGATGCTCGAACCCATGATTGCTTATCATTTACATTGTGATTTTCGGTGACCCCCAACCGGGGGTAGGATCTTGTTTGAATTGGAACAGACCATGTACCAATAGAGCCAGGGGTCGATTTCACCAAACTCATCGTAACTTACTATCAATCGTAGGACTTATGGTGCATTGCAGCCCTACGTGGGATACGCCCTCTACGATGGGTTATCCTTCGTAACTCGAATTACGATCGATCGCAGGGCTTCGTGAAATCGACCCCAGGAAGAGCGGTAGAACAGACTCACCTGTTTAAATTCCTTGAGTATTTCCCTGTTGATATTAATGGTTGTCTTGTTGATGGGTTTAATAGCCACCCAAGCCCCTTGGTAGCGCCCAACCTTGGTGAAAGCATTGGCACTGTACAGAGATACTGCACTGCCATCGATGTTGTTGCGAGCATGATCGCTGATCTGAGACGAAAACTGTTGTGGAAAAAAATAAAAATATGTTCATCATTTCCGATAATGGTGTAAAATGTCACACCTTTTTCTTCTCTCTTTGTTTCTCGAAAATATTCCTTTCCTGCACTGATCTGATTTTGGTGTTGCTGTAGTTGTTAGTTTGGGTGTTACTGTAGCTGTTGGTGTTGTTGCTGCTGCTACTGTTGGTGTTGCTGCTGTTGTTAGTGTTGTTGGTGTTGCTGCATGCTGCTGTTAGTTATGGTGTTGCTGCTGTTGCTGCTGTTTAGTTTGGGTGTTACTGCAGCTGTTGGGGTTGCTGCTGCTGTTGTTCTTGCTGCTGTTGTTCTTGCTGCTGCTGCTGCTACTGATGTTGTTTTTGTTGTTGTTAGTGTTGTTGGTGTTGCTACATGCTGCTGAAATTTTTGGTGTTGCTGCTGCTGTTGCTGCTGTTGATACTGATCTGATTTCTGCCTTATAAGGGCAAAACCCACTCGGCTGCCTTCGCTTAAAGGTACGATCATACTTTTGTAGCATACCGAAACAGAAATCTACAAAGATTTACCTATAACATACAAGGTTTAAATATGGTGATGACAGAAACATATCGTTCACGCGTGTATGCCTGAAATGTTGTTTTTATCAAGAAAAGAGTAAAACCAATGGCCAAAAAAACAAATTTTGATCTTTAAAATTTAAGAAAAATAACGGTGAAAAGATTCTTGAATACCGTGGCCGTTTTTCACTGTTTTCTCAAAACGTGGGCACCGTATGGGACTGGAAATTTCACAAATGACTGTTACTGTATCTTACTTGATATTTTAGCTCATGAATCTGCGCTTCTTAGACAAAAACCAAAGTATGTTACCTTTAAGCCATCTCGACTAATTTGTTATTTCCAACCGAAAGGCAACGTCAACAACAATGAAACAGAGACCATAGAGGATACATGTTAATAGGAGCGTACCGTAGATGTTTGCTCAATATCCCTTTGGGGTGATGTAAAGTGAATTTGTGCTGATATGAAAGAATTTGTATTCATTTCCACGTGAAGCCAGTTCATTGTTCTAATCCCTCGTGCATTAGGACTCATTCTGTCTCTGTTTAAGAGAATGTTTTCCTATGGACAGTATATTCATTGGCTATGTAAAATATTAACGAGCTGAACTACAAGGGTATAGCATACATTAGCTTAATATTGCACCTGTGTGCATAGTCTCGTATACACTCTGCACATGTTGGTTAAAGGTAATTCTATACTTTGATTTTTGTCAAAGAAATGCAGATTCATTGGCAACAACATAAATAAAATACAGTAACAGTCATCTGTGAAATTCCCAGTCCCATACGGTGTCCACTTTTTCAGAAAACAGTGAAAAAACGCCCATGATATTTCAACATCTTTTCACCGTTGTTTTATATCTTCCGAAGATCAAAATTGCTTTTGGTTATTAGTTTTACTCTTTTCTGGATAAATACAGCATTTCAGGCAGAGGAAAAATAACGGTATATTTCTCCCATCACCTTATTTAAAGTTATATGTAATTCTGTGGAGATTTCTGCTACGGTATGCTACCAAAGTATGAAAGCACCTTTCAGACCTTCACTACTGATTAAGTACCAAATTCAGCCAAAACGCAAATCTTTGCAAATCCTATAATTATGCTCCCTTTAAAGCTAGTAATTTAGGTCTACGCCAATCATGTTCACCCGGGCCCACTCCCATTTAATATACAGTATAATATACATGTATAATGATAACCACGCATTTCTCTGTCTTCCCCTTAGAACGTGCAATCATGTATAGTATAGAACACATACAATAAATTGCACGAAGACATGATTTTCCCGTTTCAGTATATTCCAGGACTTTTCGTGGATATTAACATCTCAACTGAAATGGTCTATTTGTTTATGAAACCATTCATAATTTATGTGACCCACAACCCATATTGTTTGTCACACCAGCTGAGTATAGTCAAGCAATCAGTGGAGATCAATTAACTGTAAATAATTATCAGAACCAAGCCCTTATGTCCATCTGCATGTCGCGTACTTCCATTTAAATGTTGACAAATATTCTGGGCAATCGATGAGAGCAGGACACGCGATTTGACATGGGAGCTTGTTATAATTATAGGTCCATTCGTATTGTGAGGACATGTTACTGAATAGTGTTGCTGCTGCTGCTGCTGTTGCTGCTGCTGCTGTCAGTTTTGGTTTTGCTGCTGCTGTTGACGCTAATTGTTGTTGCTGCTGTTGGTGGTGCTGTTGTTGGTGCTGCATGTTGCTGATATAGCTTATGTTGTTTCTGCTGCTGCTGTTGCTGCTGCTGTTGTTGCTGCTGTTGTTGTTCCTTATTTTACTGCTGATGCTACTGCCGCTGCTGCTGCTGCCGCTTCTGCTGCTGTTTGTGCTTCTGCTGCCGCTGATGTTGCTGCTTCTGCTGCTGCATACTGCTTCTGCTGTTGCAGCTGCTGCTGTGTGTGCTTCTGCTGCTTCTGCTGCTTCTGCTGCTTCTGCTGCTTCTGCTGCTTCTGCTGCTTCTGCTGCTTCTGCTGCTTCTGCTGCTTCTGCTGCTTCTGCTGCTTCTGCTGCTTCTGCTGCTTCTGCTGCTTCTGCTGCTTCTGCTGCTTCTGCTGCTTCTGCTGCTTCTGCTGCTTCTGCTGCTTCTGCTGCTTCTGCTGCTTCTGCTGCTTCTGCTGCTACTGCATGTTCTGCTGCCGCTGCTGCTGCTGTTGCTGCTATTTAATAGCAATCCACTCTAAGATGACCTTCTTAATAAAATACATGCTTAAATTGTTCGGCATGGTGGAACTTTACAGTAGGAGCCATTCATTAATGTCACTAAGCACCGTCCGTGTTCATGCGCAGGTCTTTAAATGTCATATCATAATTGAACCGGTTTAATATTATTTTCATATCCCGTACCATACCTTGGCACTGCCTTTAACACAGAATCATTTCGTGTCTGCAACTGTACAATGTCATTACCGTATCCGTATAATTCATCATTATGTTAATGGACAAGGCTGCTACTATGCACGATGTCCAAAATTCACAAATCACACCGGTCGAGACCTTAATTATATTTCCTTTTAATCTGGAATCGAGGTCCTTTCCTTGCGTGGTTTCATTAACACTGTGGCCGGTGCATCTAATATTGCATGCGTTACAGTTGGTTCTAGAATCATTGTTATAAACCTCTTAATTTTCTGCGGGTATTTCTCGCTGTGTATATTTTTTCCAGATCACTAGTCAAAGCAATCACAGGATAGAGTGCTTGCTCTGCGTCGGTTAAAACTGCCGTCTAACCTTGATATTTTTTTTCCTTCACGTACGGTGCAAAGGAATATTTTCGAAACCATTACCCAATTCAAATACCCTGGAGATTGTAACAGTCAGCCATTATAGACGAATGGCAATGAGTGAATCAAACTGTACATATATTATCCGCGTTTAGAAATTCGCCTTTTTATGCGATGGCTAGCTTGTTTTTATTTTGCAATATCACCCTGTACTTGACCGCACTAGTGCCAATGAAAAACTCGCCCCATTTCACAAACGGACATACATAACGGAGCTCCACGTGTGCCATTTCACTTGACCAGATAACCACATAATGTATAAGTCGCCTTATTAACCCATAAAAGTCGACTTATCGGGATAATTTATCCGTGCAAGATGACTTCGTGAAAACTACGAAGTCGACATATCCTGATAATTTATCTCGCTAAGACGACTTACTGAAAGAAGGAAGTCGACTTGTCCTGATAGTTTACCTTGTAAAGACGACTTACTAAAACTGAGGTTAATTACCAGGATAAGACTACTTCTGCATTTTCGCTAAAAGTCATCCTGTTGAGATAATTATTGAGACAAGACGACTTTTACCACTCCAAAAGTCGACTTGGCGAGATAAATTAAGTTGTTATGTACATATGTGGAATGTGGCACTCATAGTGCTCCGTACAAACAGGCATGATCTATTACCTTTCCCATACTGAACTCGTAGCTCGCACCAAACTTCCTTCTTGCGTGTTCATCATGGGAGAAGACGATATCCTCGTAGTTGATCTTCCATACTTGGCGTCTAAGTTCCGCCTCGTACCTTCGGTTCCTGAACCAAAAAATAGAGAAAAAACGTGTGACGTTTAATAACCAGTAGGTTTTTCAGCCGCATAAACTTACCAGGTTTTGCGTAACAAGTCTGGTACCCGCCGCAATTACCATGGACCTCGGCCTCCAAGCTAGCAAACAAAAATCACCCCGAAAGAACCCTTCTCTCAAAAACAAATATGCCATGCAGCATGAAGTCAAATTAACGCTGGCCAGAAGCCATACAGAAATATAGACTGACAACGAGTACACAAAGAAGAAGAAAAAATTGTAGAAACAAACAAAATACTCAACAAACAAACAGACAAAATTTAACAAACCCGCCAAGCAAGCACCAAGCCTGCAAACCTCTTTTTCCCAAAAGCTGCTGGGTTACTTTCAAACGCCAATTATCAAAAACAGAATTCCGCGTGTCATGTCAATTTCTTTCATAAGCGTATGTATTATAATGCCATCAATTATATATTATTAGCTTACCTGTAGATGAACATGCCAATGGCGGAGACCATTACCATGAAGGCCACTGACGACACTACAATAATGGCGATTTCGGTGGCTGGAAAAGAGACCAATTTCAAAATTGACACAAATGTGACGACTCAACTAAATGTAGTATTTACAGCTATATGGGTGCGTTCCTTCAGCTTCCACGAATCAACGCCTTCCAACCTCGTCGGCACCCTCTAGATTGTATGGTGCTGTATATACGACCATTCCAGTCAGGGCTGCCCCGTGGAAGCTAAACGAACGCACCCGATATGAGATACCGTTAAGTGTGATATAATATCGCAAGCAAAATAGTTTGTTGTTTGGTTATAGCAGCAAGTATTATATATCATTCAAGATGTATAGTCGGTTAGTAATAAATTAAAACCCTACTTTTCCCAAATCCTCCAATTTTAGTATGATTTTGCACACACCCTAGGGGGTTAGGAGTCATAGAGAACTTATATTTGACCATTCTTTGGCTGTTTCCAACCTGATATTTACAATGTGCGTAAATAAGAAACCATTCTTGATGAAACGAACGAATCAGAAAGGAACATTTCACAATTTGATAATAAAATGGTTTCATTCCACCTGGTTGGGTAATAATATTGACAACTATCGATTTGCTATAGGAATATCTGCCATCCTTAATCTTGCATTATGACTGCTGCTGCTACTTATATACAGATACTTACATGACAGTCCTGGTGGGCAAAGCACGTTGTCCCATCCACAAGGAGGTCCATCTGCCGGTTGCTTAGTACCTCCTCCTGGCCAGTAAATCGGCCGTCCCAGGTCCACATACTCCTGCTCGCTGTGTAGGCGATGAGGAATATTACATATTAAAAAACACAGAAACAGTCCGAGGACTATAGGCATTCTCCCTCCAAAAACCCCAAAATATTTTCTCTAGACGTAGTAAATTTTTAAAGGTAATATCATACTTTGGTTTTTGTCAAAAGAATACAGATTCATGTGCAAAAATATCAAGGCAGATACAGTCTGTGAACATTTCAGTCCCATGCAGTTCCCACTTTTTGAGAAACCGTGAAAACCGGTAACTGTATTTCTTAAGTCATTTCTCTTTTATTTTTGATCTTTTAAAAGATCAAACAGGTTTTCGGTTGTTGTTTTACTCTTTTCTGGATAAATACAGCATTTCAGGCGGAATAATTTTAACGGTATGTTTCTACTACCACCATCTTCATAGTTCATACCCTGTAATTTATACGTGAATCTGTGAACATTTCTGTTTTCGGTTTCTTACCAAAGTATGATACTACCTTTAAAGCAGACACGTTTTATAATTGGCAATTCCACAGCAGACAGTCGTGGAAATAAAATAAAGAATTGTTTGTTTGTTTTTCATATACAACAACAGCATGTGGAATCCTGAATGTCAGGGTCATTGCTATGACACATTGAGTTTGCTATCACGTCTACGTAATAATTAGGTAGTTTGGCCAATCTTATACCAACGTGTTAAGGTTAAATGAATGAATAGGGAAACACCGTGCATGTGCATGCATAATCATTTCGGAGTCTCGAAGTGGGAAATTTTGCATAACTGCAATAAATGAATACAATGTGCAGTTGTGCACCGTCATGCTAGGTGTTATTTGGTTTTGTAATTTGTGAATGCACGTATAACATTGGGAAGAATGGACTTTGATTGCGTGTGGTTATAGCCCATACGCCTTTTAATATTCACGGTGCATCCATCCTACATTCGAAGCAGTGCGATAAAACCGAGGCTTGGTTTTAAAATAGTCTGGTGCCCGTTTTCTTTTTTAAATTTGGTGTCATCTTTTCCAACGGGTATACAAGGAAGGTGACGATATGGATGTACCGTGAATAAGGCCAATAGGCATTATTGTCACGACTGCTTCAGTGTCAAAATTTCAAATTCGCTATACACATCAGTGTGATTTTGCTGTAATTTGAATCCAGACATTCAGACTTGATAGGGACAGGAGAAGGCCTACATGTCTTCAGCCACATGTGTAGGTGTAAGTTAGTCTGGTTCCCAGACTCCCGTTTCTCCCGACTATTGTCTGTCAAGGGTGCATCCAAGTAAAATAATAGTCCCAAAATCCGTCCGCCGAGCTCATTAATAATAGTTACGCACTCAATCATATTATAAATCAGAGAGTTCTGAGAGCTATGAAACTGAGGGATTGAAGAAATGGGGCACTTCATGGACCTCCTGCCTGAACTCTGGGCTTCCATTTGTGACCATTGTGATACAATTGGGTGAGAAAGTGGGCCTATTTCAGCCGCTTTGCAAAAGGATGTTTTTTTGAAAATAACTTCTTTGACTGGAGTGATCCATACCACGTTTTAGGGGTGGTCAGCTGAGAATGAGTACGCATGTATCTCAAAAATGCAATGGTCAGTCTGCCATAAAATGAAAAAAATGAAAGGTGACGTGTTCATCATCATTTCTCTGTGAAACTTGAACACCTGTGAGAGTTCTGAGTATTTTTAAATGATCTTTGAAGTATTAGGATTTATCACTGTTGTCTATGGGAGTTTATTTACATGGGTGCAACCTCAAATCTATACTTTTTAATAAGAGTCGTCTGGAAATCTTTGGGCAGGGAACCAGACTAGGGTATAAGTGTTAATTTAGTTAATTTTCTCATTTTATTCATGCCTGCATATACAATCTTAAGCCTCAACAGTCAGCCTAGATAATTATTTTGGGGCTCGACCGAGCGGTACCCATAATTGATCAAGATTCGTTCTCCTTATGTCTTCCAGCTGTACACGTGTCTCCCTTTGGACAACGTTTAATTGGTTCAAGAAATGCAAACGGCGAAGTCCCATCTCGGCTTAATCCCCCTCAGATTACCTTCTTGATTTATTCATGTCTTTCTTTCTCTGTAACCTTTATCACTTAAAGGTACATTACAGGATTGGTAACATGCCCAAACAGAAATGCTCCAATATTTACGTATTACTTTCAGGATATGAAGATGGTGCTGGTAGAAACATACCGTTAAAATATTTACGCCCGAAATGGTGTATTTATCCAGATATTAGTCAAACAAAGACTGAAAACGGTTTTGATCTTGTGCCGAGATCAAAACCATTCTTTATGTTTTATATAAGAAAAATTGAGTCGGTTTTCGTTATATTCTCGTCACTCAGATGTCCGATTGAGCTCAAATGTTGACATGTTTATTATTTTGTGTACATGTTTGATCAGAAAAAGTGTGAGTGCTGTTATGCGACGTTTACCAATCATGTACAAGTATTTTACCTTAATCGATATTTGACGTCATGAAGGGGTATTTCCTAGTGAATCAGTTGATTAAGGTCCAAGGCTCTTGTGTGTCGTTAACATGGTACTGGTATAACACAGGGCATGAATTGAATAAGCAATGATTCTCATTATGTTCATCTCAGGCGCTTCATGCTCGTCAAGGCAAAGCAAAAACCCATACCATGTCAATTGACGTTAATTATGTATTAATTTGTCGAGCGTGAAGTCACTCACAGCCATTAGACGACCGGCCAATTCTATGAATAAATGGCATTTGTAATCAGTTCATATGGAGCTGAGTGAAAAACACTATTAGTTGAATGCTGTGTCACACGGGCTTATTTGAGCTTGCATTCATACATGTATCCTTTATGCATTGTTAATTTCTGGTATCAAGCTAAACGAGAAACCGAAACTAAATGAATCCATGTCACAAAATTAGAATTTAAACTCAACTTAATATAAGTGAACCCCACTTTTGGTAAAACGAATAAAACTCTACGAAACGCACACCAATTAGAACGCCAGTCAGTTCTTGTTTTTCAAATTTTTCAAAATTAAACGTGACATGTACATTATTTTGCGACCATTTAATATCGTGTTACAAATATGGATTCAAACAAAAAAAGAATAATCGAATAATCAAGTAACTTGGACCGTTTGAACAAATTTGATCGAATTATTTTCGTCAGTGCTCGGTTAAAGACACGCCAGATTTGTACAGAATTTGCCAAATATGATATATTACTTTTTCCATGGAGCCAGCCATTCAAGTTTTATTCAGATGGCGATCGTATCCTCTTACGCCATTGGAGACAGGAAGCGCATAAAGGTATCGAAATACATCCTTGAATTAGAAGCCTCTCACAATAGGCTCTATATGTTTCTAAACCTGGAGCCAATTTCATATTGCTGCTTAGCACAAAAAGTTGCTTAGCACAAAAATACCTTGCCCAATAAAACAAACCACCATTGAAAATTCCATTTGATATGCATGGTCAGCGAACAACAGCCAAATGACAATTGCAAGTGATACACAACACATGGACATTTGGTTGTTAATCCTGTTGTTGTTATAAGACAGAAATGTCATGCTTAGCGGATTGTTTGTGCTAAGCAGCTCTATGAAATTGGCCATTGGTTGTTGAACCACTGCGCAAATTTGGTTTCCCATCCCCGTCTCCAATTGGAAACAAATTAAACAGACCTGGGCGTCACACGATCGTATCGACCGTCGATATTGGCGACCGTTGAGTGTCATATCCACTACAATCGTGTTGTAGCACTTCCGTTTCGCTCCCCACCGATCTTATCATCATCGACGAGAATGAAAGAGAAAAAAATCCGTCTTCTCGGAAGTTCCCTTGCACACAATCAAAACAGCGTCGCAAAGTGGCCATCTTCATTCTGAATGGCATGTGCGCATTTTTCGTTTTTCTGCATCATGCACGTGCACGTATTCCGTAATGAATCCGTCCCTGAGTATATACATAGCTAATATGAAATCCGGCTTTTTATTCCTGGCTATGTAGACATGTGTATAGTTACAGCATGGTTACAGTGTGTAGTAGCAATACAAATCGTTGTTGGTTACTTAGGTTTAACGAAACGGCATACGTGTTCATAGGCTCACTACAGAATAACTACAAAACGCGACGGAGAAAGCTCACGGACTGCGCGTCAAATTTCTCTTTTGTTTTTCTCCCTATCTCTCGATCATTTCCAACATTCAAAATTTCACTAGACTATTCACAACCTCATTACCCCGAATCGCTATATTGTCATCTTGTTTATGTAGTTCCTTATTCTGTATGTGGTCATTATAATTATTTAATTTATGTAATTATTATGTAAACATTAAATGGAACTGTTTTGTAGGGTTGTTTTCTTTGGTTTTTATATTTATTGCAATAAAGTTCTAGTTGAAAAGTCGATCATTTCCCTCATTAAGCGCGCTGAACAGGATGTATTACCGTACCTTTAAAATCTGTACTTAATGCCAAAAATGAGAGTATCGTTATACTGAACGTGATTACGCGAATATGATATTGTTTGAATCGGAAGCAGATTATAAATTAATTCATCCCTAGACAGACTTGTTTTAAAAAGCCACCACCTGCTGGACCTCTTCCTGATACAGAACAAACACTGCGAGACTGGCTTCGTATTGAACGTACAGGTGCTTCAGTGTCCTCGGTAGTACGGTATCAATATCAGCAGGTGGGATTCAACTCGTTAAGTCATCGCCAAATATTGACAATAATCACGGCTCTTGGGGATGGAAAGGTTCAGTCGTGGATGCACGTTGGGTGACAGGACGGAACGGAAACGGGGACAGACAGGCTGAACCGCCGAGATGAAGGAATGAAGGCCGGGTGAACTGGCACCACATAATTAACCTCACGAGTCTCCTGATGATGACTAGAGTAGGCTGATTGAAACGTTGATACCTTAGAAGAAGTGCGAACGAAATAGAAGTGCGAAAGTACGAACGATTCTTACATGGTGTTTCCGCAAACCGATCCACATAACTTCACGTGATATACCCTGAGTAACCTCACGAGTCTCCTGATGATGACTAGAGTAGGCTAGTTGAAACGTCGAGACCTTACGAGAAGTGCAAACGAAATAGAAGTGCGAAAGTACGAACGATTCTCACATGGTGTTTCCGCAAACCGATCCACGTAACCTCACGTGATAGACCCTGAGTAACCTCACGAGTCTCCTGATGATGACTAGAGCAGGCTATTCGAAACATTGAGACCTTACGAGAAGTGCGAACGAAATAGAAGTGCGAAAGTACGAACGGTTCTTACATGGTGTTTCCGCAAACCGATCCACATAACTTCACGTGATAAACCCTGAGTAACCTCACGAGTCTCCTGATGATGACTATAGAGCAGGCTAATTGAAACGTTGAGACCTTACGATAAGTGCGAATGAAATAAGAAGTGCGAAAGTACGAACGATTCTTACATGGCGTTTCCGCAAACCGATCCACATAACCTCACGTGATAGATCCTGAGTAGGGGAGAGGTGCCCTTGATCCAATAGCGCTCCGCACTACTAATGACGTCACACGAGTGATTTGGCCAGCGCGCGCATGTACACAATTCCCGGATGTCAGACAAACTTCTCATGCATGCACAGAAGCACACTCACCACACTTGCCATGGTTGCAATGTTTGTCTGAGATCCGGTGTGCTATTTTTAGCGCAAGTGCGGAGTGCTATTAAGATGAACTGAGAACAGTGCGACTTACTTGTTGAAGTAGTGGGCCACTGTGGTTAACACCCCACCATGTAGATTCTGTAGCATGAGGTTTGGATGTCGATCTCCATACTCATCGATCACGACCTCACCATCAATACCTGCATGACATGACACAAGGCAGAAAAGAAAACAAAAACATGAGGGACGCCCTCTCTAGTTCACATTATTCATCAATTCATGTGATTTGTTCACGTGCACTCACAAGCACTGAGTATACAGTGATCATCCACGTCGGTGAAGGGCAAGCCTAATTTGCATATTATCTATTTCCCGACCACAAATCATTTAATATTTATGATTTACTGCGTTACCCGCTGCGAAATTGGATTCGATTCACCCTGCTAGTGGCATCTGCACTAGTAACTTAAGCAGGAGGTCGTGGGTTCGAATCCCACCTGAGTCAGCATGTGATTTTTTCACGTGCACTCACGAGCACTGAGTATACAGTGCTCATCCACGTCAGTGAAGAGCAAGCCTAATTTGAAAAACACGTTATTGGTAAAGCGGTTTCCTACGTCATTCCAAAGTATTCGTATTTCAAAAAAGACAGAGAGTTCAGTTCCCAACAGGAGAAGGGTGCTTTCCTTCAAGCACATCGGGGGAATTCATGATTAAATTACTGACAAAGTAACTACGCTTCTCTGCAACATTGCTCTCTTGCAAGAATTGAACTGGTACGCTATTTATCTTCATCTTTTCCACAGGTTTCAATGAAATTACTATCTTCGAGGCATTATAAGCGCTTTTGGCTGTGTAATGCGACCCGACTTTGTGTCGGGCCCTTTGAATTTCAGAGAAATTTGTAGACCTACCTGTGAAATTATTGCTGAACAGGTATCTACTGACGTTTCTGCCATATGTTGAATTGTCGATGGTCAGGCTCCGGTTCAGTGCGCGGGCGTAGAGATGCACGGCATCGTATAGGAGCGCAGCCTCAATCATAATCTGCATAGAATAAGAGATGTAAACATGATAGTTAGAAAAATAGCTTTTCAGCTGTTCTTTCTGTTTCGTTGTGAAGCATATTGAACAATCAACGCCATGGGTTCATACCCAAAGATGCCAGTGAGTTTGTACATTGCCATTCAAACCGTGGACTTATAACAAAAGGGACAATGTGGTCCATGTTTTGGCAAAAGGTCCGTGGACTTATAACAAAAGGCACCATAGAGTCCACGTTTTAGCAAAAGGTCCGTGGACTTATAACAAAAGGGACAATGTGGTCCACGTTTTGGAAAAAGGTCCGCAATTGGACAGCATGTGCATAACCAATGGAGCTTAAGTCCAAACAAAAGAGGAACAATAGGGGTCCACGGTTGCAGTTTAGACACGTGGGTGTGGGTGTGTCCTTGCTTTTGTATTTCTTTTCTTCTTCTTCAGGAATAAACAAACCTAATGATTAATTATATAGGAATGATACAGTTTTATGTATGTAGAATATTCGTTCCTGCAGAGATGTAACTGAACTATTTGGAAAATGCTGTACAAATCCGGCGTGTTTTAGCACTGACGAAAATAATTCGATCAAATTTAAGTATAATTGATTAATTACGGCGCCCCTCCGATAAGGGATTCGATTCACTCTGCTGACCCCAGCTAGCTAGTAAGTAGTAGGTCGTGGGTTCGAATCCCACCTGAGCTAGCGCATGATTTGTCCATGCGTGCTCAAAGGCACTTAGTGAAGTGCTTATCTACGTTGTTGAAGGGCAATACATTATTTGCATCAAATTTGTTCAAACTGCCTGACCAAGTTACTTGATGATTCGATTATTCGATTATTCGATTACTTGATTATCTTCAGTTCCATTTAAGTAGGTTGCGATTGTCAGTATCCGTCCTATTAGTATTTCACATCTCTTTGCATTCTCTGTGCCTAAGTGAATAAACAGTTAATTGATAACCTACCTCTCCATTGGGGTTGTCTATGAATACAGGTGAGTTAAATGGAGGCAGGGAAGATCGATTCCGTATTTCAGCTTCGAAAGCCCTGTACTCGGCCGATTCCGGTTTCAATAGCTTCACATCCAACAGACCTTGGGTATAGGACAAACAGATCACACGTAGACGGCGTCCATTTTAGTGTTCACATTCAATTAACGATTCCCAACAATGAAAAGATATAATCGAATTAAATAACGCACAATGGAGATTGCAATCCGTAGGCAAATTAATAAGTGGTGGAACTATTCTCTCTCAATATCTTCTCGGGGGAAAGTTAATGTCATATTGAACATTTTTCTACGGAACAATGAGGTTAATTGTGTGTTGATTTCCATTAACTCTCACTTTCACAAACGGGCTTGGGCTGTTAATGGCGTCGAAAGGGCGTCGGTGGAGGCTAATGGGGGTAGGGGATCATTTGACTCATCATGAAGGAGTTGCATCTCTGGCTCATGTGTGATGATGGTTTTTTTTTTTCACCCATAGTTCATGTTTCCCGTCTCAAGACACCCTCTCGCCCGTGTGCGTGCATTAGTTAGCCTACCTGTATATCATTAACTACACGTACATGCAATTAACAAAGTCATTTATATTGGCGCGCCATGCATGCATTGTGTGAATGTTTTAAGTTGTGTGCGTGTTATTTTTTAATCACTCCAAAACATGAAAACAAAAAACACGCATCCTGCGGTTTCTATATATAGATTTTAGTCAATTGTAATTACTTGTGGTCTGTGATTTAGTAAAAGTGTCTTTTAATTGATTGAAACAACAGTATAGCAGGTCTGTAACACGTTAGCAATCATCAGTGTAACCATGCTGATAATGACGTATAAATAGTTAACTAACGACAGGTCATTCACCGTGATGTTGTCTTAAAGGTAATATCATACTTTGGTTTGTATCAAAGAAACACAGATTCATGGGCAAAAATATCAAGACAGATACAGTAACAGTCATCTGTGAAAATTTCAGTTCCATACGGTGCCCACTTTTTGAGAAAACAGTGAAAACAGCCACAGTATTTCTTAAGTCTTTTTTCTCTTGTATTTTTTATCTTTTAAAAGATCAAACAGATTTTCGGTCGTTGTTTTACTAATTTCTGGATAAATACACCATTTCAGGCGGAAAAATGTAACGGTATAATTCTACCACCACCATCTTCATACCCTGTAAGTTATACATAAATCTGTGAACATTTCTGTTTTGGTTTCTTACCCAAGTATGATACTTCCTTTAATTGGACGTCTTCAAATAAACGTCCCTGAATTGTACACACCAATCCTTTTTTATTATGACCGTGTAATCTGGGGCCAATTTCACGGCCCTGCTTAGCAGAAACATTAGCTATAACCATGTCTTAATCAAAACAGGACTTACAAATTTCCATGTGGTGAGTACCACTTACGATTGTTCTTTGGCTGTTGTTCGCTGACCATGAATATCAAATGGCATTTCTAATAGTGGTTTGTTTTATTGAGCTGGACATTTTGTGCTAAGCAATTTTTTTATGCATAACAGCCTGCTCCATGAAATTGGCCCCTATTCGATAATTAAATTCGTAACACGTTTCCTACACCGGAATTGCTATACCGTCAGTTTATGTGCTTAGAAATAATATTTCCATGGTTCGCTGTAATATTCTGTCCAGCCTGATTCCAACTGGTCAAAGTGTTCCAGCGTGATATTTGGGTTTTCGCCTAGTCACCAATAGTCCCACACCATATGGCTATTTAATACTACACGTGGAACAAAAACTTTCTTAATTAATGTTTTCGACTTCATGTGACATTTTCTTTTTTCTATGAATCACATGTCCTTATCTTAAGTGAACGTCTCTTTACCTTGAGTACTTTCAGCCTTGTTGACGGCGAATTACATTATATAAAACAAAACTCCATGAAATGTACGTGCAATTACCGCCTGTTATTTCGCTTACACTCATTTAGTTTATCATCTACCTAAAAGCATGAACCATACACATCTTCAAGAAGACGGATTTGATGTCATTAATTCTCAAATCTTGGCAACCAAAGCAAAGTCCGCAATGTCTTGTCGAGACATGGCTCTATAAATCACTCGAACATGCAGGCAAGTCCTACTCAATGATGTCGGATGCCTAAGTTACTCTGAATTGGAATCCAATTGAAATGTCGTATTTATCTTTTCCATTTTAGCAGTGCCCGTTAGCACAAAAAAATAGGCCGTAACGGATTCCATGAAATTGGGCCCAGGGCAGTCTGCGTATATAAAGATAAATGCTTAAGTTCACTAGCATTGTGCAAGTTGGAGGCGTCTTGCCTGTACTCTCTTAAGGGTATCTTAATGAAATGGCAACCAAGATGACACACGCTGGATAGCTTCCCCCTAATGACCATATCGTCAGTGGTTGCATTCAATAGCCATTAGTATTATGGAGGGTAATGTCTCAATTGGCACGTTCACACACACCAAAAAAGTGCGACTATTTGGGTCGCGATTTGGAGCACGACCTACGATAGTCGCGCTTTTTGGTGTGTGTGAACGTGCCTAATACCTAATCTGGGTTTACCTTCAAATGCCATGAATGAATCGTTATCCCGATTGTCCGTCTTCTTTCGGATGTCTTTGCGGCCAGCCAGCGAGACCTCGGACGAGAAGAAGGCGTAAGTGCCGTCGATCATGTTGAGATCCAGGGCGTCTAGCAGGAACTCACGGACGTCTTGTCCGTAGGCCAGGATGATGAACACTGCAAGATATCATAATTAGATTGCTTATCATACGTGCTAATTATTATTTGTCAAAATTATTTTGTAGCGAAGATAATTTGTATCACAATGGAGGATATTTAAACGAAAATTATTATTTGTTCAGTTCGTTTGTAGAGAATTAATGAACATAGAATTCCTTGACCACCATTCTCACAGTCATGGTCATTGTCAAGGTTTCTGATTTTCAAGAGGATACATGGCAATTCCAGGGCTCCGTAGTATATTCTTGTCAAGGTACCTTGGGCCCTTTTTCAAACCTATGCCCTTTTCCAAACCTCGGCTCCGGCTTAGGCTCCGGCTCCAGCTCTGTCATCCATATGCAGAAAATACAGGTTGTGGTTTTTCACTGCGGCTAAAACTCTGTTTTCTTTTTCAAACCAGAGAACCTACCTCCGAACCGCAGCCATAAGCCTCAATTTTGATCCCCGTTATTTTAAAATTGACTCACGAAATGGAGCCGGAGCCTGAGCCGGAGCCGGAGCCGAGGTTTGGAAAAGGGCCCTAGGCTCCGGCTCAGGAGTCGGCCCGGCTCCATTTTGTGTAGTCTGGTTCCCTGCCCAAAGATTCCCTGACGACTCTTATTAAAAATCTTAGGTCAGGTATCGGCTACGGTTAAAAATAGAACATGACACAGCTGTCATGTCTGCGCAGGCGCGGAAGCTAGTTTTAGCGTTTACCGAGAATCAATTTTAGCATTCATTTTTGCACTTTTGTAAGCACATGCAATTTTATCTGGACAGAATAAGAAATCAAAGGGTGGGAAAAAAACCATACAACAAACTCCTCAAAAGTGCATAATAGGAAAAGTGCTCTGTTGTATGTGAACAATAATTATGCTCTATTTGGGCTAACTGTAGCCGGAATGTAACATATTTACATGACGTGTCTTTTCCTGAACAACGTGACCTCGCGTGACCTGTCGGAAATAGCCGAAAGTCAACGTTACTATCCGAAGTTGAACGAAAACGAGTTCGTAATGTTTCGGATTTTTCCGTAAAAGGCCAAAACTTGGTCTTTTTGGTCACGTGACCCTCCAGTACAGTAGCCGATACCGGACCCTATATTTGACAGACAATAGTCTGGCGCTTTTTGGGTCCGGGAACCAGACTACATTTTGTGAATCCATTATAAAATAACAGGTATCAAAATAGAGGCTTTTGGCTGAGGTTCGGAATAAGATACTCGGAATTGAACAAGAAAACAGAAATTCAGCTTCAATAAAAAGCTACAACAGTATATTTTCAACATGTGGATGATAGCGCCGGAGACCAAGCCTGAGCCGTAGCCGAGGTTTGGAAAAGGGCCCAGGGATCGATGTCACGAAGCCCTGCGATCGTTCGTAACTCTATAGTTACGAAGGATAACCCATCGTAGGGGGTCTATCCTACGTATAGGGCTGCAATGTATCATAAGTCCTACGATTGATAGTAAGTTGCGAGAAATTTGCTGAAATCGACCCAGGTATATTCTACTCATAGAGACCATTGGGCGGATTTCACGAAGCCCTACGATCGATTGTAACGAGTTACGAAGGATAATCCATCATATCATACGTAGGCTTGCAATACATCATAAGCCCTACGATTGATAGTAAGTTACGATGAGTTTGGTGAAATCTACCTAATGTCCCAAATTTCTGGTTGCCTATACCGTTTAAGGCAAAGGTGGCACTCCGATGTTGCTTATAGTAACATTATTCTCGGGACATTTTCGTTTTTATTAATGCAAAAAAGGCTGTCTTTGAAGCAAATACAAATAACTTTCTGTATTTGATATCAATACCTAAAACGACGAATAGTGATGTATATTCCTTAAGGGTAATTGGTGTTACCTTCGTCCCTGTTGTTAACAGTATAATCATCATTGTATCAGTGATGTCAGTGAATTAATGTATGAATATACATAAAGGCATGATCAGAGATGAACCCAATAGATACACTCAGTCAAAGAGTGGTTATTGTTTCCTTCTAAAAGCTTCCCTGATCATGCATATAGCCCGGGGCCATGAAGTATTCGGTTTTTAACTTGAGGCTTCTGAGCTTGATGGCACAGCGTAATGGAAATGGTACTATCAATTAAAAACACCATCATTATGACTATAATATGGACGCCGGTATGGACAGGCATCTTAACGGTACGAAGCCTCTCATTAAAATTGATTAAACTCGGAGATGATCATCCGCCTAGCGGGAGGAAGCACTTAGCGTGCAACAGTCATTCCCAGTTATACCCCTGTACGGCAACAGGATCAGACAGACCGCAGTGGTAATCCATAATGATGAATATGTGGGTTCGTTGCCTGTTGGTCCATCATGTAGGCTGTCCGTATCTTTATATTATACTTGCCAGGTTTCATTATATCAACATGTACCGTAAGCAGTGGGCCATGCAAGACGGCCCAGCGTACCTGGTTATAATAGGCTTTCAAACTAATGAACACCTGTAAAGTGCTGGCATCTACCCAAAACGGCATCCACAACGTTTGGAGAGCAGGAGACAATATTTAAGGAATATTGTGGCGCTGTAATCTTTTATAATATTTAAAAAAAATCAAAAAATAAAAGAGAAAAGACTTAAGAAATACTGCGGCTGTTTTCCACTTTTTTTTCAAAAAGTAGGCAGCGCATGGGACTGAAATTTTCAAAGACGACTGTTACTGTATCTGTCTTGATATTTTTGCCCATGAATCTGTATTTCTTTGATAAAAACAAAAGTATGATATTACCTTTAAACAAAACACATTTTGTTTGAATATTGCACAGTTTTGCTATACCAACAGGTAATAAATAGAGATGAACTCTTGTTTTCGTCATGGACGATGTGTGCATGGTAGCATATTAATTTACGTGGAAAGCCTTGAAATCAATGACAGTTTTGATAGATTGTTGCTTTTTATACGCTTCCATTTAACATAATTATTTTTACTGCCTGAAACGTGTGGCACGTGTTGTACATTTTAGCCGTGTCGCGTGCCTTATTTGACAGCGAATAGCTTGAGCTTCTTACTGACCAATCGGAGTTTGTGAAATGTACGCGTGCCGAACGCAGAACATTTATACCCGTTAAAAGTATGATACATGATTGTTAAAAGTCACAAAACAACACCCACACTTTGTCTAATCCAACATGTACATGAAATGATAACCCTGTTAAATTTTGAGCTCAATCGGACATTATTTTGAGCACGAGTAAATAGCGAAAACCAGGCAATTTCTTTCTTATAAATCATAAAGAATGGTTTCGTTCTGACCCCGAGATCAAAACTTTTTCGGTCTTTGTTTTACTAGTTATTTCTGGATAATTTAACGGTATGTTCCTACCAGCGCCATCTTCATACACTGAAAGTTATATAGGTAAAAGTGTGAACATGCATGCATGTTTGAGTATGTTACCAATCTGGTACTGTGCCTTTAAGCAAAGTAAATTTCATGCCCGGTTGTGCCCACTGATACGTGAACTTTACCCAAAACATCAACATTTGGACTGCTTAATAAGACTGGGGCCATACGGGTAGTTTCTCGGTTTTAGCTGTAAGTGACGGAAAACCTGCAAGGACAAAATCATCGTGCTATGCTCGTTTGGGTAGAAACCAAAATCGGGAAGAAACAGTCATAAGTCACACTCCCGCAGGTCGCAGTGTACACAACCTTCTCATAAATCGATATGATATTGATTATATCACCGTATTACGTGATGTTATGTCGCTTGCCGTGTACAGTACATGTACCTTGATAGTAAATCTGTATCAGATTTTTTCCTATGATGCGTGTCCTCGATTTGCAAGGGCCATACATGTATTTGTCTTGCAGCAGTTAAAGGGATGGTACAGAATTGGAAAGACAAAATACACTTCAAGATCACAGATTAACATAAAACTTACACAGTATAATGGTGATGACAGGAGAAAACATCCCATGGAATGTTTTTGTTTGAAATGCCATTTTCGTTGAGAAATAAATGAAACTATTTTCCGATTAGAATAAATCGCTTCGAAGCGTTTTATTCATTCGTTGAAATGTGTAAACAGGTTTCCACTATTGTATAGGAGAAAACATCCCATGAAATGTTTTTGCCCGAAATGCCATATTCGTTGAGAAATAAATGAAACTATTTTCCGATTGGAATAAATCGCTTCGAAGCGTTTTATTCATTGAAATGTGTAAACAGGTTTCCACTATTCTCTCGTGACCCAGATGGCTGATTGACCTCAAACTTCCACAGGTTTGTCAGTTAAGGTATATGATGGATTACATGATGTGCTAAATTTCACTGTCACCAACAGTTTTGTCGCAAAAACCAGTTCTGTACCATCCCTTTAACGTGAACATCATAATTATACGGTCTATCACCATATCACCAATGCTATTTTCTCTGCATGCAATAAATAGATGAATAGATAAAAGGTACAGTCACGGTGAAGGATTTCCTGCCGTTTATAATGAGTAGATTGCCTTGTCAATATCGCAGAATCCTTGACACAGATGCAGTTTGCTATAAATCGCCGTATCGGTGGGGTGAAAGTCAGGGGAAGAATGGCACTGTGCATGGTGATACTGCTTATGACGTAAGCCTAGGTCTATAAGTGGAATACGGTCCCAGAGACTCTATCTATATAGCCAACCTGTCAAAACAAAATCTTCTTGCGATGCCGTTCTTGAAGATACAACCTCTCTCTAGACGAGGAAAAAATAAGTTGTAGGAGAAGTGTATTTGGAGAGCGGTCTTGTCGAGTGGTTTGTTTTGTATTTTGGGGTATCGAATGCATACAGCAAATATATGAACAGTTGGAAATTGGCGCTCTGTACTGGATTCTTGCTTTTAAGATAATTATGGCTGCCGTGTGATAATAGACTGGTCTGGGTCTTATTTGTACGAGACGAATGGCTTCAGGGTCGTGAGGAGCCTAGAAATGGAAATAACCTGTGGGGTATTGCGATGGCCTCACTGTCTTAGCCTCGTGAATGTATGTGCCGTCCATACGAAATGCACAGCAAATAACAGAACATTGTCAGAAATGGCTAAATAAAGTCAAAAGTAAGCTGTCACATTCTGATACAGCCATGCTTAACATTGTCCATGAAGCCTGGCCTTGATATACTATTGGAATATTACATTTCCAATAATGATTCACATGCAGTAAGTATTCTACAATTGAAAAACATAGGGAAATCGACGTTAAAGGTAGTATCATAATTTGTTTTTTGTAAAAAGAAAAACACAGATTCATGGGCAAAAATATCAAGACAGATACGGTTGACATACAGGCATGACAAAGGCATTTTGGGCGCCCCAAAATTGCCCAAAATCGCCCAACGAGGCCGGCATGTACCTTTAATTTACACAGAAATCCCTACTGTAATACTGTATACGTATCTGCTCTGATAAATTTCACGAGAAAGAACATGGACGCCAAATGTGTAGAATGGCGATCATCTGCATGGTTTTCACTTCAAACCACAACCTAGTGAACCTACACTCGCTTCCCTTGTATTGTACAGTTTACCTGTTGTTCCACAATTTCTGAATTCCTTCCTGTGAAATGAACAACGGTCGCCAACTCAAGGCAAATTGGGTCGCAAAATCAATGCCAAGAGTGCAATGATGTCACAGTGAATGTTACCATGGTGATGATTGACAATTTACCTGACAACATGAATCGCACAGGTAAAAAAAGCCGTGCGACACTGAGCTGAGCCCTGTCAAGGCCAGTAGTATATACCGTGCTCAACAATGAACAATCGTTTTTGCACCGTCTGGCCCTATTTTCTTGCTTGCAGTGTAGGCTACCTGAATATCATACATTATATTCCATTAAGGTTTGGTGTGTATTATGAGTTGACTGATTGCAGTATGATGTGTATTATTCAAAGAATGAATAGAGGTATAATATGTCAACAATCGAGCATGACAATGACACCATTTATCATTTTGAAAATTTATTCATGCAGCAATATTTTCCCTGTGGATTTTTGCATTGCTAAAAGCTGTCCAATTTATCAACACAATAACCATGATGTAATCTTGTTTTTTAAGCTTCCATGGAAACAGTGTACACAAATGCTAGCCCGGCCAACTTTCCTTTTGACATACCGTAATGCTGCTGCTATATTTAGCTAATAGCGCGCGGCAAACAACAAAGGATCACTTTTTACCGCCAACAACCTTTTTCTTCTGAGTTTGCATTCATAATTATGTGGAAACGTCTACTTAAAAGGATTGTTATTAACCTATACCCAAACAGAAATTTTCACATATTTACGTATAACTTTCATGGTATGGAGATGATGCTGGTAGAAACATTACAGGTTAAAATATTTCTACCTGAAATGGTGTATTTATTCAGCAATCAGTAAAACAAAGACCGAAAACAGTTTTGATCTCGGGGTAAGATCAAAACTATTGTTTATGTTTCATAAGAAAAATCGAGTACGCGTTTTCGCTTTTTTTTTCTCGTTACTCAGATCTCCGATTGAGCTCAAATTTGCACAGGTTTAATATTTCATGTACATGATTAATTAAATCAAGTATGAGCACCGTCCAGTAAACTTTACCAATGTATTATATCTTTAAAGGTACTATCATTGTAGTAATTGGTAGCATACAGAAACAGAAATCTTCACAGATTTACCTATAACTTGCAGGGTATAAAGATGGTGCTGGTAGGAACATACCGTTAAAATAGTTCTGCCTAAAATGCTGTATTTATCCAGAAAAGAATAACACAAATTGACCAAAAAACAATTTTGATCTTAGAAAGATCAAAAATCCCCTGAAAAGATTTTTTTAAATACCGTTGACATTTTCACCGTTTGCTTAAAAAGTGGGCAACGTATGGGACTGAAATTTTCACAGATGACTGTAACTGTATCTGTCTTGATATTTTTGCCCATGAATCTGTATTTCTTTGAGAAAAACATAAGTATGAAAGTGACCTTTAACTCGAGTTGAAAACTTAACTAATAGGTCTTACGTAGGTCTTAGGTATGGAGAAACGGTAATCGATCAGAAAGCATTGAATATTTCTTCGTCAAAGGAACAGCAAAATAAAATCGAGTAAAACACAAGCCGGGGTATTCACGCTTGATATGTCATACATTCTTAAAGTCGTCAATACAAGTATAATAAACTGCTCATCAACTAAAATAATGACCTGAAACATATAAAATGCTTAAGTTAAGAGGGCCTGGCGTTTTGATCCAAAAAAGATCGTTAACCTTTGAGAAGATCCTGCTATGATCAAAACGTCAGGGCCTCCTAACTCCAAGCAATCTTATCTTGTTAAAGCGTTGCGTCAAGAGCGTATTAGTGTCATAGATGGGACATATTAGTGTTTAATTATTGACGTCACAAATCTGTATAAACGCATGGCGTGATTCATGTTTTCCTGCTCGTTTAAGAGACGGTGTTGTTCGGTTGTATGAATGATTCCACGCTACTTATTGTGTCCATTGATAATTATTTGATTAAGGAACAATAAATAAGTTCCACACCTACACTGCCTTGTCGTATAGTTGTGCTACCACGCGTATTGTATAATACTAAAGTAATCATAACCTAGGATTGGTACTTAGGAAGACATTCCCATAGGATCATGCACATACCTTTACTTGCCTATTTCTAAACATTCTCCAAACCAATAAACTTTAAATTGACATAATTAGGTTAATAATTAAGACCATTCTATGTCTTCTACGGACCATAAAACTTGTGTCTCTAAGAGGTAGCTATGCCTTAGGAAGACATTTCGATGTATCATAAAGAGGCAACGAAACGTCTCTCTAATTCACGATGTCTCCCAAATGTTCACGTTTAGACGCTAAGCTGGCTCCTAAATAAACTCTACCCTATTTGTAGTATTCTCTTGTTCTAATTCCCAGCGTTATTCCCCGGGAATAAGATGTCTGTGTTTGTAACTCGGTTCTCTGTATTGCCAATTTCACCATAGGATACCATGTCTATTCCTTAGATGTCGAACAAACATCTACGTGTATTCTGATAACGTTTTCCACGCTTTGTATATCTTTGGAGCTCTTTAAACTCAAACTGCTGACCTATTTTTCTTTCTTCAAGAGGAATGTCAATATAAACCTCCAGCTCAACTGAACATCTCCTTATTTAAACACTTTAAACATGAGTGGCTTTGTATAGAAACGAATTTCCTAAAAAGAAAGAAAGTGAGATGTTCTTCTTCTGCAAATAAACCACCAATACATGTACATGTACATGTACATGTACATGTACAGGGTGTCCCAAAAAAAGCAACACTTGTGTCGAGAACTATTATATAAATATTAAACTATTTCAATTGGTCATATTTTCCCCAATTTCAGCCCGATTTTGCCTAAATTCTACGTGGTGATAGCCAAGGCATAAGTGTATGACATATCTTAATCTTGAAGTGATAAACAGTTGAATTTTAACATAATGGGTCCCGACACAGTGTTGTATTTTTTCTGGGACACCCTGTAAACTTCCTTCAAAGCATAAGTTGAAATATTTGCACTTTACAAATTCAAGGTACTATCATACTTTGGTAGCATACCGAAACAGAAATCTTCACAGATTTACTTATAACATATATGGTATAAAGATGGTGATGGTAGAAACATACCGTTAATTTCTTTCTGCCTGAAATGCTGTACTTATCCAGAGTAAAACAAAATAATGACCCAAACAATATTTTGATCTTTTAAAGATCAAAAATAACGGAGAAAAGAATTTTAAAATACCGTGGGCGTTTTTCACTGTTTTCTCAAAAAGTGGGCACCTTATGGGACTGAAAATTTCACAGATGACTGTTACTGTATATTTATACATTTTGTTGCCCATGAATCAGCATTTCTTTGATAAAAAAACCAAAGTATGATACTACATTTAACTTGTACGGTATACATTACTCAGGAAAACATGTTGTTGACTAATTCAATAAACGTATACATGTATTTTGAATTTTAGGTTTCAACAGACACAGGAACATTACAGCAGCCGCAGCGCTCCAAGCATCACAACCTATCTGAAGACTCACGGCAATGGTAAGAACTGCATCTCACCCATTCGAACTGATGCAATTTTCCCCAGTGACTCTCCGTTAACCAAATTAACTGAGAACTCCCTCGTAAAACGCTGATTCTGGTGCGGCCTTAAATAGACCACAACCTTAACATAAAGGTGGGAACATAAAGGTGGGACTACAGTCACTATAGTGACTGGAATTCGTCGACAAAAGGTGTTCCAAGGACTGTTTCGTGGTATTCGTGTAGCTCTGAATGACTGTTGGCTAAACAGCCACAGCTAAAGTGTGACGGGGTGAACGAGAATAGGCTTTTGTTGGGCGTTTTTTCCGATAAGAGTACGTGTTGATATCGGCGTACCACTGGTTAAAGGTAATAATTATCATACTTTGGTTTTTATCAAAGAAATACAGATTCATGGGCATAAATATCAAGACAGATACAGTCACAGTCATCTGTGCAAATTTCTGTCTCAGACGGTGCCCACTTTTTGAGAAAAAGAATGAAAAACAGCCACAGCATTTCTTAAGTCTTTTCTCTTTTATTTTTGATCTTTTAAAAGATCAAACAGATTTTCGGTCGTTGTTTTACTAATTTCTTGATAAATACACCATTTCAGGCGGAAACATTTGAACGGTATGTTTCTACCACCACCATCTTTATACCCTGTAAGTTATAGGTAAACCTGTGAAGATTTCTGTTTCGGTGTCTTACCAAAGTATGATACTACCTTTAAGAAATAAAGTGACAATTGGTATGTGGATTCGGTTCGCGGAAACACCATGTAATAATCGTTCGCACTTTTCGCAATAAAGGTCTCTACGTTTCGACTAGTCTGCTCTAGTCATCATCAGGAGGCTTTTGTTGGAGGTTTTTTTTTCGATATTAACAGCACTACATGTTAATATTGACTGTGTGACTCATTTATATTATTATTTTGTGAATTCGTGGAATGTTTCGTCATCACCTTGCAGGCTTACCGACAAAACATGCTTTATAGAAAATTCGATATGATGAAGGAAAAACAAATACCAAAAAACAAATACATAATGCACACACATACTGAAAGTTATAGGTCGTGCAAAATCAAAGCAAGATTGGAACAAATAGGCCTATGTATTGTCACACAAATCCAAATATACGTCGTGTTAGAATACCAATATTGATGAGTTATCAATATCTGTATTTTGGCCGATAACTTTATCAATATCACACCACGAAGTTCACGATACATTCCTCAAAATGATCAGTCTCGAACAAGATTCACTTTTAGCTATAATGATAATGCGTTTGATATAGGAGATACTCTTACATGGCAGTTGCTCGTATACAATCATGTATAGGACTGACTATAACACTGTTTTCCCTGTGAATTCGTGTGGCTTCCCTATCATACAGACAAACCACTGGTTGGTTATTGTGCCAACGTGTTTATCTTTTTTGAACTACTCTTAATATTTTGATCGTCAATATTGGCATTAGCAATATAATGCCATGGTCTCTAAGGCCCATCAATGCTGTATTAATGGCCATCGTACAAATTGTATGGGTACTAATTCCATCATGACTAGCTCAGTGGAGGTCTAGTGCTCTCGTAGAATTTTTTATGAGGTGAAACTGATCAGAATTACGGGGTATTGCGCCGACTGTCATCACACAACGAAACAACTCACACAAAATGTTTTGGGAACGCTTTCCATCTTAAAGGTAGTATCATACTTTGGTAAGCAACCGAAACAGAAATCTTCACAGATTTACTTTTAACTTACAGGGTATGAAGATGGTGGTGGTAGAAACATACCGTTAAACAATTTCCGCCTGAAATGGTGTATTTATCCAGAAATTAGTAAAACAACGGCCGAAAATAATTTTGATCTTTTAAAAGATCAAAAATAAAAGAGAAAAGACTTAAGATATACTGTGGCCGTTTTTCACTGTTTCCTCAAAAAGCGGGCACCGTATGGGACTGAAATTTTCACAGATGACTGTTACTGCATGTATCTGTCTTGATATTTTTACCCATGAATCTGTTTTTCTTTGACAAAAACCAAAGTATGATATTACCTTTAACGAAAAGTACGGTTCGTTAATTGTACAGTATGATGAATTGAATATGGGGTGTAAAAAGTAACAGAGCACTAATGTGGATCGGTTTGTGGAAACACCATGTAAGATACGTTCGTACTTTCCCACTTTCTTATTTCGTTCGCATTTCTCGTAAGGTCTCCACGTTTAGAGCACTAATAATTACACACTAATTATTTCACACTGTCTTATTGCCGTCGGGTGTTGCAATTTAAGTGTTGTTTCCTCGGTAAACGGACATCACAATTTGAAAGGATTAAACTCTAGGAATGCGAGTTATTTTACCGTATTTTGTCCGATTTGTTTTCACTATTTGGCATGTCCTCACTTGTCTCTTTATAATTATGATGAGAATGAAACGCACTGTGTGATTGTGCATTATACAGAATGTTCCCCAATAAACGATACCCATTTTCCAAAAAATTCTGGAAAGAAATTTTATGTTTTCAGCTTTTTAATGTTTAGTCTATTGTATTCAATATCTCCCATGGCATGTTCTGACGAAATTTCAATGCAATCCATCAATGCATCACCGAGCAATTACTGATTGTCTGAAAAGGCCCATTTTCCTGCCATTATACAGTTGAGTGTCAATGGTGGTCATCTTAAAGGTAATATCATACAGATATACCAAGACAAAATATCAAGACAGATACAGTAACAGTCATCTGTGAAAATTTCAGTCCCATACGGTGCTCACTTTTTGAGAAAACAGTGAAAAAACGGTCAGAGTATTTCTTAAGTCTGTTCTCTTTTATTTTTGATCTTTTAAAAGATCAACAAGATTTTCGGTCGTTGTTTTACTCTTTTCTGGATAAATACAGCATTTCAGGCGGAAACATTTTTACGGGATGTTTCTATCACCACCATCTTCATACCGTGTAAGTTATATATGTAAATCTGTGAACAATTCTTTTAAGGCTTCTTACCAAAGTATGATACTACCTTTAACATTCTAAGTTGTAATCTGTAAATCTCCCCTAGACGTGGCCGCCCACATTCAATACACAGAGATCACCACTAACAGGCCATAAATGTCACTCATTTGTAAGGGCAGGAAAATTGACTTTTTTTTCAGACAATCAGTAGTTTCTCAGTGATGCATGAATAGATTGCTTTGAAATTTGGTCAAAATAATATTGATCCTGTGAGATAGTGAATGCAATAGACTAAAAATCAAATAGCTGAAAAACATTTCTTTTCATATTTTATTTTAACGTGGGTATCATCATTTTGGGGGGAAAACACTGTAGTGTAGTGTCTCCCAACTTATCAGGGCCTTCAGCCAGGTGTCAATTTACTGATTTTATTGCTGTGCTGCTGCTGTTGCTGCTGCTATTGCTGTTGTTGTTGTTGTTGCTGCTGCTGCTGCTGTTGTTGTTGCTGTTGCTGCTGCTAATGTGGTTGCTGCTGCTGTTGTTGCTGCTGACGATGATGACGCTTTCAGTTTGATTTACTGGACATGTTAGTCTATAGGTTTGGATTAGATTCAACTGATTGTCTTTGCTTTGATGTGATCATATTCGTTTCCTGATAGCTTGATATAATGATCTCATAGATAGGCTATACGAACCTCTTGACTTTTCCTTGGCATCTTCAAGCTGTTTGTGTTTGCTCTCTGCCTCCCTTTCTAAGCTGCTTGGGTCTTCCTGCTCCAGTTTCTCAATAGGCTCAAACTGTTCGAATACCTCCACTGTGATGTTCTGTCGCTCCAGATCCGACTTGGTCATTTGTGCCGTCAGGGCCCACACGTGAACCGACGAATACAGGATAGCCACCCGGGTGTAGTTGAACTTATGCATGATTTTGGAGAAGAACGGCGCGATGTACTTGCTGGGGCATGTCGTCCGGGCGAAGGTCGGGTAGGTCTCCTTCTTGGAGAGTGTGTCTGAGGTGCAACCCCAGGACACGACCGGGGTCCCCCAGTGGGCAGCCAGGATCCCACCCGGCTCGCATATGATGCTGCAGCCCGGTCCGATGTACGCGTCGACGGGTACTCCCAGCACGTTGTTGTAGTGCATGTCACTGAACAGGGGCAGTCCGACCTTCGTTTCGCAGTTCGTATCCCCCCAGATGAAATCAAACTCCAGCCCGGCTTCGTGTATGGCTCCATACTGCTGCCGTCCTTTCTCCGAGTTGATTTCATCTACAGCTATCGCGGCAGCCCCAGCGCCCCGGGACCCCACGGGGTTAGCCCCTTCCCAGGAGAACAGCAGGCCTAAGTAGATCTTTTTGGCGATGCACAGATGAAGCAATAACGCCCAGATGCAGATGCTTGCCAACAACGAGCGATGCATTAGAATCATGACGTAAAAATGTCGAATACGTTCATTTGATCCGAGAGTCACGTCCAGTACAGTGCCATTGATCAGGTAGTTGTCTGTTTTTATATACTGCGGCAGGGTGAATCAATTCTGATATCTGGTTGACTTCATGATGGCTCCAACCACGACTGATCGGACAATTGCACTGTCTCATCGTTCTCCACGCATTTGCCTCCCTGACAAAAGGTCTCATTGCCGATGACGCTCACCATGCAACCCGTGGCGAACAGGCAGCACACACTATACTATACTACACGCTCACGTCTCACGTTAATTCTGCCCACGCATGCCCAGTACACAACACCATTGCCAACCTGGTGAAAAATTACACTGCCCCTTAGTACCCAGTATCCCACATTATTTGAAGTGTAGTGCCGGTCGATCAGCCCTCACTATTTTTAACAACTGTTTCCATAACTACCATTAGAGATTGTAAACAATCATATCCAACTTTATTTTTATTAGTTGAACTTGCAAGGCGCACTTTTTAGGAGATTTTACGGTTTGGTGCGCAAATGCAAAGACGCATTATCCATTGTACATCACAATACCCTTTTGCGATGTATACAATGGATATTAGTTCTGGTCGTCGTTTCGTATTAACTGGTTTTTACCAAACACAACCACCTTGGGAATTTTGCTGAAGCCAACCAATAACCCTGGGAAATAAAATCAGTATGCCAGCCAAATCTCCTTGTGAATGTTATGTTCGGCAAACAATGGCCGAATACAAGTCAAACGCAATAAAATCACATGAACATTTGATTGGTAATCCTGTTTGATCGAGGAAGACTTTTCACGCTTAAGCGCATTTTGTGCTAAAGCAGCTCAATTAAATTGGCCCCCTGAACCTGTGATTGAACCTGAAGTAGTAGGTACTTGAATAGACTTAATATTCACGACATAAAACATGATGTGGGATTTCACAGTAGCCTCATAGTCCTCTCTGTCAAATCAGGAAGCTTTTGGAACCTTGGAAGGGAAGGATGGCGATTCTTTTTTAGCTGAGAACCAGATAAATGCCGACTTGTGCATGGTGTCTTTATAACACATAAAGTGGTTTACAAAATGGAGACTCAGGCTCCTTGTCGTGAATCCATTATAAAATAAACGGGTATAAAAATATAGACTTTTGATCGCGGTTCGGAAGTAGATTCTCTGGTTTGAAAAGGAAAACAGAGCTTCAGCTTTAATGACAAACCACAACCTATAATTTGCGGCGTATGGATGGCGGAGCTGGAGCATGAACCTGAGCCTACGGGCCTGTTTGTTTCGGACGAATCCTGCGGATCCGGATCCCATTTTTCGGATCCACCTCCTATGCAGGGTACGCTAAAATGGGATCCGGATCCGAAGGATTCATGATCCTTTGCGTGAAACAAACAGGCCCTAAGCCTCCGTTTTGTAAACCCCCATAATAGTCTTGTATGTTTTTGATTAAGTACATGTACCTCAATCTTTCTGGTGAGATTTTAAGGTTTTTCTGTGGCGTTTGAAGCCCGAATATGACCGATGAGTGTTGGAGAACCCAGATAGCAAGGTTTTCACTTTTCAGTTATTACGCGCCAATTGCATACTATTGCGCTCTATACTATAGGTATAGGTCGCTTTCCAAGGGAGTTTACGAAACGGAAGCACAGGCTCAGGCTCCAGCTCTGACATCCTATGCTGAAAATATAGGTTGTGATTTTTCATTGAAGTTGAAGCTCTGTTTTCCTTTCCAAACCAGAGAATTTACTTCCGAACCGCAGCCAAAAGTCTCTATTTTGATACCTGTTATTCAAAAATGGATTCACGAAATGGAGCCGAAGCCTGAGACGGAGCCCGAGCCTCCGTTTCGTAAACGCCCTTCCACTCTAAAAAGGCATAGCAGAAGTAAGTGTTATAATAATGGCGTCACGTGCGGACTTGCGAGGGGTCCAGCCCCCCCCCCCCCACAAGAAACGGTTCTTCTAGCACCACCCCCCCCCCCACCCCCACCCCACCCTTTAAATATTGACTCTAGAACGGCGCCCGCTGAAAACATTATCCCGAAACGCACTTGTGGAATGTGTAGACTTTATTCCAATCGTCTTCCAGGACCTCACCGTCTGCCGTGTGCCGTCAATGCCGTAAATACACGAGTTACATTTGGCACATTATTCCATGTACATCTTGTAAAATGACGGGATCCCATAATAACTGACCGAATAGGCAATATTATTGCCTATTCGGTCAGTTACGCTTGAAGCCAACTGTTCACGAAGGTGAGAACTCGCTGTGGCGAATCTTAAGTAGCGCGTCAAAATGCAATTACGAGGAGAAAAGAGGGAGATTTTCCCGTTGATTAATCCCATCGGAAGTAAATTGTAAATAATACATACTGACATTCACGACATTGCTTTTTAGTTTCATGAAATATACATGGACTGTAATAGCACCGATCGGCATGTTGGAATATATTTTTTCAAGATTAATATTTGAAAAAACATCAATTCCACTATACTTCCTTCAAATGTGTTCGCTGCAGCATGAGAAACCTCTTGACGGAATTGGGTGACTGATACCATATGGAAATGACATAATCTTCTTCAAGTCCGTGTATTGCTCGCAGTTTTAAAAGAACATGCTGCCTACTTTCTTTGCTACGATACTTCTAATGGGACATCATTTGGAGATCGGTATCATGACTGTTAAAGGTACAGTACAGGATTGGTAATATATCCAAACTGAAATGTTCACATATTTACGTATAACTTTCAGGAAATGAAGATGGTGCTGGTAGAAACATACCGTTAAAATATTTCCCACCTGAAATGGTGTATTTATCCAGAAAGTATTCAAAGACTGAAAACAGTTTTGATCTTGGGGTAAAGATCAAAACCATTCTTTATGTTTTTAAGGAAAAACTGAGTCGGGTTTTTGCTATTTTTCTCGTGACTCATCAGATGCCCGATTGAGCTCAAATTTTCATAGGTTTACTTTTTCATTTACATGTTGGATTGGACGAAGTGTGAGTGCTGTTCTGTGACCTTTACCAACCATGTATAACCGTAATGTTAACGCAGTCCTATGGTAAGCACTCCTTATTTTCCAAAGCCCTTTTTTTTCTTAAAAAATTATCTCAAGATCATCATGCAATGTCTTGTCACCCACTTAGCTCGTAAAAAAGAACACTTCTTGTAAAATGGCGTTTCGAGTTTCTGTAGTGCCAAACTGTACAGCTTTTGAAAAAAAAAGTGCTCAAAAAGGAGAGATTGTCTTGCGTTTTGAGACCGGAAAAAATCGGCCAACATCTACATTGTGAATTGATCAGTAAAAAGAATACACATGTAAAGTATTTTTTTTTAAAGGTCCACACTGGTTCAGTGTTTTAAAAGGTCAATGCATATATTGCTCTCTGTAGTTATTGTTTATATGTACAGCTATACACGGTGCTTGTATTTCATCTTTACTGGGTCATTATTTGTTCACTTCATTGTCTTTCTTTAGTCGGAATGGAATGAAAGACTAACCATTGGAGCAGTAAACAGAATACAAGCAATGTCACGGACATGGCCAAGCCATGAAACAAAGTCCTATTGTTGAAGGCGGTGTTGACTCGCTTGTCTCAATACTATAGCAGTCGTGTGTGCATGGATGCAGGAATGCTGAAATTATAGTCATATATATAACGATGTCTGTCTGTATGATAATAGAGCGGCACTAATCTACTCGCTTTGGTCTTTGGAAAAAAAATAATATTTGAATTTCATGCAAATTATTGGAGATGTGTTATATGTGGAAGTAAAATTCAGGAACATACACGCCAGTTGTCAAGGTAATAGTTAATGAACCGATTGGCAATATTCCACTGGGCCTAAGTAATTAACTAAAATACACCTCGTCCAAGGTCGGTTTTAACAAAAGAAAATTCGTTCGAGATCAATAATAATAGTATTGTGGATGAGGAACCATAATTATGTCATTATGAACCTGTAGGACAATTTTTCAGTTTGATTTTTAGTGCCATTCATTATTTATAGTATAATGAATACAGTAGTATTCATTTTTTTTATAGCATCTTACATTTTGTGTGATACGAATAGCGCCACCAACGTTGGAAAGTCGCTCTAGGATAAATCGACTCTTTTTGGTTGGCTCTGTCGATTTCTTCATAGGCCTAACAACAGACTGTAAATGAAGCATTTCCAATCGGTTCATTTTCGTACAACAAAACCATACTTGGACTCAGTACACAAAAAACCTAACCCATACCTAGACCCCATTTTTCGTACAACAAAACCATACTTGGACTCAGTACACAAAAAACCTAACCCATACCTAGACCCCATTTTTCGTACAACAAAACCATACTTGGACTCGGTACACAAAATACCTAACCCATACCTAGACCCCATTTTTCGTACAACAAAACCATACTTGGACTCGGTACACAAAGTACCTAACCCATACCTAGACCCCATTTTTCGTACAACAAAACCATACTTGGACTCGGTACACAAAATACCTAACCCATACCTAGACCCCATTTTTCGTACAACAAAACCATACTTGGACTCATTAGACAAAATACCTAACCCTCACCTAGACCCCATCATCTGCAAGTCAAATTTCATAACAGCTTCCATTCCACAGGTTGCAGAAACCAGTCCCCTACACTGGAACAAAACCAATCAGCCCCCCATAAACATGGCCGATTGTTTGTTGATAAAAAGGTATAGAATTGAATTGGGTTTTCAGTCTACACTCAAACAATGTTGTATACATTCTAGTAATGACAATACCCGACCATCATCAATTACCTAGAATGTTCTCCTATGCAATTACTGTACAGCCATGAAGGTCGATGCTACATTATCTCGATGTTATATCATGTGAACATAACGATCTTCCACGGAGAGTTTTTCCAGGCGTAATGGGAAATGTTGTCCGTTTTTTATTATTTTGATAGGCTCAGAACGTTCATGTGCTTAATTAAACAGAACACATCACTGAATTACAAACAGTGCCATTATAACAAGTAGGCCTATACATTTAGTCATTTATATATTTACCCATTATCTGTTAAAGGGATGATACAGAACTGGTTTTTGCGACAAAACCGTTGCTGACAGTGAAAGCACATTATGTAATCCATCTTATACCTTAACTGACAAACCTGTAGAAGTTTGAGGTCAATCAGCCATCTGGGTCACGAGAAAATAGTGAAAACCCGTTTACACATTTCAAAGAACTGCACACGGGAAAATGAATTTCATGTATATTTGTATATGACGACTAAATTAAATTGAATTGAATTGAAGATATTATGCGTTAATAATAAAACGATTCGAAGCGATTTATTCAATCGGAAAATAGTTTCATTTATTTCTCAACGAATATGGCATTTCAGACAAAAACATTTCATGGGATGTTTTCTCCTATCATTACCATTATACTGTGTAAGTTTTATGTGAATCTGTGATCTTGAAGTGTATTTTTGTCTTACCAATTCTGTACCATCCCTTTAACCTCATCGTGTAATTCGAAAAAGAAGCTTACTGTTCATTTCCGTATCCATGATGCCTCAAAATGTGAGAATGAAAATAATGTTTCCAAGACAAATTGATGACAGTTACATATTATGCGTGAGTTTTCCTTATACTGTACATAGCTCAGCCAATGACTACAATATTTTGCATGGCCGTGCAAGATTCGCAATGCTGCCTTTTTCCTCTTCAAAAGAGACAAAACCCTTGAAGATTTCCCTTTTTGGTATTAAAATAATTTGGGTTTTTAGACCGAAGTGCAGAGTCATCACTTTAAGCTTCCAAATTGGGTCAATGATCGTAGAATTTGATTATCTTTCGGCTGGGACCTGAAGTCAAAGAGAATAATTATCTCCATGAGGAGATCTTCCTGATCAGTGTCAAAAACAATTTCCACATTCTCTTGCAAGATGCAATTCTAGTGTTTAAGTCTGTCACAGATAATTTTGTTCTGTTCGTGTGTGCCCCCATATTCCCCTCTTGCCCCACGGGCATGGAGGTTCTTTAGACCGGGAAGACTGAGCCGAACTCGTGCTCCATCGTAAGGGTCCGCCGGGGAGACTTCTCTGACGATAAGATCATGATTTCACGGTAGTGTTGATGTCTTTGTATGTCTTTTTACTCCATCCACGGAAATCATCGTTTGCCCTCCATGATCAAATGAGGCGTTTTATCAGATGCTATGTAAGCGCAGACACGGCATTATAGAGATGACGATGTTACGCGTCTTGTGTGTGGCCCAGGCGCGGTCCTCCGGGGGGGGGGGATTTTTGTCTAGCCCCCCCCCCCCCCCCCCCCCAAAAATGCACTTGAAAACAATTCTTGAAAATACTGGATTTTTTCAGTTATTAAGTGCTAATTACATTTAAAAAAAAAACGCGTTGTGTAGGCTATACATACATGTTTTTCGACCCCCTAATAAGACATAGCAGAAGCAAGGTTAGTGTTAGAAGAACCCAAAATATTGGGTCTTCTAGCCCCCCAAAAAATAATGGCTCTTCTAGCCCCCCAAAAAGTTTTGGCTCTAGAACCGCGCCTGGCGTGTCCTTGTATAGGCAATTCCAATATTATAACATATTGACTAAGTAATTACTTGAGGTCTATAGACTGACGCTTTACCTGTATGACTATGTTGTTTAGCACAATCATAATCCATTACAATAATAGACATTAGACAACCGGTTTGAATTTGAAGTAATTGGCTGGCTTGTGTGAATGCATGCTTGCATGGAAGTCCACGCTTTGCTGGTTTGGCAATGTTACACATGTTTGTTGTATTTGTTAAAAGCTAATTTGGGTAATTCCCATTGATTCCAAGGCGTCGGTTTTTGACCTTGTCTCCTAAGTGCTAACTAAAGGCAACGCCACCTGTGATCGTTTTGTTTTAACTAACGAAACTTTTCCACTGCTTGTTGGAATGTTCAACAATTCATAGTTGAAAATCATGAAGTTGCCATTAAAGAAACAAAACACAAAAACTTAGTCAGACTGTAGGTGAAATTTTAAAGTGACTTTATTTTCCATCAAAAGACATGAAATTAAAACATCGTAAACTGAAGCTTCGTCAACCTTTTAGTATTATTTACCATCTTGGCCCTATATTAGGCACATTCACACGCACAAAAAAGCCCCTATCTGGGTCGCGATTTGGAGCGCGACCCAAATAGTCACTCTTTTTGGGTCATCAGACGAAATTAGGTAATCGTGATGAAACCATTGTCAGATGTGCAAGGAATCGTTATTTACTCAAGTTTTCATCCCATACATATTACGTTCCATTCGATTCAATAGCACATTTATTGACAAAGATACATCACAATAATAATTTATCAAAATAAATGATTAAAGGTAGTATCATATACTTTGGTAAAAAACCAAAAAGGAAATGTTCACAGATTTACGTATAACTTACAGGGTATGAAGATGTTGGTGGTAGAAACATACCGTTAAAACTGTTCCACCTGAAATGGTGTATTTATCCAGAATTTTGTCAAACAACGACCGAAAATCTTTTTGATCTTATCAATTCTAAAAATAAAAGGGAAAAGACTTAAGAAATACTGTGGCTGTTTTTCACTGTTTTCTCAAAAGTGGGCACCGCATGGGACTGAAATTTTCACAGATGACTGTTACCGTATCTGTCTTGGTATATTTGCCAATGAATCTGTATTTCTTTTATAAAAACCAAAGTATGTCACTACCTGTAAGAATTAAGACAGAATATGGGACACTTTCAGAAGTCGTGGCGTGTAATGAATGTGCCGTACATAAACATAATTATGTTCAGAAAGGAATTTATTTTCGTCCTTTGCTAATTTTGTCTGTAATAATATCTTAAATGTTTGATAACATGCAGTGCCGGCTTTGCACAGAATTCGCTGGTGCTGTAAAAAAATCGTAGGATACTGACAGTAAGCAGTAATTCTTTGGTTAGCAGATCCACCATTGTTTACCTTAGTTTCTTAGTCCTTGTTTAAGGTCACTGAGCATGCTCAGAGAGTCACATGTTCGACAATTTCCCAGTGTTTTTCTCAAGTGGAACAAAATATCGAAGCGCTCCGTGCTACATTGACCGTCTTCAGTGTTGCTCTCGTATAGCCAATATTTTCCTGAATTCATTAAAACTACAAAAGTCAATTTCATATAACAGTGCCTCGGTTCCTAGGAGAATGTACATTCAACACAAGTACTTCCTAATTCAATTTCAGATCGGCCTACTCGGCTAAAATGCAATTCGTGGTTAAGACGTCTCTCTAGACCCTGTGTGTACTTCAAAGCTGATGGTGTGGGGAGTAAAGACTCATTCCCAACCTACTCGCTTATGTCTTGATTCAATTAACTGCCTAGTGCGTATAAATAAAGAGCCGAATGCCTTTTTCCGCCTTCGATTCTTAATGGCTTGGCAAACATTCCAGGTTGTGGTGTAACTCCGGACGTGTAAACGTGCCGATAAGGGACCGAAACATTATTGTCCTCCTCGTTACCAAGCGCCGTGACTTAGCGTGACGACTGAGGACAATATTTGGCCCCGTGGGGACGCGCGGTTCGTGGGCATCACCTTCCGCAGGCCAGCCAACATAGCACGATAGTTACCAGGTTACGTATAACACGAGACGGCCGTACATCTCTCACGATGCCAACATTACCAACAGGGAAGAGTTGGGCTTCGTTGGGGAGATTGATTTAACCAAACAATCTGTCAATGTCATGTGTATTTCCGACCTGGCGTGGCCAGCATTATTCGTGGCTTTCATTCCGTACGGTTGCAATTTGCCCTCAACAGTTCCACCTTTGACGTTCGGAGTACGAGCCCCATGCACTTAATGGGAAAATAATTCAAGATTGATGAAGCGCAGCATGGTGATTGATCCAGCCGACGGTAATCTTATTTCTGAAGTGAAGGATGAATGTTAACTCATCCTTTACCTCAACAGATCCACAAATCAAAAGACATTATAGAATATACAAGAATAGATCCACTGAGATGGAAGACGACATCCAAGCACTCGGGCTGCTATCTCCCTTTCCTTGTTTATTTAAATCTGTCAAAATTACATACAGTATAACGTTACCTGACGTCTGACATAAGAATGTTATACTCAAGTCGACACATTGGTACCTTCAAGAATCCGGACCAACGTAATGACCAACGTAAAATATAGGGTGGCTTTCACGTTTTACTCAGGTTAAAGGTAATATCATACTTTGGTTTTTGTCAAAGAAATACAGATTCATGGGCAAAAATATCAAGATACATTTAGATACAGTGACAGCCATCTGTGAAAATTTCAGTTCCATACGGTCCCACCTTTTGAGAAAACAGTGAAAAACAGCCACAGTATTTCTTAAGTCTTTTCTCTTTTATTTTTGATCTTTTAAAAGATCAAACAGATTTTCGGTCGTTGTTTTACTCTTTTCTGGATAAATACACCATTTCAGACGAAAAAATGATAACGGTATGTTTCTATATCTGCATACCCTGTAAGTTATATACGTAAATCTGTGAACATTTCTGTTTTGGTGTCTTACCAAAGTATGACACTACCTTTAAACAATATTATTATTATCATAACATCTGACTACTATACCACTCACTTTATCATGCCGTGTTACTCCCTGACCCCTCTGGTGCATCTACATTGAATAATTATACAGATGGATGTTGGCTTAATATAAAACTTTGAATAAAATGAAGTTAATGGACCATACCTAACTTCCCTCTTATAGGCCCATTGAGTATCTTCCTGTAGTATTTCCGTTGTCTTTCAACCCTCATTGAATGTGGAGCACCAAACCATATATCAATCATGTAGGATGCAATTATCGTGTCTCGTGACTAATTGATACGTCGTCGTTGATGCTTAGTAACCGTAAGTAACGTAACGACGAACCGGCAAGCCAGTCCGGTATATTACATGCCAATACAAAACTCACGAGTGCTGCTTATAATGAAAAACTACGAAGAATTATTTTGATTGGAGTGGAATACTTGCAAGTCCTTGCTCTCATCCGTCCCGATTAATCAGACAGTACAATTCATTATTGTTTCTGATGTGTGTTAGAGTTTGTATTCCTTGTCTTTAAAGGTAATTTCATACTTTGTTTTTTGTCAAGGAAATACAGATTCATGGGGAAAAAATATCATGGAAGAAACAGAAACAGTCATCTGTAAAAAAAAAAATTCAGTCCCATACAGTGTTCACTTTTTGAGAAAACAGTGAAAAATTGCCAAAGTATTGTAAAAATCTTTTCTCTTTTATTTTTTTATCTTTAAAAGTTTGAAACATATATAATTTCGGCCATTGGTTTCACTCTTTTCTGGATAACGCATTTCAGGCAGACAAATTATAATGGTATGTTTCTACCATTACCATCTTTATATCCTATAAGTTATAGGTAAATCTGTGAACGTTTGTTTTGGTATAAAACCAAAGTATGATACTACCTTCAACACGTGTTTCTGTCTATGAACATCTTTTGCAAGATCCTGCTAAGATCGAAACACCAGACCAGTGCGAGTGACATTCTTGCAAAATATTGTAATGTCACACAAACATGACAAATTCATGTTTTTAACTTCATGAGAGAGTGTTTTTTTGATTCGGAATGACGTCACACAAACAACAGAAGTATCTCCTTATTTGCGTTAGTTTTCAGTGTATATAATTAGTCGTGTTAAACGGCGGCCATATTAAACTCCCTCCTCTGCCTCAAAAATGACATAAGATCTTATATACCGATCCTGATTGCTATCAGGTAGCATTACTTCGTTATAGCTCTGATATGGTTATTAGCTCTTTTGATCATAACTACATGTATATGTGAATGTCGCGCTAATACACACACTGTGTTTTTCATATTATAATTTTTTACGAAATGAGTACAACAGCTATGGAACAATAATTGAGGTAAAGCTTTCAATTTGTAGAGTTGGTAGGATTTGATTCCGTGGTTAGATTATTTCAACATTGATTTCATGTAGCACCGTTCATCTTCGTTGCAGAGACGGTACACTAAAGCTTATGAGCAATTGCCACGCACACCATCATCTATCCCACACCATTGGGTATATTCACACGCCTGCCTTAATTATAGGCCTACCTACGGCATTATAGGTTCATTATGACGATGCTGTCAAACTGCTTGAGAGAGAAATTCTTGCCAGCTCGTGTACTATCTCGATGACATACTGATTACACCCAACGAGGACACAGCAGAGCATGAACGAAAATTGCGAGTCTGCCATGCACACAAATTAATATACACAGCTACTGACATCTGTCATCTGCAGTGAAGATCGGTAGTAGATTGATGAACAACACACCAATTGACATTTCTAAATAACTCAGCGAATACATGACTTTATCGTTGCCACTGAGCCTCCTCTGAGCAAAATTGTTGTTGTGTTAAACTTTTGTTGTGTTCTGCAAGTCTTTTTCCTACAAGTCCTGGGGTCGATTTCACCAAACTCATCGTAGTCTTACTATGAATCGTACGACCTATGATGCATTGCAGCCTTACGGAGGGAGGATAAGATGGGTTATCCTTCGTAACTCGAGTAACGATCGATCGTAGGGCTTCGTGAAATCGACCCCTGCATCTAGCAACCTCTGTGTATACAAACTTGTGGCATTTCTTTATCACGAAACTTAGTAGGCATAACGAAAATTGTGTTTTAAATACATTTTACTGTCGATTGTACGTTATAAGGTTATGTTAAAATCAACTGAATCACCATGTCTGCCGTACAAAATCGGAATAAAAACATTTTTGGCACAACCTTTGAAATAATTGCTTTGTGCAGTACGATCATTGTAGCTGGAACCAATATTCTTGAACTCTTAAATGCTCGAACCAAGAACCATAACGTTTCACTTTAAATTTACTGTATATATTTTATTAGTTTGGTTAGTTATCGATTTTCATCCAAATGCATTGAAAGTACTTGTCTTTTCCCTTTTACATACTCGCCTACGATTGATATGTCCATATGGCCGTAGTCCATCCACTATTTAGCCGATGTCAGTGAAACATGACTTATGGGCTTTTACGAAACTAGGCTTGAGGCTAGGCTTGGGGCTTATTTCACTACCATCATCATTCTGAGGCCTACAAAACGAAACGAAGGGATTGAGCCACATGACGAAGCCGAAGAAAGGCTACATATTCGCCATGTATCTCAAGCCCTTCGTTTCATTTTAGGAAAAAAGCAGCAGCAAAATGAATCCCAAGCCGAGTATCAAGCCACACTTCCTAAAGTTCCTATGTTTCAATATTTCAGGGTTGTTCATCGCCTGTTTCAGTACTTTCTCCCCCTCCCCTCCCCCGCCCTCCCCCCCCCCCGCCCTCCCCCCACTCTTCTTGCTCCCCAGTTTATATGCCTTTGATCATTTGATAAATGCCGTTCTGTGACTGGTATAAAGTGCGTTTCTGAAAGGAAAATTGATAAGGCAAACATCTTTCTGTTTCAACGGTGAAAAAAATTATGTTACCCAAACAGCAGAAAATGTGTCATTATTTTGGCGCGCATTGTCAACCCATCGGCTGCCCACACCTTCCTTTATGATTATAAACGAGTATGGCGTTCTGTCGCAGGATCAATTACTACGCAAAGGTCGTGACAAATTAAAGTGCTACCAGCCCTTCCCCGAATCCAACCTAATTCTGTATTCATTTAAACAATGATTGATTGGGGCAGAATACAGGGAATCTATGGCTCCACGTATAATATACTCAGTGATTTTCCATTAACGGTCGTTTCCCCATTGGCGGCGGATCCAAGACCAAAGTCCCCCAACCCAAAACAGCACTCGCTCTCAGCTCTTTCTCCGGACAGAGCTTGAGTAAAAGTAAATAGTATTATTAGGTCAATGGAAATAATAACAAAGGTTGACCTCAAAATATGGAAGACAATTATGGACATTAGATTTAGAATACGGGTTGATTAAGATTGCCTTTTAAATTAACTTGAACATAAAAGAAAAATGTGCCACGTCAACATGACGAATGTCTAATTTTGTTTATTTTTTTGCGTGTAAAAGAGGTCTGGGAAAACGAAATAAATAGATCCCTTTATTGTATAAAGAAATGGTTGTATGGGAGTATCATAATTATGTTTGTTGGGTTTTTTTTTTGAAAATCTCTCTTTATTGAGGCTGAAATCCACCCAAGATAAAATGATTAGAATGAGTGGATGCTCACTGGAGCTGAGGAAATTGAGATCCGTCTTAATGAAAAATAGGTTAAGGAATTGAGGGGACATTCATCAGTGTTCCAATGACATGCAGAACTGGTAGAAAAATGATGAATGGACTCCTTCCTTGTACATCTATGGGCGTGGGCGTTTTCGAAACGGAGGCTCAGGCTTCGTTTCAGGCTCCGGCTCCATTTCGTGCATTCATTCTAACACAATGGGCATCAAAATACTAAAATAGAGACTTTTGACTGCGGTTCTGAAGTAAATTCTCTGGTATGAAAAGGAAAACAGAGCTTCAGCTTCAATGAAAAACCACAACCTATATTTTCAGCGCATGGATGCCAGAGCCTGAGCCCTCGTTTCGTAAGCTGCCTACGTCTGACGGAACCGAAACGAACCAAACATGCAGATGAAGAGGGTGGTGACCATGGCAATGCCAAATCTCACAGAGCAAATAAACAAACAGAAAATGAAGGAGGTTTCTAACCATGGCATTGCCAAATCCCGCAGAACAGACAATCAAACAAACAAATAGATGATGGAGGTTTGTAACCATGACAATACCGAATCTGACAGAACAGACAAACAGGCAGATGAAGACAGTAGCGTAAACAGTCATATATAGGCAAGGACAGACCAAGATTGATCTCAACAAATGGAACGAAGCAGTTTGAGAGAAAGCTCACTTTAAAGGTAGTATCATACTTTGGTAAGAAACCAAAACAGAAATGTTCACGTATTTATGTATGACTTACAGGGTATGAAGATGGTGGTGGTAGAAACATACCGTTAAAATATTTCCGCTTGAAATGGTGTATTTATCCAGAAATTAGTAAAACAACGACCGAAAATCTTTTTGATCTTTTAAAAGATCAAAAATAAAAGAGAAAAGACTTAAGAATTACTGTGGCTGTTTTTCACTGTTTTCTCAAAAAGTTGGCACCGTATGGGACTGAAATTTTCACAGATGACTGTTACTGTATCTGTCGATATTTTTGCCGATGAATCTGTTTTTCTTTGACAAAACTCAAAGTATGATACTATACCTTTAATACCGAACGTATGAGACGGCTAAAGCCCACCGCACACTATACGATCCGACTACGACCCGACTGGTTTTTGGAAGGATCGCAAAGCATTCTGGGAGTCTTAACCGTGATTCGACAGTCGAATCTTGCCGACTGGCCATCAGAGTGGGTCTGCGACTGGGAAAAATCACGGTTAAGACTCCCAGAATGCTTTGCGATCCTTCCAAAAACCAGTCGGGTCCTAGTCGGAATGTCGGATCGTATAGTGTGCGGTGGGCTTAAAGCGAACGAGTTGCATGCACTCAACCAATAAATTGATAATAACTTCAGCAAACAGCAAGGCACGCTCCAACTTAGTTTTCCATTACTTCGTAACCCCATTTTTCAAGTGTGATAGCACGTACCGTACAAAAAGCTGAAAAGCAGGTTCCGTGCAGCTTTTACTGTTAAAAGAAAAAAACCAAATGTGCAAACATTCCTGTACAACTCCCTCAAACAAATTATGTATGTTAAATATTCTTGCACACGCAAATTGTGTTCATCATTGTTCATAAAAATGGTCCACGGCGCCTACAAGATGATTTTTAAAAAAACTTGATCTAACAACCTTCCTTCTAAAAGGAAAGAGGACTTGCTTTAACATCCGAGCCGGATCGTTGGGAAAAAGGAAAACCCAATCAAGTTCCTACTCAACAAACGAGCTGACAAAGCCGTGTGTTCCGTGCATTTCCGTGAAGTTATTCACACTCGTCATAATAACGTGATTGCAATTTCATTTGCTAACTAAGGAAAGGTCTAGAGCTGTGACCTTGCGCTGGTGATTTTTGTCACATCGATCAAATCTAATAATGACTCTTATTCTTTGAGGTAAGGGGAAAGGGACCCATTCCCCCGGTAAGACTTCTAGAACATCCTGTGAACACTCAAAGACACTTTCATTTGCGCTTCCAAAAACACTTTCGGAAATTGAATAGAAACGGAAAGCCCCATGGCCAATGTTTTGTCGTCTTTTTTGTTCGTTTCTAAGTATTCACACTGCCAGTTTGAAAAAACAGATTCTTTTCAATAATTGAGTGTGCGTTCAGCTATAGACAATAGCTGGAACTACTTTATACAAAGTTACAGGGGTCAATTTCTTTTTACCACTAAAAGTCGAAGTGACTGCGTCACATGTAAAAAGCGTCGCATCTGTGGGTATTCTTGATGGTTTTTATTATTACGTAGGCCTAAGTGCATTAAAAACTATGAATGTAAATTATAGGTTCGCTTTAAAAGGCGCCAATTTTCGTGTTGTTTAGCGAAGACATTTGTTTGCGTTCACCTTCCAAACTTTATTGTAGACTATGGAAATTGTTCTCCAAGTTCGCAGCCTGGTAACCGGCAGTATAGTGATGTGACATGACAACGCTGCTTCGTAATTACAACGCATAATCAATCATTATTGAGAAATGCCAGGCCGTGCTAGGCCTCGTCTCGGCTGCCCAAATTAACTGACAACGCCTGTCACTTTCACAATTCTGATATGCACTTGCAATCAGTTGAGTTAAGTAAAGAGCGCTAGATTTATTCATAATTAACCTGTAAATCGGCTTATGGCGATTATAATCGTCCAAGTATTGATTGTGCAAACCAGTCCTGTAATACCCCTTGAATAAAAAAAAAACCTGAATGTGATTAAAACATGCGTGCATTCCCAACTAATTGAGCAATCTCCCAGTATACCGTATGCATCGTTCGGACGAAAGATCTTTGGAAAAGACACTAAATCTTGATTTCCTTGAAAACTCTAATGAACCAAGGTTTCCCATGGTGACTGTTTGCACTGTTTACGAACTATTGAGTCCATTTTCTGTCTCAAACTCAATAATTTTTTTTGGGAGGCCTTGCAAATCCTATATGCTCCCTTTAACTCGATGGCAGGCAAAATGAAAAAATTTACTTTGGTGGATTGATTTATAGACGAGGCACTTTACTACAAGAGTTGTTTCTTTATATAGAATCATGAGGCGTAATTAATTATTGTTTGAAAATGCCAAACGGTGGCAATCATTGAGATGTAACTAATTTGCCACCTTCTGCTTGAATCTATTTATCAATTAGTGAAAGTGCCGCTTAACCATTGCTTTTCATCTGCATATTAAAGATACGGGTGGTTGGGGACATAATTCATCAGCGCATTGAAGAGGTTTAATAGTTGAACCAGACTTTTTGAATATCACAAATCCATAATGATGATCATTTATAATAACATAAATTAGAAAAAGCCTCTCACAAAATGCCAGACAGAGAAGCAGAAAGCCAATTCAGTTAATGCAACATTAATCAGCGAAGCAAATGAGGATTTAAAGCACCTATTGTATATGATTATAGTTGTTCATGTTCTGAATAATATTGGCTGCCTGCCATGATCTTTCAGTGTGCATTTAAAGGGTCTGTGCAATAGGAATATTATGGCTTGAACATGTGCCAAAAACAAATTGTTACATGGGCCTTTGATTTTACCCACTTCCTCACACTGTTTCAGGGATAACAACAGGTTTTGTGGTTTGTATGCTAATTAGAATGTCCATATTCATGAACAAAACTGTGATTTCATCGGGGTAACTGAGAGCAGTAACCCAAAAAATCACCCAATTAATTTGTGCACAAATAGTTGGGGTTGTTTTATACGTTTTCTGACATACCTTTTCCTCCTCAATGGGTTTTATTTTGCCATATATGTTCCTTTCACCCTTTAAATTCTACAGGGTGATAGCCAAGACATGGCTGTATCACATATGAATCTTGAAGTGACAAACAGTTTAATTTAAACATAATGGGTCCCGACACAGTGTGTTGCGGTGTTTTTTTCTGGGACACCCTGTATAGGCGGTAATGTCACATCTAACAGTGAGAGGTAACAGTACTGCAGAATCCATTGAGATTATTTGTAAGCACCCCACGATTCACATTAGGCCTCCTATAGCATGCGATGAGCTACGTCCGGTGATTCCTCACTGTCCAAATAGATTCTGATCATTCCCCAGCTCAGCTCTGCCAGAATTTCCCCCTCCTTGCCGGCATTTGTGAGCGGGCAACATCCGTGTATATTTTCACCTTCGTGCCTTTTATCACAGAGCAAGAACTGCTCTTTGCTTTCATAGTTCAAACAAGTTCACTCGAGATAAACTCTTTGAAAACCTAGGTATAGGCCTATAGGCTCATTGTGATGCATATGCCTATACGTGTAGTAGACCTTTTATAATTATCAATGCATTTAGACAGATGTTTTAAAAGAAAGAAAAAAATAAAATTTAAAGGTTTAGTTTTATACTTTGGTAGCATACCGAAACAGAAACCTTCACAGATTTGCCTACAACGTACAGGGTATGATAACGATGGTGATGTTAGAAACATGTCGTACAAGTTTTTCTCTCTAAAATGCTGTACTTATAAAGATAAGAGTAAAAACCAATTTCACATCAAACAATATTGATCTTCGGAAGATCAGAAATCCTGTGAAAAGATTTTAGAATACCATGGGCAGTTTTCGCTGTTTTCCCAAAAGGTCATTACCGTATGGGACTGGGAATTTCACAGATGACTGTTACTGTATCTTCCTTGATATTTTTGCACATGAATCTGTATTTCTTTGACAAACACCAAAGTATGATATTACCTTTAAAGCTGGACATTCATTAGATGTCAACTAAGTAGCAATCTTTCTCATCTAAATCCGAAATAAATTACACTTAACACACAGTATGATATTGATACATCTATATTATATATTTTTCTTTCAAATCTCTCATAAATGTTTCTCTGAACCAAATGGGTCTAATGTACACGTCATGATTTTTTACACAAATAAACTTTAATAACAATTATAATTATATTATTGGAAATTACACAATTAATTATACATATCATAATCTTCCGATTTCTGACAATTGAAATAAAAGAAACTAACATTCATAAGTTGATGAAACTTTGTGCGTCTAAATAAATAACCAGTACAGGGGTCGATTTCACCAAACTCTTCGTAACTTACTTTCAATCGTAGGACTTTTGATACATTGAAGCCCTACGTGGGATATGCCCCCTACGATGGGGTATCCTTCGTAACTCGAGTTACGATCGATCGCAGGGCTTCGTGAAATCGACCCCAGGTTCAACATTTGAATTAAAACCAATAAACATTTTAGATTGTGTATTATTTTATCACATTTTCTCTGCCATAAAGAGGCGCTATTTCCATTAAGTTAATTATGCAATTAACTATAGCCGTCAGGAATACATCATTTTCGTTCACGGGTTCTTTGATCCTTTGTCTCGACGATTGAGCGATTCTTATGCTGACATATTAATGGTTGATAATTTATTACTATCATTTTCGCTTCAATGAGTTCCACAGAGGATGTTTTAAAATAATTACAAATGTAGGCCTAATGGTTGCACTATTGAAATTTCGTACTCAAAACACATGGAGAAATGAATAAATCAAGTGCTTTTATGAAAGTACATTATACTTGCAACACTATAGTCTTGTGCGGTAGATTGACAAAAGGGAAAGGATGACAAAAAGTCAAAATCCAATTATAATATAGACAACAAAGGCCTAGGCTATACGTCGTGCTACTGCCGCGCCGAACTTAAATCAATTGAGTGCAGCAATAGCACGGCAGTTGCGCTAAACGCCGAGCTTAATTGAAAGTGTCGCGCCACTGCCGTCCCGAATACCGATAGCGCGACAGACCCTGTCGAGCCAAAGAGCTTGCCGTGCCGAACTCAATTTGCCGAGCCAAATTCACGCTAAACGCCGTGCTATTGCCGCGCCAAACTTGAAAATGTAAAATTATTTGAGAGTTCGGCGCGGCAGTAGCACGGCGTATAGTCTAGGCCTAATATACCGATCCAGAATGCCTCTCCCACTACACTGGACGCGTGGGCAATGAACATGCGTTTCTCTCCAATTTGACACTGCGCGTTCCAGTCACGCGCTGCACGCGCACGCGTACACCTGTCGGACTTAAATGAACGCGTGTCGGACAAAGCCACGGCTTTGATTGGTCAGAAACAAATGAGGTGGTGCTTAATGGATCTGTATAATAATTATTGGAGGGCTTAAAAAGAGGTGAAATAATACTATAAACCCGATTTATAGGGCGCACATTGTACATGTCAGATATGAAGGTGGGAATTATGATGGAAACGGTCTTCCGATAACGCCAAGGTACCAACAAAACTACTTTGCTGGGAGTTCGGGCTTTTTTACATTGTAAAAACACCTCAATTTGTTTCAGAGAACGTCCTGTTTTCCCGGATGAGTTGTTGACATTTTTATACTGCAAAGCTCACTTTATGCAAACTACTTCTAATTCAGGATGGCAGGATTTGGGATGATATCTTATTTTATTTACCACAATAATATATTTCTGTTTTCAGCCGATAAATCATTTTCTCCACTGATCTCATGAAGATGACATACACATTTGAGTACATTGGAAATTGAACACAGTATATCTAATTCTAACATATTTTTGGTTTATTGCATTTTTGTTGAGCCTCATAAATCATCACGTTCGCGTGTATCACTTCTGTCCTTTTCTCCTTGCTTCTACCCTGACGTTAGTAGCGTCAGGTCTTGGCTACAGGTGTACACTCAAACAGGTGTCACAACTCATAGTAATTTCACTGAGATGCTTATCAAGCGAATTTTGCCGAGACAAACATTTTAACTTGGGGCCTGTTTGTTTCAGGCACGCAATCAGTAATCTTGCAGATCAACGTCCCATGCAGGATACGCTAAAATGGGATCCGGAGTAGCAGGATCACTGATCGCGTGCCTGAAACAAACTGGCCCCTGGTTTGTGAAAACAAAAACAGCTGAATAAAGCCTTCCACCCACGAGAGCCAAGTGCTTACACCAAAGTTCATTCCTGAACCTTGGCGTACGCACTTGGCTCTCGTGTGCGACAGGCTTAACCAGTCACACGCATCCATAGCAGCTTTGAACCCCCTGGAATTTGAACACCCTGTCTCTGTCACTCCCAGCATGCGCAGATACTCGCGTGACAACGCATCACTTAGCTACGAAAGTAAAAGTAATCAGGGTGCGTATGATGTAGCGAGGAAGTAGGAGGATGAAGAGTATGAGGAGGAGGAGGTCTTCTCGTCTGTTTACAGGTCTCGGCCAAGTCGCTCCGTCTCATCCAACAGGAAGTCCACGTCGGCCTTGGTACTGGCCGGATTGGAGAACACCATGCGGAAGAAGTTGACGCGGTCCCCCAGGGGCTGGTAGCCGACCATCACGGTGCCAGCCGCCATCATTCTGGCTTTGATTGCGGGGGCAACCTGCAGACACATACAACGGAGGGAAAGAAGAGGAAGAAGAAGAAGCGAATAACAAGAGATAATTGCAATCATCTATCACACCCGTCCTTGACAGTGTGTCACGCCGCCTCGTAGCAGCAATTTCTCATCAAACAGCCGACTTGTTTTCCTGATGAATACTTTGTTTCGCAAAACGGTTCCATCCTTCCACGCAATTATCTCTATTTTATCATCATGAAGTAGATTAGATGAGCTAATTGATTACTTTCATAAGTTTATAATGTTTAAAACGTAATTTCCTTTGCAGCCCATCCTGTACCTCAAGTATACGATTGCTATTTGCTTTCTTTGGTTCTTAGTTCCTGGGCTTCTACAAACCTCCTCTAAAAAGAAATCGAGTATAAAATCCTTGTTTGCAAAACTGCAAACATGTACCAATATAATGATCAGTACCTAGTATGTCTCTATGATTACCGAATGTCAGTAACAGTTGTTGATGTTAGGTGCAGCATGCGTCAATGTCATGAATTTAATTCTTAGCTAACGATCGACGAAAACATCATCGAGTTCCGTCGCCCAAAGTGTATTCCGAGGTCAGTATATGCAAGGTTGTTGAGTGCGGTGCAGGGCTTGGCTTTAGTCATATCCCCTGACGACAATAATCACGGAACGCTTGGCGTAGCTCACACGTCATTAGCACCAGCCTGGCTCTCGTGCTCGCATGGGACTCGCCATGAGACTCTTCACACAGGACGAGTTACACAATCAGGACTTCCTTTTTTTTTACCTTCATGAATATTATTACAGCAGTCGTAATAATTCTTGACTTCATCAACCAAGACATCAATATGTTGTTAATTGTCAAAGAGGCAATTGCTATTTCTTCCTTAATTGTTTTTTAATTTGTTTTCGATTTAATTAATACATTTATCTTGTTTTGGTTGCACTAAGTTTCCTTACGATCCCCGAAAACGGATCCTCAAAGTTAAAATTGCGACTGAATATGGATTTCATATTAATTTTGAAAATGTCTGATAATCTGTTTTTTTTCTTTAATCTGATGGAAATGAGTAGCCCTAGACATGTTTTTTTTTCACGAAATTGGTGAAGTGGGTGAGATTCAAACAGTCCTGGCAGCAGGGGCGGTTCAAGCCCCCCCCCCCCCCCCCCCAAAAAAAAATGCAATTGAAACAAATCTTGAAAATACTGAATTTTTTTCTGTTATTAAGCGCCAATTACATTTAAAAAAAGAACAACGCGTTGTGCAGGCTATGTGTGCATGATTTTTGACCCCCCCCCCCCAATAAGACATAGCAGAAGCGATTGTTAGAAGAACCCAAAATATTGGGTCTTCTAACCCCCCCCCCCCCCCCCCCCGAAAAAAAAAAGTTTGGCTCTAGAACCGCGCCTGCCTGGCAGTCCATCTGGTATTGTAAGGCCGCTTTACAAAGGAATGCCAGCATAGAGAGGAATTTAACTTCATGTGAGTTTTGATTACAGTAAACCTTTAATATACCGCATAAGCATCCATCGCTGTGTCAACAATAAACATAATATAGCGATGCTTCATGTCTGTGCGTGCGTGTCTGTATCCCCGAACAGGCACGGCACAAGGAGCCCATAGAGCACACACTCCAGCCGGAATGAGATGGAATCAAAAAATTAAAAACCCTCTACTTCAAAGCATGCCTGAATAAATACAACAAGTCGTTCGATCGATCGGATGCGCCGTCATTTCAAATTGGATGCAGCAGGGAAGGATCTTCATCGCCGTGAAGGGAAAATAAAACACATAGGCCTAGGACTTATCTTTGATTTAGGTAACTTGTTTCTTGGCTTTCAAATCGGCGTAATTTGGAAGTTTTCACAAAACCAGCTCAACCAGAACGTGAATGTGTTACACTTCGTTATTTTCAATGGGTCTGTTTGTTTAAAGGTAATTTTATACTTTGGTTTTTGTCAAAGTAATACCTTGGCAAAAATATCAAGGAAACTACAGTAACAGGCATCTGTGAAAATGTCAGTCCCATACGGTGCCCACTTTTTGAGAAAACAGTGCAAAACGGCCACAGTATTTCTTAAGTCTGTTCTCTTTTATTTTTGGTAAATGGTTTTGCAGGCTCTTTTTTTTTTTATAAATACAGCATTTCAGGCAGAAACATTTTAACAGCACGTTTCTACCATTACCATCTTTATACCCTGTAAGTTATAGGTAAATATGTGAAGATTTCTGTTTCCAGTATGATAGTATGATACTACCTTTAAGATCAGTCATCCATCCGCAGGTTCCCTTTATCTAAGTAGCGAGTTTTAGGTGCAGGGAACCAACGCACTGGTCACATGATCTGAGATCCGGATCCATGTGGCACGAACAAGCCAATCGGATAATTTGATTTGTGCCACTACGACTGTTTACCAATTGCGCGTGGCCTTCGATAGATATGGAATCATTTTACAGAAACCCAACAAAATCAGTTTCGACTTGTACCGTTATCCATGATATTAACCAGCCAAGTAATATTGCAACAAGTTCGAATTCGCCAATTGTATATACCGTGCACAGCCATTCAACAAGTTGTTGAATGGTACCCCCTCGAACCGCTTCCACGTGGGATTTCAATGGAGAGAGAAAGACACAACGCGTGTCATTTAGCGTAATTGGATAGGTCCTTTGTCAACTCGGTTTATTGTATAGCCTCATATCAATATAGCAATTTTGGTATATAATCATTGTGCAACTCTCTTCCGGCATGGAGGAAGGTCGTGCTAGCATCTGAAGCCCCCATGGGACACGTAGGAGCAGAATCCATTACCTGGACAAGACTCATCCCACCCCTGGATATACCGATCTCATTTTATCAATCTGACTTAATTGACATTTCTGTTTACCCGATTGCCCACGCTCTGTTTGACCGTTAGAAGCTTTTACGATGTCCATCTCAAATTAATTGACTCCGCTTTTTAGCAGGGAGTAGATTGATGTATTAGTGTAGAAATTGAGCCCCTTGTTTGGGGGTTGGGGGTCGGAGAACTAGGTCTCACCGGAGTGGACTTCCTTGAAGAATAATCCGAATGAAAGGGGGAAAACCTCTTACGAAGTTAATGTTTTTGTGGGATTACCGGTGTGAATTACACATCTGCGTAGTCCAAGCACTGCGTGAAAACGTATTCAGGTGATGAATTTATGAACTTATTAAGACTCTTTCCCTCGTGACGAGCTTACATTATGAAATATCATCTATATACGGATGATTGAGTAATAGAGGAGATAGGTACGGTATCAGGTTATTTGTTCAAGCTATAATTCAACCGCCGCCCACGTAACCCCTTGAAAGGAACACGCAAGGCTCCCCGTGGCGTCGTTGGTCATTGGTCGACACTAAAGGGGGTATCTCACTGGCTTGTTATTATTTATTCATTTCTGGTAATGACACCAAGGATTCTTCAAAAATGCCCTAGGCACTGTCGCTCGAAAGCCTGATGAAACCTTTTATGGAAAGAAGATGAGAAGAAGATACAGTTTTAGAGGTGGGAGGAAAATCCCAGAGTAATATTCTGGGTAAAACCCACAGAATCAAGTAGGGACTGAAAACCCAATCCATTTGCCGAGCCGGACTTGAACCCGCTCCACAGAGGTGAAAGGCGAGGAAAGAGCCGCTACGCCAACCTGACTCCCAAGCTTGGGCTTGAAACTAGTTCGCGACTCCAAATTTTTGCGGATTTCAGAGACGTCTCCGTGACGTCTCCGCGACGTGTCCTTAAAATTCTCCGAGGAGTCGCAAGAAAAAAATGTATCCGCGACTGCTGAGACGTTTCCGCGATGTGTCCGCGAAGTCTCAGAGACGTCGTGGAGACCTGCTTGAGACCAGAAAGACTGATGAGACGTTTTGAAAACGTCTCTGCGACTCTAGTTGACGCACTTTAGAAACTAGGTGACTGAACACGTAATGATGTCCCTCCTGTTCCAAGTCAGGTGCATGAAATAGTCAGGAAGAAGTCTCTGAGACGTCTTTCTTGGTGAGAGCGCAAGTTGGAGACGTCTCTCTCCGCGACTAGCTGCAGCGACTGATGAATTGTAGACGTCGCGGTGACGTCTCCCTAGCCCTCGGTGAGATACGGCCTTTAGTAAACCTACTTTGGTCAGTTCTGTGGCGTCACATGGCTTGCCTCTATACCCTCTTTCAGCCAGTGCTTAACTGTAATATCAGTTTAAATGAATAAACGGATTAGCTTCAGTCTGTTTGTCCCTCACCTTGTGAAGTAGTAGCTGTTTTTCCGTTCCCTCCTCCATGCCTCGTAAACTGGGTGGTATATACCAGAAGCACACGTTGGTATACTCAGGCTGGAAACAAAAGATAAATATCTCAAATTCTAGACAAGTTAAGGCCAAAATAATTTCCATCGAAGTAAAATCTAGTATAAAGCAAAAATGTTTTCTACTGTATTTGGGCCCTTCGTTTAATAGTGATCAGTGCTTTTGCGAGCGAATTAAGTCTGTGGAAGACTCTGGTGATAGTTGTCTTTGTAATAAGCACGATAATACTTAATATCCACGGTTCCTCGTAAATTCAAAACCAGCTTAATAGGGCTACTCTGACAGCAATGAAGCCTTGAAACCCTATTAGGGTTCCTACTTTATGGAATCAAAATGGATTGGAGTGTGGAACAGAAGCTGTTTGTTTTGTCGAGTTCTAAGTATTGGTCACAGATAACCATGCAGCTAAATTGTTGCATTTTTGCCATTAACTCAATTTAGTTCAACAGTGTATTTAATATCCTTTACCAATGGGTTTTTCATTAACATCCACAGCACATTTAGATGGAAACACTAACTTCCCTTGGTTTTATTAAAGGTAATATCATACTTTGGTTTTAGTCAAAGAAATACAGATTCATGGGCACAAAATAATATCAAGGAAGATACAGTAACAGTCATCTGTGAAAATTTCAGTCCCATACAGTGCCCATTTTTTGAGAAAACAGTGAAAACTGCCACAGTATTCTGAAGTCTTTTCTCTTTTATTTTTGGTCTTTTAAAAAATCAAAAAGATTTTATGTGGTTGTTGTACTAATTTCAGGATAAATTCACCATTTCATGCGGAAAAATGTTCACAGTATATTTCTACCACCAACATCTTCATACCGTTTAAGTTATACGTAAATCTGTCAACATTTCTGTTTTAATTTCTTACCAAAGTATGATAGTATACCTTTAATACACATATGCAACCTTACCTTGTCATACACCAACTTAAAGCCTTCCCTGGATTTGAGTTTTTCCAGTAGATACCTATAGGTTAAATAAAACACATTCATTATTCACAACCTCGTACTTTTCTCCACGCATTTTCGACAGTTGTTTGCTGTGTTTGCCTACTTCCTGCCCACGGAAATTCAAAGTTTGCTCATGTCAGGAGAAGGAAGGAACACTGTGACTGGATTAGACGAGGATATATTGCTTGCATCCAAGCAGGTGAGTCTGTTTGATTTGTCGTGGGGACGGAGGGAGCAGAATATTGACTTACTGGGCCAAGTCGAACAGTTTGTTGATGTGATTCTCGAATCCCCTTGTTCCCTGTGTCATAAACAAAGTAAAAAAGAAATGTTAATATTGCCACTATCTTACCGTGATGGGATATAATAAAATATTAACTATTTTACTGTCATGCTGCAAACTGTAGACTGTAGAGGTCGCTGTTTAACAACGGAGTCTCTCGGACCGATCGTTGTTTGCATGTGTTCTAATAATAATTCAATATCAAGATCTCATGGATGCTAGTGGTTCCCTGCAGAACTCCCTAACAGAAGAAGGCAAAGTTTGATTACCAGCGAATCACAACTGTGAAGTATATATATTAGGTCATTTACTAACAATGCTCGTGATTTTTGTACAGAGCTATCTCCTTCACCTTACCATTATGGCATTTTGACTGTAAAGAAAATCCTCATACCTAGGCCCTTTTCCAAACCTCGGCTCCGGCTTAGGCTCCGGCTCAGGCTCCATTTCGTGAGTCCATTTTAAAATGACCGGTATCAAAATAGAGGTTTTTGGCTGCGGTTCGGAAGTAGATACTTTATTTTTAACAAGAAAACAGAGATTCAGCTTCAATGAAAAGCCACAACCTATATGTTTTCAGTATATGGATGACAGCGCCGAAGCCGGAGCCTGAGCCGGAGCCGAGGTTTGGAAAAGGGCCCTAGTCTACCGACTCAAACAGCGCCATCTTGTGGCATCAACCAATCGGGGGTGTATGTCCTACCTTAGCCCGCCACATGAGCCAGAATTTGAAGACGTCCACGTGCCGTCCGCATTGGATGGCTTTATCCCCTGTATCATATGATACGTCATAATGCTTATCCTGCTGGAACAAGTATGGCGCCCTCATCGAGTTGCAGTCCTCCAGGATTCCCTGTCAGACAAATCCATCATTAATAATTATTATAATTAATATGAACAATCTTAGCTCGATTTTCACCTCGCCCAACGTCGTGCTTAGAGTAGGTAGATTCTAGTTTTCGTAGGAAAATTCAACGTTATCGGGATTTAGATAAGTGTTTGTGTAAAACCTTAATATAGTTCAACTACAATTTTCGCCTCGGTTCGTGGTACGAAAAAAAGCGTTTCTGTATGCCTACGCCAAAATGTGATTAAAATTGCATTACACTTTGCAAGTCGATATAGTTTAATATTTCCGGTTGGTGGAATATATTTCAGCCAATGGAGGTTAATCATATTGAGACAACAGAAGTCAGTGAATGGCACAATTTTAACGGCTTCGTGTGTCTTTCCGTGGAATGCGGCTTTTTCCAAACCTCGGCACTAGCTAAGGCTACGGCTTCGTCTCTTTCATAAGTTACGCTGAAAAGAAGTTTGTGGTTTTTCATTGAAGCTGATGCTCTTGGTTTTTCTTTTTCAAACCAGAGAATCTACTTCCAAACTTGAGCCAAAAGCCTCTATTTTGATACCCGTTATTTAAAAATGGATACACGAAATGGTCCCGTAGCCGAAGCCTGAGGCGAAGCCGAGATTTGGAAAAGGCCCGTGGTTCGACTTTTTATTTCTGTCAGCCTTGCTAGTCTGCTGCCACCAAGTGTTGAAGAATAAACACAGAATCTTACGTCTTCTTTGACCAGTATGGCTGAACATTGTAGTAGAACTCCCATTACTTTGTGAGGATTCCAAGTGACTGAATCAGCCCTGTGTAACAATAAAACATCGACACAAACATGTCATGCACCTCTCTGAATACTGAGTCCAGAATGTGCACAAATATAGCTTACGTGACATTCTTGTAAAAACAAAACTTTGCCATTTTAACCAAGCAAATTATTTTATCAAGCAAGGCAAAATAAACCGTCTGGAATGCTGCCGGTATGCATTTGCATGTAAGATCATTATAAGTCGAAGATCGATCAAATCTTACGATACATTTTATGTTATCGTAAAAATAATAATAATAGTTTTTAATGCTAAGATGTGATTATTATATGCTACCGTAGTTTTTCATTGAATTGCTTGTAGAGAATTATAGTTGGAAAATAAGAATACAGTGAACACCTATGTTCTGTATGCAGTTTATCAAGCCTATCAGGGTCCCAATTCCATGGCACTGCTGAAGGACAAGCGACACTTTTCCTCATAGTTAACCCAAAAACATTGCTCATGCGTAAACTTATTTCAGACCATTTTGTGAATATTTTTTCGCATGCTTCTTGTCTTTCAAGTAAAATGAAATGAAAACAAAAGACCATTATCATGTCCTTATACACAATACACAGCTCTATGAAATTGGCACCTTGTGACAGCCAGGAACTTAGCCAGTTTCCACCCAAAGAATGTTTGTTTCCCTAAATGAAATTATTGAAATATTATCTCCTCCCTATCCCCTTAGCTCCTGGACTGCAGCACAGTATCCACAATCAGTTATGTTACCTGCTTATTCCTTCCAGCTTATGGCGATGTTTTCTGGATATAAGTACACCGCCTCCCCAAGCACCCTGAAGGTAAAAAATAAAGTTTAATGTCATTATTTTTAGACCTTGAAAAGTGATGAAAGAAAAATTGACTGGCTTCTGACTGCCAAACGAACAAAGATTATTGACTGTTGGGGTCACAACCAATGTAGGGCTGGATGGCTCAGTTGGTAGATCGCCTGTACGGTATTCAGGAGGTCACCGATTTGAATCCCGCTCCAGTCAATTTGTCTTTGTTCACTTTTCAATGACTTTGAATTCAGTCAGTTTCCCTTGTTGTTATTTGATGATAATTTGTCATTATTTTTAGTTGATTTTTATGTTTATTTGTTGTCCTAAGAAGAAAGCTTTTTATGAAGTGGTATAGTATCCTCAAAATGTGTATGTGTATGTGTAAATTAGATTTAGATTAAGTCAGGGAAACCGTTGGTATTATACTGCAAGTCTACGCTTCCTTGAAGCAAGTAATCTGAATGATTGTACTTGCTTTTGAATGCATCTACATATCATATCGATTATCGTTTGAATTTCGACTGAGGGCGCTGTTGCTTTAAATTGAAGTCAGCACTTATCATTCAGCGATCTCCTAATCTGACCCTTACACAGCTGGGAGTTCCAAGCCTCGTTTCGCCATTATTGCGCCGCCGAAAAAAAGCTTTATGTAGCCGTAAGATAAACACGGACTCGCGCCGCGCTCTGTATGGACCTTTACGAAATGAGGTTTGAGGCTAAGGCTTTGGATTTATTTTGCTGCCGCCATTATGTGTCCTTAATGAAATGAAGGGCTTGAGATGGCGAAGCCGGAGCCTTTCTTCGGCTTCGTCGTCTGACCCAGTCCATATACTTTTCGTTGCCAGCTTTCGTAAAGGGCTTATGGTTAGTAATTGTGGCGGGTAACGCAACGAGGGCGCTATACCAGCAGGGCAATGTTGTAAAAGGAATATAGAGGGCGTTCCACTTACGTCTACATGCATCCACAAGTCATATTTCTGGCATATATCGGCTATTCCATTGATTGGATCAAAGGCGCCAAGAACTGTAGTACCGGCAGTTGCATTGACGAAAAATGGCTTATCCCCCTGCAATACAAAACAGAATAGAATCAAATCATGGTAAAGCAATCTTAAAACAGAAGTCTTTTGAAGCGGTGTCTGGACAAAACCCTCACTAAGGTTATTCAAATCGTGCTTCAACCTTTAGGTCTAAAGCTTGTCTGTTATAGCAAATGGCACCCTCGCATCTCACAAAGTTAATTTCGCATCATGATATCCAAGTATCTGAAGCTGAATCTATTCGCATTACATTGTTTGGTACAAAATTGGCCAAAAGGCCCTCAACTCCAAATATGGGCGATTTACAACAGTGCGCCTCCAAGAGTTTGGTAACGCGTTTGCCAATCACAATGCGCAGAATCGGTCGACCCTTTCCAGATGCGCATTGGGTCCACACATTAATAGGGCATTGCAAAGTATTAGTGGCACACTATTGCGAATCGCCTTTATTAGACCGAGGCTTCATTCGAATCCGTTGTCTAGCGCTAGGTCTATACACTTTTTGAAAATACGTGGAGACACCAAAACAATTGACCTAGCCGTAGCTCTGGCTGCATCCGAATCTGTTGTCTAGAGCTAGGTCTAGGTCTCCGCTCCATTGGAAATACGCAGAAACACCAAGATAATAGACCTAACTAGCCGTAGCTCTGGAAGCCAATTTCGGACTCTACCCGAGTGTGGAATGGACCAATAGCAGGATAGCTTTCATGATTTAAAACTTTGGGTGCCATGTGCCAAGATACTGAGTCGACTACGTCCTTTCTTTGAAGACCCAGACAAGTGTCATTGGCGCACATTCTCAGCTGCCAGCCACATGCCCAGTCCTTTACGTGTTGCGATGAACCTGCGTCGTACAATCTGCACCTGTCATGTTTTAATATTAAAGGTATAGATGCAGTAGCGTATTGCTTCTCACGGCAGACCGACTTTCTCAAACGTGAAACTAACAATGTTTGATCTGACTTACCCTACCAATCGCCTGCTGGATCTTGTTTTCCAGATCTTCAAGACTCATCTTGCCCCTGCAATTCATCCATAGTACCCGATAATTATTGGTCTTAACTTACTTTACACAATAAAACAATTTTGAATCTATGCAGGCACAACAGTTTCGACTTACAAGGAATATTCCACAGAGCGAAATGTCATTTGAAAGATGTTTCACGACTCAACCGCATTTTGTCCATTGATTCTTTCAATGTATTCAAACGGCGTGTCTATTCACGTGAAAATGATAATAGAAATATGCATTTGTGAGGAAAAACCTGCATGGGCAATGTTATGAAACACAATATGAAGTGAATTGTCATATCATATCAATCGAATTGAGAAGGCATATACCACTTGTTAAGCTCTTTCCAGAAACATCATGTTTCCTATAAATTCGTTTAATTTCATTGCTATTTCTCCGTAAATTACCTGTAGACAGACAATCATTTGTGTTAGTTTAGATGAACTCTCCGTGACATGAGTCGTAAAAGTTCATATTTAAACAAACTTGCTCAATAATTTCATATCGGACCCCAAAAATATGATCTTGCAGATCTCAATTCCCATCGTTATAACAAACCTGTTATCGGTCTCGATGAAAACCACATTATCCGTTCCGATCCCAAGGATGGCAGCTGCCCGTCTCAGCGAAAAATGGCTCTGTAAAGAACAGAATAAAAATGTCTAAAAATGATAATAATACATTCAATGCATCCATTTCTAGGTTGAAGATTCTACATTTCCCAAACTCCACCTGTTAAAAAAAATACCTCGTTCGCCTCGATCCACTCCAAACCCGAGGTGTTTTGTGATGCACCTGCTGACATTTTCAGTCATTATTTCCAGGATTCTTGATCGCTACCACTTCAAGTGTAATGATCTAATCAATGAACTGTTAACACCGTTTTCCTTTCGTCCGACGGCACACATAGATATTGCGATCGTTGAGTTTGTTAACATCATACTCTGACATCATTTTAATTATATGCACTATTTCCTAATATATTATGTACGATTGAAGTGCAGCACTCAGACCATCGAATGCTAGTATAAAGTTAAGATTTAGGTATAATACAATGATCGGTAAGGGTAAGGTTATTATTATTTATTTATTTCTGGTAATGACACCAAGGCTTCCTCAAAAGCTCTAGGCACTGTAGCTCGCAAGCCTGATGACACCGTTCATGGAAAGAAGACGAGAAGAAGATACAGTTTTAGAGGTGGGAGGAAAACCCCAGAGTAATATTCTGGGTAAAACCAAATCAGGTATAAGGACTGAAAACCCATTCCACTTGTGAACCGAGCTGGACTTGAACCCGGTCCACAGAGGTGAAAGGCGAGGAAAGAACCGCTACGCCAATCTGATCCAGCATGTACATGGAATAATAAACCTGTGAAAAATTGAGCTCAATCGGACATGTGAGTCGCGAGAAAATAGCGAAAAACCGACTCAATTTTTCTTATAAAACATAAAGAAGGATTTTGATCTTACCCCGAGATCAAAACTTTTTTCGGTCTTTGTTTTACTTATTTCTGGATACATGCACCATTTTAGATGGAATCATTTTAACGGTATGTTTCTACCAGCACCATCTTCATATCCTTAAAGTTGTACGTAAATCTGTGGACATTTCTGTTTGGGTATGTTACCAAACCTGTACTGTACCTTTAAGAAATGAAAAGATTGAAATGCGATTGGATTGAAAAAAATCGTATAATCTGGATTGATTAAGTTTCAGTTGCTGCATGTGCTCACCAGCCACACTCCCTGTTATTTAAGCTAGGCTTCGATCAATATTATTGAAATATAAGTTCGATGGCACACATCGTGAGAGTGTTATGCAAAGGCATTATTTCCCTTATGTAAAATTAGGTTCCTTCGCTTCAGATATACTAAGACAGCCCAGCGTGCAAATCTACTTAGAAATAGGGATTGATAATGTGGAACAAAAAAACCGCAAAAATCTGGGACACAATTTTGTATACCAGAGAAGAAGAACACCTTATAAATAGCTATAGTCGTGGAGTGAAATTGTCTTTGGTTTTCCAGGGGCAGATTTCACGAAGCACTAAGACTGATCTTAAGTGTGAATTCATCTTAATTGCTAAGCAATTTGTGACGTCACAATACAAATCACTATGGTGATATTGAACAACTCATCTTAAGATTAATGTAATAGTGCTTTGTGAAATTTAGCGATGGGGGATAAAACTGCCTCTTTCCTGTCAAGGATGCATTTCACTTTACTTTGTCATTTTAAATCGCTAATTTTATGAATGATGAAAAAGTTGATACCATAGCCGAAAAAACGTTTCTTAAGGATCGATGCTAATTTATATCGAAATGTAGAAAATAATTTCAGAAAAAGGGTAGCCCATACCGTTAATTCAAATGACAAAGTAACATAATTACAGACGTATGTATTTTCTGATTTCAGAAATCTTAGCAGTTTCTCCCAAACGGACCGTTCCTGTAGTGCTCTTAAGTCCCGCCCACGTGTGTGTTTCACATACCATATGTGACCGAATTTGACCGAGACTTTCGTGGTCACCTGATTAAAAGGCGTCCTCCAATTGGTCAAAAGGCACAACTCGATTGACAGGCCGGAAGGGTCCATTTTGTTTCTCTTTAACTTATCAGGTATCGATTCATCTGCGATATTTTCTTCTTCTTTTTCAATCCATTCGCCCAAACACCGGGAATGTATATTTATTTCTTCTCGAATGCCAGTACGGTATATAACGTTTCAAAATGGTGTTAACACAGAAAGACAGAGTTGTACTTACGTGTTCGGACGTGAAAAGTACGAGGTTTGGTGAATTCTGTAGCCCTCTACGTTTACATGATGGTACATACTTGTGTCTGGCACACATCACCGCGTACAAATTAGACACGGCGCCACCTGTCAATCAAGCAAAAACCAAACCAAAACCATAAAAAATAACCATGGTATGTTAATTTTTTACAAAAAACATTTTTTTTTTTTACTAAATAATGATAACATTATAGCTAGGATCGAAACTCGTCAGGCCCTCCTAACTCCAAGCATGCATTTTTAGAAATTTCAGGACATTTTTGTTTTGGTCGATGAGCAGTTTACAGCAGTTTATTACTTGTTGTAATTATTTAAAGAAGAATTCCTCCGATCTGAAAATATAAACGTTTTTATTCAGATGTTCGTTTGTCAGAGGTTTAAATTCTATAGGAAAATAAAGTTCACAATTGTCATTCAAATCTAGTAGGGCAAAGTATTTTATCGTAAATTATTAGTTAATTCTGCATGAAAGAAGAAATTCTGGACTCAAATATAATTCGAGGATTGTGAAGATATTCTAACCTGGAGCAAAGATGCCATCGCCGTCCTTGTAACCAATTATCTCCCGCATTTTCTTTAGGATGGCCCGCTCCATCAACGTGAACACTGGCGCTATCTCGTACGTAAACCTGAAAAAAGAAATACCGAGCAGGGAAAATTTAATACCCAATTAATAGTTCAATTAAGCTTGTAAGAGGACACTTGAAAGTCCCTTCTGTAGTCATTGAAATGTCGACCCATTTTGTATCAATGTAATCTGTTTTCTGCAGAGTTGTAAAGAATCATTGTTTAAAGGTTATTTCATTCTTTGGTCTTTGTCAAAGAAATGCAGATTCATAAGCAAAAATATCCAGAAAGATACGGTAACAGTCATCTGTGAAATTTGCAGTCACATAAGTGTCAACATGAAGAAAACAGTGAAAAACGCTCACGGTAATTTCAAACCTTTTCACGGTGGTTTTGATCTTCCGAAGATCAGAACGGTTTTGGGTTTTTGGTTTGTACTCTTTTCAGGAAAAATACAGCATTTCAGGCAGAAAATTTGTAACGTTAGTTTCTATATACCATCAACCATCTTTTCGAATGATGGAAACATCTAGTCATTCTGGACAGCATCCGCAGGTTCTGCAAAGAACCCATGGTTCTTGGTTCTAAGTGGCCATGGTTCTAGAAGGAGTCCTTGGTTCCGGAAAGAACCAGTGGGTCACCTCTGACAGTTCGAGATCAGTGGTGCTGAAAATATCCGGTTAATTTCCTGCATGGAAAATCTATGTTTCTTTATAAAATCACACATTAATTATCAACTTGTAGTTACAAACACTAATGATAATAAACTAACAAACACCAGTAAACTTTTTCTCGAAGCTCAATCTAATTAAGAGTTAGGTCTTGAATACTGGATTCAAGTTTAGTTCCGATGAGTGTTGGAAAGGCTGTCCCGTCTCACTTACATATTAGTATTAGCAGCTGCCGTTAGCCATTCCCCGGCCAGTGATACCACGTCAAGTCCCGTGGATAGTTGGTTGAAGTAACGAGGGTTACCTATACCAATAAACACGTAATGGTTAGTCGGGGAATTGAAGTACATGTAATATGCTGCCCGGTGCATGGTGCACCTTATATATCGAAGACAGACCATAACGGGGTATGGTCAAAGCATTCTGGGTAACATTGATTTTTGAGCTGGCGCAGAGTGATGCACTTTTTCACAAGATTACCCACTGTCTTTGGGTGCGCATGCGTAGTGCCGAAGACAGGATATTTCGGCATGGTCCATGATATCCCATGGTCAAACCATTTATGACCATTTATTAAATCATTTAATGACCAATGTGGAAAATATCAACTGAAATGCATACAAGACTGTGGAAACAACTGACTGGAAATTACACCGGCATTTGATGAACAGCATCATTGTTTTAAACGAGAGAAATTCCTTAGAAAGTGCCTGCATTGTGTTTTCAGAGATTTTCAATTAACCAGTCCATTTTCATCACAAAATGGTTGTCTTTCAGAAGATAAGAATTGGGCCTATATCAATCGTAAAACCCCATTATTTTTTTTGTGTACTTTTTGGCGGCAAATAAGTGTCTTCTTTTTGCGAGTATATGATGGCGTACTCCAAGTATTATACCAATAGCGCTTGTTTGAGCAGTGAGGTAGTTTAACAGAAGCAAATTTGAGCAAGCTATAGAACCTCATCAGTCAACCGGCTGCCTGCCTGCAAATCACGCTGTTGACTCCCATGGTCGACTTCGTCATGTACTCTTGCACACGGAAACGGCTATTGATGACCAATGCGTCTATTGGCCCCGTAGGCCTATATACAGTCATTTTATTTCATTTGCTTGTTGGTTTTTTTCAAATCCTAGACCGGATGGTCCAAGGCCAAGACCATAAAAATGTCAAATTATGCTGAAAAAAAACACAGCTGACATATGCCTCCCTTTGCAGACTTATACTCTCATATGGGCTTTAAAAACCTAATTGGACGTGCGTGCAAAATACAGTACTTGTTTGGGATTGTTAAGCACGTACAGGTCTGCCCGGGGCTCATAATTATTGTTGTGATGTTACCCTATCAGTCTCCGCATTTGCAATTTTATTCAGATATAATTTGATCGCCAAAGCCAAACCATTATTATCAATCACAGATTCGAATGCAATTTTCAAGGTGAAATTTTGGCAGAAGCATGCACGGATAATTTATACTTGATTTGTTTCAGTGTATTCTTGAAGCCCTGGAGGGTTTTGATCGAGTCTATAATTTTGTATCTTAGGAAATATTGAAGGTCGTAGGAATTATGAAGAACAAAGATACATAGAAGGGGATGTAGAATATGAATGTTAAAGGTAGTATCATACTTTGATTTTTATCAAAGAAAAACCTGGGCAAAAATACCAAGACAGATACAGTAACAGTCATCTGTGAAATTGTCAGTCCCATACATACAACACAATGGCAATCACCAGTATACCCCCCACAGAGAGACACTGAAATCCAGTCATTGGACGAAAACTTTGACGAAGAAATGATCAGTGGGTTTTTACCCAATCAAATTGACTCTTAATATATGAGTGGAAAGAAATTTTCTTCATCTTTCCAAAACTGCTACCCCAGCATGATCCGACCCTGGGTTCTCAAGATACATTGAGATAAACAACCAAACAACCATTTTTTCGTCCCGCTCCATATAGGCAATTGCCTCATACCCATGATCTTTGAGAGAAAAATGATCAGTGGGTTTTCTGTTTTTCTCAGTGAGATATAATTATATGGACTTAAAGCCAAAAGAATAAATTTTCATAATCTGCAACCCCAGATTCATACGACTTTCCGTTCTGAAGAGACAAGTGATTTATTGTAAAAATGGGCTGTCTTTGTCAGTCATTTCCCTACGTTAAAGCTTCTGTGGAATTTCCGGCGGAGCAGATGTGCGCTTTACCTTGAGTACAGAGTCAAACTAGTGAGCTATAATAGATCATGATGAAGACTTCGCAGATAAAAGATAACCATTATTTTACCCGTGTGAACGCAGTACTTGAGCGTGTTCTGGCAGTCTAGGAGGATCTGATCCAAGTTCTCGGCCTTGTCCGGTATCTCCAGGTGCAGTCGCTCTCTCAGTTCGTTGGGGTGATGGAACTCGATGATCTTGTTGGAACGATCGAAGGTTCCTTGCACATACTCCAACAGGACCTCGACCACCTCCTTCAGAAACTTGGTAGTTAGACCCGCGCCCCCTTTGCAGGGCAGTAGATCTGGGTTGATAAAAAAAGAGACACCAAATAGTCGTCGTGTAGCATGGGTATATAATGTGAATATGCTACTGTTTTCATATCTGTCTTTTTGGTCATGTGCAAACATTTGTTTTTACTAATAATATATGATGGTGTAACTCGTACTGATGTAGATGTAATTAATGAGGCGATGCAGGGCATAGTGATTGAAACGACAGGATGGAACACTGTCCCCAATTCCCATTTACCTAATTCGACTTGAGTCTTGCGTCATGGAGGATACGAACTAACCAATGCTTGATGGAAGTTGGTTAAAAGTAGTATCATACATCATGGGTAAGAAACCAAAACAGAAATGTTCACAGATTTACGTATAACTTACAGGGTCTGAAGATTGTGGTGGTAGAAACATACTGTTGAAATAAATTGTTCCGCATGAAATGTTGTATTTATCCAGAAATTAGTAAAACAACGACCGCAAATCTTTTTGATCTTTTCAAAGTTCAAAAATAACAGACTTAAGAAATACTGTGGTTGTTTTTTACTGTTTTCTCAAAAAGTAGGCACCGTATGGGACTTAGTTATGCGTAAATCTGTGAACATTGGGTTTGTAACCAATGTTGTACATGGCCTTATAACAATAAAGAAAGACAGCTTTCGACCCAAGAACAAAAGCTACATCAGTGCTATGGTCTCTTCTGTAATGGAGATCTTTCGAACTGAAACGTCCAGTTGCAGTGACAAGCTATATTGGCTCGTCACGCTAAAATTGATTATAATTCCTGTCACTCTCATTGGTATGGATTTTGTCAACAAAACAACTTTACCATTTTATACCTATTTACGCGTCCTCTTTCGCGCCAAATGTAAAGTGCAATTTCTGCGTGACTATTATAATGGTTTTCCTGACGAGTCACATATTCCAGACGGATTTGATTAGCTTTTCAGATTTGCGAACCCTGAGCAACGATTCACACTTTGCTCTACGTCTGCAGTCTAGTCCTCGTCAGACTTGAAAGTGCATCATTTGTTTCTCTTGTTGCAATTTTATGGGTCAGCCTCGGGAATCTGAAAGTTCGATGGCAGCAAATTGACGGTCGATGTAAGCATTCAGCTATCGTGATGCTGCATTGTGTATAGGGTTATGGGTGAGATTAATCATTTTATGTGATCAAGGTAATGTGGCAAATAATGTGGACGAAATTCGAAGATACTGCACTTTTACTTCTTGGAATAATCATAGAGTAGGTCCCTACGGCGAGTACTGAGATGTACAGGGTGTCCCGAAAAAACACAACATTTGTGTCGAAAATTATATAAAAAGTATAATGTTTATCACTTCAAGATTTAGATATGTGATACAACTATGTCTTGGCTATCATCATGTAGAATTTGTGCGAAATTGGACTAAAATTGAGTGAAAAAAACTAAGACTGAATTACCCAACCTCAAAACCCGATTTTCATCTTTCTTTCATCACATTATGTGTGTATTGACCACTATGCGTGTTATCCTTGCAAAATAGGAGTACTCTTTCAATTGGTCATAGTTTTGCCAATTTCAGCCCAAATATGCTTAAATTCTACATGGTGATAGCCAAGGCATGGTTGTTTCATATGTCTAAATCTTGAAGTGATAAACAGTTCAATTTTAACATCATGGGTCCCGAACACAGTGTTGCGTTTTTTCGGGGACACCATGTATAGTTATTGCATCACACTATATTCTTCACACCTGACAGGTCTCAGGGTGTGGGCTTCTCAATTAACTACTAGCCCACACGTACTTCATGGTACTTTGCATTAATTTTTCAAATCGACATTTGTATTTTCTTTCTTCTTCGATCATAATATCATCCTCGGAAATTTCTTTTTAATGGATTTGTTTTTCTATCCGAATGTCCGGCTATATAACAGTGCGATGACAAGTCGTCATCGCCGACTCAGTTAACCGTTCAGATTAGTATACGTAATATTAAAAAAAAGAAAATGAAGAAAAAATTCTGGCCCCGCCGTAAACTGTCACAGCTGCCGACGGACGAGCGCACTTCATTAAGTCCGCCAAACATTCCCGTAAGACCGGGGAATCGATTCAGATTAGACGGTAGGGGGGCGAGGGGGGAGAGACATCGCAGTTGAACAAATAAAATGCAGGGAGAAAAAAACTGATGGTTGCAGAAACCGAATTATACGTCAGTGGACAGTGCAGGGGTGTGCATGTAGAGGGCTTTTCACCGTGGGCCAGATGATACATCATTCATACATGAATTCAATGGAGATTATATTATACAGACCGTTATACGTCTATCTAAATATCAACTGGTACTTTCACTGTCTGGAAATTGACAACCTCTGGCTTTAGATAACATTTAAGGGCTGTTTGACGGTGCCTCTTTGCACACGTAACGTTATTAGAGGAATAATATAAGCAAGTTGATTAATCTATATCGTTTATTGAAGTGTCTCAAGCGGTTAAACAACTTTACTCTTCAATGTGGCATCCTTCTGTGGAATCCATGGACTGAATTAAACGTGTTTGAACCTTACATGTGCACATCTTATAATACCATTTATTCACTTTCCACAATGTTAGGGTGCGGGTGTGGAGTTCTACTTAGTTTTCTTTTTATAGAAATGCTTTTTATAAGTTATACAGCAAACTGTATGGATCGGTTTGCGGAAACACCATGTAATAATCGTTCGTACTTTCGCACTTCTATATTGTTCACACTTCTCGCAATTAGGTCTCAACGTTTCGACTAGTCTGCTCTAGTCCTCATCAGGAGACCCCATTGTCACCATTCAAAGCCTCAAATCTGTCTTAAACTATATATAGCCAATAATCTTCCACACATGACAGACGTTAAAAGTAAATCACTTCCAATTGTGTCAACTTAACCTTAAAATTATTATGTATTTATGATTGTGAAAAATGATCACCAGCAACAAACAAGATAATATCGTGTCTGTTAGAACCATCCATTGAAATCAGTATGTGGGCTTTTCTAAGCTCTAGGAAATAAGGTCTGTTGCAAGTGCTTATTATAGGCGGACGATGATGGGCAAGCAGACAAGTTAAACATTCAAATTAAGGGCTTATTACAGACGCAAAGTATGAATAGTTTTGTGTACTCTTTTAACGTCAGTTAGATAGATAATTATATCGCATACATGTGCTAGCCGAGGATGGATACTTAGGGAGACATGTCCATAGAGTCGTGCACAAAACTTAAACATCATCTCTCCCCAACCATTAACGAACTTAGACTTTACACAATTATACGTTCATATTGACATCATTCTCGCATATCTTCTATTAAAATATAGACAGCAAAAAAAATTTCTTTATATAAAAAGTAGCTGTGATATCCCCAAAATTGTCACTTTCAGACGCTAACCTGTCTCAGCTCTCTATAATACCTATAATATTTCTCTATAATATTTCGTAAAAATTATAATACTTTTAAAAAAAAAGTATAATAATACACTGTAACAACATGTTATGCAAATTAGGCTTGCCCTTCACCGACGTTGATGAGCACTGTATACTCAGTGCTTGTGAGTGCACTTGAAAAAAAATAACATGCTGGATCAGGTGGGATTCGAACCCACCAATAACAAAATGGTTGCTTTGCAAAGAACATTTTTCGTGTGTATTTCACTCTGTCTGTCTAACATCTAATCGATTGTTGATTTTGTTTTGTTTTTTGTTTTTTTGGCTTTGGTTTTCTACGCATGCTCACATGCAACTAAGAGCCATTTTTTTGAATGTCCTACCTGCAGCGAATGGTGTGCTTCGTAATGCCAACCAACTGACGAAGGTGTGTTGCGACCAATAAGATTTCATTACGTTGTCTGCAGTGAAATAAGGGCGGGAAAATGGAACGGCGAGGGAAAACGAACAAGAAAAATATCGAATGGGGATCAAATAGTATTCAGTCCAGAACTCAAACATCACATAAAAGTGCATGTCCTCTCTCGGGCTGATTAAATTAAGAGGATTTGGGGGGTTGTTTTCCGTAAATCCGCAATGTTTTGGTCTTGAACAATTAAATATTCGTATGAGTTTGGTATAAGATTAAGGTTTGTGCCAAAGATAGGCCAATACCGTTTTCATTCACACACAGGCAGTATAGTACAATGCATGTCGCTATAATAATACAGTCAGGGCCTTATACGAAGCACACCACTTTCAGCTGATATGGTTCCCAACACGATAATTTGAATAAATTAATTCTATTCATTAATATCTGTTCGGTTTGTTTGTTATTTACTTTCCTTTTAAGAATTCCCTGGAATATGTTGAGGGGGTGTTGCCCTACTTTAGTGATGCCCTAGTTTATAGATAATGTTCAGCGGATACTGCAATGAGATCTTATCAACCAAAGTGCAATTAATTGTGTTCCAGTGCGGAGCGCTCTTTATGGTGTATCTGTTATCACAGCAGCCCCAAGGCCACAGAATCTTGATAGTTTACAGATAAGAATATAAATGAACAGGCGTTATATCAAACAAACAATTCAATATTATGGTAGAGATATTGAGATTTTATAGCAGTGGTGTCTGGTTTTCTTAAATACATCAAATAAAAAAGGTATTGACGGTGTGTACACTAACAAGTAGAGGATAAGACATTTGAAATACCTTTTGCGCGGAATTCATAAAAGTCCGGGCGGTCATCGTCATCCAGCGGGCGCTGATTCTTCTTTGGTACCAGGAGTTGGCCCTCGCTGACGGTACGATCCACCAATCGTGGCCGGTCCCCAATCACCCGGCGTCTGGGACCGGGTGGGTTGGCCACATTCTTGCCCTGATTTGGATGGTTGTTGGTTGTCTCGTTGTTGGGCTCGTCTTCGTTCTCTCGGTCCTCGGAGTTGCTCTCCCCCTGGAGAAGCTCAGGTTCTTCGTTGACCGTCTCGATCAGGTTAGAATCGCTGATCATGGCTGCTGCTGTTGCTTCTGGCCGACAATTAGCGGTCGAGATAACAGGTGCGTGGTATCGCCTGGACGCTCACAAACCCACAGGTGATCCTGGTGAAGTAGATCTTGCTGCTGGGAGCTCTGTTCCGAAGACAGATCAATCGGATCTTGCATTCGCGGACACCTACTTAGATGTGATGAATTCTGGCCGTCAGCGAAACTTTCTGAAGTTTCTACTACCCTCAGTGCTTGTCTGTTCAGAATGTTCAAGTTCAAATGGCTCCACGGGCTTGTCTGGCCACAGTAAAGATGTAGCATACATAACTCGGGAAAGGTGAGGACAAGAGCAAACGTTAATGTCCAAAAAAAAAAAATGCGGCGAAAAGAAGCAATTGCCAAAAACACCAATGATTTTAGACAATACCAAAGTGATTCCAAAGCAATGAGTCAACTGAATGATAACCTGATACGAACTCACAGTATACTGTTTAAATTGTGTACGTTAATTCCATGAATGAATGAGGAAAGAGTGTTCATGGCGCGCCGATGCGACACAAAATTAACTTGTCAGTGGGAGAGAATTATCGGTACGACACACTCTGTGTTCTAAGATTGCTCCATATGGATACAACCACAGCCAGTCACGCCTTAATATAATCCAGCCGTTAAACTACCACTGCAACCAATGAGACATAATTCTACTCGCTGATTGGCTCAAGCTAAAGCCGCGCACTAATGCAATGACCAAGCCCGACCCCGATTTTGATGTGTTGTATAATACACAGCAAAATCCCAGAGAGCAATGCTTCTTATTATTTATTTAGGTTAACACATAAAGACAACTACAGGACATAAAATTAACGATATCAGTCGAGACAAGCAGGTTATATTGGGCCAAATAGAATATTTTTGATAGAGAAGCGCGGTGCCAAACATGTTGGTACCGCCAGAATCTTTAAAGGTACAGTACAGGATTGGTAACATACCCAAACAGAAATGCTCACACAGATTTACCTATAAGTTTCAGGGTATGAAGATGGTGCTGGTAGAAACATACCGTTAAAATTGTTCCGCCTGAAATGGTGTATTTATCCAGAAATTAGTAAAATAAAGACCGAAAATAGTTTTGATCTCGGGGTAAAGTCAAAACCATTCTTAATGTTTTATAATTAAAGTTGAGTCGGGTTTTCGCTATTTTCTCGTGCCTCAGATGTCCGATTGAGCTCAAATCTTCACAGATTTATTACTTCATGCACGTGCAGGATCAGACAAAGTGTGAGTGCTGTTCTGTGACCTTTACCAATCATGTATTATACCTTTATCATGTACCGTATCACGAGGCACTGACGTTCAACCATTTGGAAGGGTTGAATTTACCGCCTTGAATTAGTATAATGTCTTCGCAATGAGACAAAGTATGACATCACACCGGTGCCAGAATATACGCCCCCATCTCAAATCTAAATGATCAAATTAATACCGCTAGAATGATCCTTGCTGAACCAATCGATTTGGTTCAAGAAAACCATATAATTGGACATCCACGGCCAACTGAAGGGGTAAACAAGTTGCCCAAAGAAAAAAATGTTGAGCCAAAACTAAAATTGGAAACCAAATTGGGTTTTGTGTTTCACCCGAGCAATCTCTGATCGTTTTAGTTCAGCTTTAGGAAGGTCCTGTGGCCACATACATAATGTAGTATAAGCACAAGGAAGACACCATTGGCGTTGGGGCTTTCAAATACCAATAGCTCCTTGGATGCGTGTACCAAGCGGCACGTGAACATGATTGAATAAAGATGGGAATGAATTCGATGTTAGCGTGTCAAACCAGGCAGCAGGTGGGCTGTAATATAACACCACGAGGACAACATTTGAAATGTGCGGGATGGGTTTCTTATCAGTTCAATGTATACTGGGTGAATAATAAGAATGCATGGTTTGAGGATTTCCATTTACCTGATCTTGCTGACAGCTGTCATCTCGTCACTGTCGTCGTGGCACCCTCGGTGACAGTCGCTGTTGTCGTAGCCGCTCGCTAATGACTTCATCTCTGATCATCAGCACTAGACTGGCTGCCATCGGAATCTGGTGCACTCGTTGCTTCAGCAAACACATTTTCCTTGCCACGAACCATTGGGACTACTGCATTCCTGGCCATGAAATAATTCGAAAGATCAACTAAGAAAAGAATCCTCATACGGGTCCCACAAAATCTGCGGAGGTAACGTGACGAAGACGGAGGCCTTGTCCTTCTGATTCCGAGTCATATTAGGACAAAAATGGACAGGCAATGATCAATTCAGTACACTGTCGGTCTTCTTGCATGACATATGGGCATTTATTTCCCTATACATTATACGTGATTGTGATCCAACCGCTTGTCCTCGGCCAGCCCTGGCACCAATTCAATCTAATTTAATTGCTGGTTGCCTCATTATCATTTGAACTCTACCCAAAATAAACAAAAACAATTCGCTGAACGCTCAGCGTACACCTAGACATGTCCCTGGCTTTGTTCACAGGGCCAGGACATTTCCCATCAAGTTCATGACATCGGGTTGATCAAATTAAAAAGGACCTGGTTTGACTGCATGCGTGTGCTATTTCAGAACTTATATAGCTATATAGCGCGACGGTTAAATAGTTTCTATATTTATCTCTGAGAATCATTTGCTGTATACAATTTGAGTTTTCGTGATCTTCATCCTTGGTCCGCCTTGGTGATGTATAATGACATTATTTTAAAGGTTAGACCGTGTCCAGAGAGTATGGCAAGAGAGAACGACAACACGTTGGTCGTGATTTGAACTTATGACCTCCTATTACTCTTTAAGTGTGGATGTCCAGTTCAGCTAACCAAACACTGAAACGATGTTATGATCAGTGATGATATTTCTTAAAGGTTGTATCATACTTTGGTATTTATCAATGAAATACAGATTCATGGGCAAAAATATCAAGGAAGATACAGTAAAAGTAATCTGTGAAAATTTCAGTCACATACGGTGCCAACTTTTTGAGAAAACAGTGAAAAACAGCCACAGTATTTCTTAAGTCTTTTCTCTTTAATTGTTCATCTTTTAAAAGATCAAAAAGATGTTCGGTCGTTGTTTTACTAATTTCTGGATAAATACACCATTTCAGGCGGAAACATTTTAACGGTATATGTTTCTGCCACCACCATCTTCATACCCTGTAAGTTATAGGTAAATCTGTGAAAATTTCTGCTTCGTTTTCAAACCCAAAGTATGATACTACATTTAAAGCCCTGTGTGTATCATTTGGCTAATTAATACCCGATCGTAGATTTTAAGTCATGTCATTAACACAGATTGAGTGACCATGGTGTTGATTTCACCAAACTCGTCGTAACTTACGTCGTTACTTACTTACATCATGAGTCGTAGGACTCATTATGCATTGCAGCCCTACGGATATGACAGGCCCTCTACGATTTATTATCCTTCGTAACTCGAGTTACGATCGATCCTAGGGCTTCGTGAACTCGACCCATTGTTATACAGACATATTATTATAAACTTCTTGTGAAGTCAGCAGTAATATTGTGCCAAATCCTTCACATGTTCGTTATATAACTGTATTTTCAGACGATGCTAACTTCAAGCATTCAATCGAATCTCAACACCAAGGACAATATTCTGCCCTTAAATTCCGGCACCCTGAAATGCATTTAAATGCAAGCAGCTGGTTTTATCAATTCGAGTTAATACAACCATGCATGCATCTGATTGTTTGTCTCCATCTTTCTTTTGTCTATTCTTAGACATCTCGATACGGATATAGATTCCATTTCAAGTAGAAGGCGCAAATGTGAGCAAATGTTTGTGACATTAACCCAATCAGTATGGCAGATATTTTCCCAAAGCAGTCAGTATAATCATTTACGAATAATTGGTAAATCGGTTGATATCATTTTAAGGTGCTATCATACTTTGGTAGCATTATATACCCAAACAGAAATCTCCACACAGATTTACCTATAACTTACAGGGTATAAAGATGGTGATGGTAGAAACATATAGGCCCTACCGTTAAAATATTTCTGCCTAAAATGCTGTATTTATTATAAAAAGAGTAAAACCAATTACCAAACAAAAACATTTTTGATTTTCGGAAGATCAAATAAAGGTGACAAGATTTAAACAATACCGTGGCCGTTTTACACTGTTTTCTCAAGAAGTGGGCACCGTATGAGACTGGGAATTTCACAGATGACTGTCACTGTATCTTTCTAGATATTTTTGCCCATGAGTTTGCATTTCCATGACAAAAACCAAAGTATGAAACTACCTTTATAGCACGGTCACTAAACGAATATCAAAGAAACACGGATACGAGATGTAACATTTACACAAGGAGCGGAATTGACTTGTTTGTAGGTATCCCTGACATGCAATACGGATACACAGAAGAGTTGGTCAACACATCAATTGCAGATACTTATCTGACCAATCAATTATTGCCCTAGTTTTAGAGAGCCTGAACTATAGACCTTATTCACGGTGCATCCGTCCTACATTCGAAGCAGTGCAATGGGACTAAAGTTTGGATTCAAAATAGTCTGGTACCCGTTTTCTTTTTTAGAATTGGTGTTATCTTTTCTGAAGGGTATACAAAGAAGGTGACAAAATAGATGCGTCGTGAATAAGGCATATTCCCATTGTTGGGTTTACTATTCAACTTCATTTGCCCGTCATTTCCTTTAATGTTTAGGTATATTAAAAAGGGAATCCTGTGACAGTTTTGCAAAACCTGGGTCGGTTTGAATGAACTAACATCATGTTGAAGTATCCTTTTCATTATCATCTTATGCTTTGTCTTATGTTTCATCAAAACAATAGGAAATCAACAGTCATACCTTTGAAAAGCTATACAGCGTGTCCCCCCCAAAAAGCAACACTTTGTCGGGAACCATTTAATATGTTAAAATTAAACTCTTTATCACTTCAAGATTCAGATACAGTCATGTCTTGGCTATCACCATGTAGAATAAAAACAAATATGACCAATTGAAAGAGTACTCTTTCAAAACAAATTTGCAGTATAAAACTCTTTCAAAACAAATTTGCAGTATTCCAGAATAAGTGGTCAATACACACACAATGTGTATCGAAAGAAAGATGAAAATCGGGTTTTGAGGTTGGGTTATTCAGTCTTAGTTTTTTCACTCAATTTCAGTCCAATTTTTCTCAAATTCTACATGGTGATAGCCAAGACATGGGGGGCACCCTATGCATGTATAGTGACCGAATTCCGTGTTTTGTTTTGTTTTATGTGTGTGCTCCAAACGAATAGGTCAAATCATGAAAAAAAAGGGGAAAATCTTATTCAGTTTTTCAACTTCCAGATGCTTTTTGTCCAGTACCAACACAAAGCTTCATGTCGTGGTCGAAAAGTCAAAACACACATACATGAATAAACACAACAGGAATTGTGCAGACAAATAAAGGCCGTATGGTAAATCCGTAGCCCAGAGCCCATCGTATAAAAATCTGCAGTCATTTTACAATGTTCACAGAATATACATAACTAAAGGTTTTTATGATGAGCCCTTGTCTTGTTCAGGTTCATACATCAAAATATTCCTCGGAACTCCGTGGAGTTTAGTAGCTGCATATGGCTAAAACACACGTATGCAAAGTAATTTTGGTATAGTTTTATGTTAATCGTAATGGAGAAAGAATATTTCATTTGCATACAATGGACAGAATAATGCTTCTTCATACCTGATCACTGTGTATAGATAGATAATACACAATAATTATAATTATCTATACACGATAAAAGAAGTACAGGTGAAATGATGTATATGCTAAGATTTTCTGCCTGCACAAAAACATAATGTGGTTATATGAATCCTTACTGGTAATTGGATGTTAAAGGTGGTAGGAAACCAAAACAGAAATGTTCAAAGATTTAACTTTCAGTGTATGAAGATCGTGGTGGTAGAAACCTACCGTTAACATTTTTCCGCCTGAAATGCTGTATTTATCCATGGATAAATACAGCATTTCAGGCGGAAATATTGTAACGGTATGTTTCTATACCAGCACCATCTGTGAACATTATACTGTTTGGGTATGTTACCAATCCTGTACTGTATCTGAATCCATTGCTTTTTTATTCTGCGCCGGTTTGGGCCTATATACGCGTTAAAGGTAATACGTGTATCACACTTTGGTATTTGTCAAAGAAATACAGATTCATGGGCAAAAATATAAAAGAAGATACAGTAGCAGTCATTATGTGAAAATTCCAGTCCTTTACGGTGCCCACTCAGTCTGACTAAAGGACTTTTCTCTTTTATTTTTGATCTTTAAAAGATCAAAATTGCTTTTGGTTACTAGTTTTACTATTTTCTGGATAAATACAGCATTTTAAGCAGAAAACTTTTAACAGTATATGTTTCTACCATCACCATCTTTATACCCTGTAAGTTATAGGTAAATCTGTAAAGATTTCTGTTTCGGTCTGCTACCAAAGTATGATACTATACCTTTAAGTCTTCAATTCATCTGATTGGTTTTCTTCAATTTATTTTCTATGATTTTACGAGTCGAGTCGGTTCAATTTACTTGCTGGGAATTTGGATTCCTTTTTTCGTCTGTGAAACTTATTGTGGCTGTTGTCTTTGTTTACTCACTCCCTTGTTTTGTTTTCGTTTGATTTTGTCGTTGTTTTTCTTTTGTCAGAACCTTAAAAAAATAAGGTTGTTTCTTTCTCTTTTTCGTTTTTCTGTCAAATGGGGCGACAGGGGAACGGCAGTTCTCTCCCTTTGCATTTCTCATCCAAGTTATCTCTTCTCGCTTAATTTACACGGCACCATTGATTCCCCCGGCGCAAATTTGCCACGCACATAGAGCGCCATCGATCCAGCGGGTTATCTATCGTCCGTGATTGGTGAGGAGGGGAGAGGGGGTACCAATCATCGGGGGGCCCCCTCCATCCACCGAGCGCGCTCGCCGCTCGATATAGGAAAAACATCTTTAGTCCCCACGTCTTGTCGTATTATTCTCCAGACATGATCGCATCGTTGTCTTGAGAAGACAAACAACCTTGCAGTAGGCGATGTGTTTGTATGGCAGAGTGATGTGTGGTTTAAGGCTGAATGGCGTAGGCTAAACCCTCATGTCGTGTATAATGAGGGTTATCTTTATTTTTCTCTCTCATTCATGTCTGTCTCTAAAATTATCCCAAGGCTTTCTTTGATATTTCAGTGTCCTTATTGCAGTGATTTCTTTTTATATCCGCAAGCTGTACTTCTTTCTGCTTACGTCATTGCTGCTGCTATCATTCTTAGTTTGTATCTTTGAGATTTAGGAATCAATTGGAGAATTTGTCAATTGCAAAAAGGAAAAAAGGTAGACAAACAGGAAAGGAAACTTTCATACCTTGTTTTTTTATTATTAAATTTGTATACTTTTCTCTCAATTCAAACATAATGTGAATTTCTTGCAAATAGATCTTCCTAATTGCTCTGTTTTTCTCTCTCCTTTCCTTTAACCGCTCACCTTTGTGTGGCATTTTAGAGCCTTTTGTTGGGCAATATTTGTAAACAAACAAACAAAATTTGTTAATGTTGGGCTTTTAAACATATTGGTTCAGTTTAAACTCGATGGGTGCACTCTGTAAATACAAGTATTGGGCAAAAGTACGCTGATTGGGCAGTAGCAATTTGTATTATACAAACTTAAAGGGATTGCATACGTTTGGTAATTTGAGCCTAATGTTTGTTTCAAATCAATATAATGGTTTATATATACCATAAAACTAACCTGTGAAAGTTTCAATTCAAAAGGTGGTAGCGTTTTTGAGATTTGGGCGACAAACTAGAGCGGTTATTTCACGCCAGAGAACAGTAAGTCAATAGCTGAGAAGCGTTACGGCCATAACGCTTCTCAGATTCATAATTTTTGGAGATAAAAAGTGACATATTTTTCCATAACCGCTGTACTTCGAATTGAACGTTTCTCAATATGCATTATACTATCCAAAGCAGCTGAACTTCTCACCAAGTAAGTTTTTATTGCCATAAATTTTCAGAGTAATTACCAAACGTATGCAATGTCTTTAAATGATCCGAAATATTAATATGAACAAAAGATTATACAGAATACGTATAATGAGTACTATACTAAATATAGATATATATATAAAAATCAATAAATAGTAATGGATAATAAAACAATAAATAAAAACTAACCAATGTTCACTTACCAAAAACACTAACCAATAAATAGTAACTGCTAAAAATGCAAAATGCGAAATGCGAAGAATATAAAACACGACAGGGATTTTTAACCAAATTTCGTCATATTCGTTGGATTCAAATCTAGACTTGGCCTTGCTTCAAGCTCGAAACATCACGCTCCTTGTCTCGCTCTGAATTATTCTAACATAAATCATTTTCGCGCCATTTTAATCTAATTCGTGTGGATTCGTGTGTTTCTCGTCTAATACCGTTTAGGTCGATTCACTGGTTTCCCTATGATTAAAGGTAGTATCATACTTTGGTAAGAAACCAAAACAGAAATCTCTTCAGATTTACGTACTTACAGGTATGAAGGTGGTGGTGGTAGGAAAATACCGTTAAAATTTGTTCCGCCTGAAATGGTGTATTTATCCAGAAATTAGTCAAACAATGACCGAAAATTATTTTGATCTTTTAAAAGATCAAAAATAAAAGAGAAAAGCCTTAAGAAATATTGTGGCTGTTTTCACTGTTTTCTCAAAAAGTGGGCACCGTATGGGACTGAAATTTTCACAGATGACTGTTACTGTATCGGTCTTGATATTTGTGCCCATGAATCTGTATTTCTTTGATAAAAACCAAAGTATGATATTACCTTTAACCTAGTTGGTTGATGTCATTTGTCTTCACAAAGATGGAATTGTATTGAACGGAATGGGATGGGATTGGGTGGGATGGGGTGGGTGTGGTGGGGTGGGATGGGATGGGACGGCTTTTTAAAATTGAAATTTACCAAACGAAAAACCAAACAAGCGAACAGGCAGCAAACGAAGAAACAATCAGATGGATTTTCATCTTACGTATGTGCTTATCTCTTGAACCCCGCAACTTCAGTCCACATCGACCAACCAAGCAAAAGACAAGGCGGGATTAAAGCCTGAAAACAATTACCCTTTTCCAATTAAGTATCTCCAATCTAATTAGAATCGTTTACGGTGCGTTAAACTCATTGAAGGAGACAGATCTTTTTTTCCAATTCTCTCCTTCGTTTCGTTGTAAAGAACCTCTGTCCTCTGGGGTCGATTTTACGAAGTCCTACGATCGATCGTAACTCGAGTTACGAAGGATAACCCATCGTAGGGGGCCTATCCTACGTAGGGCTGCAAAGCATCAAAAGTCCTACAATTGATAGTAAGTTACGATGAGTTCGGTGAAATCGACCCCTTAGTCTTCCGACGCCATTTTGCTTTAAAGGAGGACATTTTGAACGTATTATAGTATTCAGAATTGGTAATGGTCCAAAACACCTGTTTCTGTTCGAGTTTATCAGATTCAAAGCTCATAGAAGAATCAATGCTTGTGTGAAACAGATTCATCTGAAATGTTGTCACCTTCGGGAAAACAGCATTTTAAAGTCACTTCAGCTTAGTCCAGTTTTGGCATTATTTCTTCGTTTTACATTAATTTTCATCAAAGTTTAAATTATATCGGATTGGTGATGAAGAGTCCAACTATCATTATTTTCTTGCACTGTAAACGCCTCTTGCGTTGTGTATAGTTCAAAACTAAAACCAGCATTTCTTTGACTATGGGTTATGGGTGGAATAATGTAGAAAAGGGAATAATGAAGTCTAAACTCCACATAATTGCCTGAAAATGGAAGAGTTTTTCAATATCGATTAATCAATTCAGCTCGATAACGAAACCGGATTAATAAGATTCTAATAAAAACACAAAAACATCAAAAATCGCAGCACAAAAAAAAAAAATCCCCTCCCCCTCTCGCCACTCGTATTCTCCGCCCACCTCCTTCCGACTACTGTGTCTCACGACCCTTATCGTTTAACGCTGATGGCCTGGGTCCTCTTGTATTATTGAATTTCCGATGAGTTTTTTAATTGCACCTGATTAAACAACTGGTGCCGGGGCTCGGGCGCGTAGCTGGGCCGGGCAGATTGATGGTAAGACCGGCGCAGCTGCACCCGGACCAATTCGATTATTTTCCCGCGGCCCTGGTCGACGGACGGGCTCGCCTCTGCATTGGGGGAATAGATGATGTTTTGAACGATTATCGCACGAGGAATGAGTGATCCACGACGGCTTTCGGTTGATAAAAAAATCCATGTCTTTATGTCTGCATCAGCGCTCCTAGTGTGTGGGGGAGAATTTTTTTTTTCTCCTGCTGTTTTTTTTTCTTCTCATCTTGGAAATCTTAAAGATTTTGAATAATTCTTCGCACGGTCTTCAAGATTTCATTATGCATTCTTTCCGTCGTATACTATAGGCGTAAATTTGCAGCCTTGCTGATATGCATACGTCAGTCGGTAGAGGTTGTGTGACATACTTGAAGAGAGGTATCGGAACAACCTGAGGGAAATGAGAAAGTCTACTTTGTCCCTGACATGTCTGAATAATGAGATTGGAGAGTAGAGGTGGCTTTAAAGTGTATGCAAAACAAAGAGGACAAATGAGGACAAAATATGAAATTGCAACATTCTTGAGATTTGCTTTCGGTGGGGGGGGAGGGGTTCTGGTCATGGGATGAACAACTGATGAACTCGAAGATTAAAGGAATAATACATGATTGGTAAAGGTCACAGAACATCACTCACACTATGTCTGATCCAGCATGTACATGAAATAATAAATCTGTGAAAATCTGAGCTCAATTGGACATTTGAGTCACATGAAAATAGCGAAAAACCGATTCCGTTTTTCGGTATAAAAACATAAAGAATGGTTTTGATCTTGACAAGATCAAAACTGTTCTCGGTCTTTGTTGGGCTAATTTCTGAAAAAATACACCATTTCAGGCAGAAATATCTTAGAAGTATGTTTTACCAGCACCAACTTCTTACCGTCTTAAATTTCATACGTAAATCTGTAAACATTTCTGTTTGGGTATGTTACTAATCCTGTACTGTAGCTTAAACCGAATATGTCCTATCTTAATAGGAGTAACCGTGTACAGCGAGTGGGTCTGTGTACACCAGATTCAGTTCTTCCGATGGCTAATTTCACCGCGACCTCGTCCATCCGGAACTGATTTCGGGTTCCGCTCTGTCCAATTTGACGAAGTGGCCTTCGAAATCCATTTTGTATCATCAGCTGGGGTCGATTTCACCAAACTCATCGTAACTTACTATCAATCGTAGGACCTATGATGCATTGCAGCCCACGTAGTCTAAAGATACGATGGGTTGTCCTTCGTTACTCGAGATACGATCGATCGTAGGGCTTCGTGAAATCGACCCCAGATTCTTCATTACATGTATTCTTGAACATTCAGCCATGATGTTTGTTTGTGTGATTGATGACTTGTAAAGCTATTTCTTCTTTTTCTGATCCTCTCTTTATTTACAGAAGTGTTGAGGTTCCGGCGCAAACCATCTGCAACCGGCCATGATTCTAGCAGCTGCCAAATCTGAGCAGGTGGGTGTACGGACTGTACCGTGTTTGGTCAGGTTTTACCCTATTATGACACTGCTCTACCACCTATGGGCGTTTACGAAACGGAGGCTCAGGCTCGGGCTCAGGCTCAGGCTCAAGCTCCAGCTCTGACATCCACATGCTGAAAATATATAGGTTGTGGATTTCATTGAAGCTGAAGCTCTTTTTTTCCTTTTTTTTCAAACCAGAGAATATACTTCCGAACCGCAGCCAAAAGCCTCTAAAAGCCCGTTATTTCAGAATGGATTCACGAAATGGAGCCGGAGCTTGAGACGGAGCCTGAGACGGAGCCTGGGCATCCGTTTCGTTAACGCCCTCTCTCTCTCTGATCGGAGTGCGATGCACCTTTTAAAACTCGGCCTACTGGTCAGCCGCAGGGCTCCATTAATAAGGACGATTTCCAGTCTCAGAAAATATACCGCCACTTCTCGCACGCACTTCAACTCAAGAGAGATCCTTGCATATGGTTGCCTGTCATAGTATACAATTACTCCGGCAACATTGTGACTCTGTGACGGTCACCAATCCTAGGAAATGCATGTTGATTCATGTGGAGAATTTATTGGAATATTATAATTTCTGAGATAGAGGGCTTTAAAATTGCCGATTCGTGGAATTCCAGAGCAAAGGTAGAAACATCTGACCTCGATCAAAATTCGGGGCAGGACAAGAATTTAAGAAATCGAAGGCTTCGGTGCCGAAAGATTATTAATTTTCGGTTTTTCATTTGAATATTGAACCTAATTTTATATTAACCTTCCATTTTATTTCGTTTCATTTCATTTCATTTCATTTTTCCGGTGATATTATTTCATACGACCTCAGCCAGAATAAAATACAAACCTGGCATTCAGCTATTTATTATCAAATTACCCGGGAATATTCAGTGGAAATTGACAGCAGAGCTCGTGAAGACTTTGAAATTGCGAGCAGATTCAGAGCTGACTGTGTCACTGTTGCCCTATTGGATTCATCCAACACGTTACTATACGAAGCTGTATTAGGGACATGCTGAAAAAATTGCCTCTCTCTGACCTAACTTGTACGCACGAGTTATATGTCGTACGTACGAGATATACGTCGTACGTACGACTTGTGAATCATATCTCGTACGTATGGGATGCATTACGACTTACATCTCGTACATCTCGTGCCTATGTCTGACCTAACTTGTACGCACGAGTTATATGACATACGACTTATATGTCGTACATACGACTTATGAATCATATCCCGTACGTACGAGATACATTACGACTTACATCTCGTACGCACGACACACACGTACGAGATATAAGTCGTACGTACGACGGCAGATAAAAAAATTATTTTTTCAGCATGTGCCTAATACAGCTTCGTACGTTTCTTACATGTAGAGTGTTCTTGGATATGTGGGCATGCACGGCGAGGCGTGCTAATTTGTGTCAGGTGTTCTTGTCATCTTGATAGAAGGTGGGATGCGTTCAGCCTACGTAGCTAGACGGGCTGCTGACGTTGTAACAGTGATAGGTCTCCATCGGTGCAACACAATGGGCATTACCCCTTGCCGTTTTTGTCAATTTTCACAATTTTTTGACATGTCCTGAAATCAATTCCAATGCTTTCTAAGAAACCAATATTACCGTTTTGTGTTTGAAAGTTGTGTTTGAAAGGGTATTCTGGGGCAATTCGAGAAAAAGTATATTTTTGGCCCAAATTGACAAAAACGGCAAGGGGTACCCCTTGCAATTTTGTAAATTTTCACAAATTTTTGACATGTAGTGAAATCAATTCCATTGCTTTCTAAGAAACCAATATTGCCGTTTTGTGTTTGAAAGTTGTTCCTTTCACTTTTGTGCATCCATTGTGGCATTCTCGATCAATTAGAGAAAAGGTCCATTTTGGGCCAAAATTGACAAAAACGGCAAGGGGAATTTTTCTCAAATTTCACAATTTTTTGACCTGTCGTGAAATCAATTCCATAACCTTCTAAGACACACCAATATTGCAGTTTTTGTGCTTTAAAGTTGTTTCCTTCACTTATTAGGGCATTCTCGATCAATTAGAGAAAAAGTCTGTTTTTGGCCAAAATTGACAAAAACGGCAAGGGGTACGTACCCCTTGCCATTTTTCTCAAATTTCACAATTTGTTGTCATGTCCTGAAATCAATTCCATTGCTTTCTAAGACACCAACATTACTGTTTTTGTGCTTGAAAGTTGTTCCTTTCATGTATTAGGGTATTCTGGGGCAATTAAAGAAAAAGTCTATTTTGGGCCAAACGGCAAGGGGTACCCCTTGCTGTTTTTGTCAATTTTCACCATTTTTTGGACATAGTGAAATCAATTCCATTGCTTTCTAAGAAACCAATATTGCCGTTTTTTGTTTGAAAGTTGTTCCTTTCACTTTTGTACATCCATTGTGGCATTCTCTATAAATTAGAGAAAAGGTCTATTTTTGGCCAAAATTGACAAAAACGGCAAGGGGTACCCCTTGCCATTTTTCTCAAATTTCACCATTTTTTGACCTGTCGTGAAAACAATTCCATTAACTTCTAAGACACCAATTTTGCTGTTTTAATGTTGAAAGTTGTTCCTTTCATGCATTAGGGTATTCTGGAGCAATTAGAGAAAAAGTATATTTTTAGCCAAAATTGACAAAAACGGCAAGGGGTACCCCTTGCAATTTTGTAAATTTTCACAAATTTTTGACATGTAGTGAAATCAATTCCATTGCTTTCTAAGAAACCAATATTGCCGTTTTGTGTTTGAAAGTTGTTCCTTTCACTTTTGTGCATCCATTGTGGCATTCTCGATCAATTAGAGAAAAGATCCATTTTGGGCCAAAATTGACAAAAACGGCAAGGGGTACCCCCTTGCAATTTTTCTCAAATTTCACCATTTTTTGACCTGTCGTGAAAACAATTCCATTACCTTCTAAGACACCAATATTGCTGTTTTAATGTTGAAAGTTGTTCCTTTCATGCATTTGGGCATTCTGGAGCTATTAGAGAAAAAGTATATTTTTGGCCAAAATTGACAAAAACGGCAAGGGGTACCCCTTGCAATTTTTGTCAATTTTCACAAATTTTTGACATGTAGTGAAATCAATTCCATTGCTTTCTAAGAAACCAATTTTGCCGGGATACCCCTTGTCATTTTTCTCATTTTGGGGCCAAAATACAAATCAATTACTTTCACTGTATAACATAAAATACGACTTCCTCTCACTCTGGGGAGACAAAATTATTGGTAATACCATCTTTCCAATTTGAACAAGGCAAATTTTTTCATTTTATTGAATTCTTGGGCAAATTTCACACTCATTAAAATGGTGTTGACATATTGCACAGTTATTGCACATATTAACATTGCGAGAACAAATGAATTTACATTACAGGACAAGGTACATGTACAAAGACAGAAATGAATATAAAAAGAAGATGTTATCAAATTGAGTTACAGTAGAAACAAACAGGAAAGTGATGACTTTGCCCTCTATTCTGCAACTTATAGATTAAAAGGCTGTAATTAAAAGGCGATTCATCTAATGAAAAAGACCCTATACTTGTGACCGACATTTTACTGCATGTCATATGAGCACCCAGCAACATGACTCTATAGGTTATTGACAATCTACAATCCGATTAGTATAGTTTTTGTATTCATTTTGAAATGGCATGGGTCCATTTAATACAAAGTTGTCCAATGGTATTCATGTATTATGAGGTACATGGAGCTAGTTATAATTATATGTGTATATGAGGCATACAACATCTGAGGTATTGCAATTTTGTCTCTGTGTACAAAATACATGCACTTATATATAAGTGTATTATGTAAGTACCACTTTGATGTGTACAAGAAGAGAATTTCCTCATGAACAATGTGAATAACAGCAACTTGTAGGTTCCACACTACTAAATGTATTGATATTATCACTTTGGTCATGCATTCATAATTCATAACCTATCTTGCAATAAGAAACCTCAATGATAGATGCAGCATCTACATAATGCAACAGAAAGACAAGACAGCTAAGACAATTTCAGATGACTTAGACATCATCATTACACATAATATTAACATTTCTATTATCAATGGTTGCAAAGCTCCGTCAAGATCCATTACAATCATGATGTATAGTTGTATAATAATAAGGATATATTCATTTTTTTTTCTCATAAAAAGGCTATAATGCATCGCAATACACTTGAAGAACTTTCTCTGAAGTTGAAAATTACCTTTCCAATGAAGACATGTTCAGTTCACACATATTCCACTTTCCGTTCATTTCAATACATATTTACAGATAAAACTTGCATTTAAATTATTTACAATATCATCTATTTGTATAAATAAACAAAAAAATGCTCAGCATTTACTGAGGGAAAATTGCTGCAGCCAACTGCTTTAAAATCAAGATTAGTAAGTAGGTGTGGCCTTGTGTTATGGTCCCCATGCTCCAAGCATACACTGGCTTAAAGGTATTTTACATGATTGGTAAAGGCCACATTTATTAGGTAACAAACAGCAGAGATCTGCCAATCATCTGTGAAAATTTGAGCTCAATCGGGCATCTGAGTCACCAGAATATAGCTAAAACCAAACTAAATTTTTCTCATGAAACATGAAGAATGGTTTTGATCTTACCCCGAGATCAAAACTGTTTCCGGTCTTTGTTTTAATAATTTCTGGATAATTACACCATTTTGGGTGGAAATATTTTAAAGCAACATTTATGTGAACATTTATGTTTGAGTATGTTACCAATCCTGTACTGTACCTTTAAAGCTGGGCCTGAATTTGTAAAATACAATGATATCGAAGACTGTAATGTAGCTGCCCCAAACCAAGCTATCTGGGCAAACTCAGCATGGTGATATGTACAGTCATTTCTCCAAATTCAAGAAACATTGGGTATTTACCAAACGGAGGATCCGGCTCCGTCTCAGGCTCCGGCTCCATTTCGTGAAACCATTCTGAAATAACTGGTATCAAAATAGATGCTTTAATCAGCGGTTCGGAAGTAGATTCACTAGTTTGAAAAGGGAAAACAGAGCTTCAGCTTCATTGAAAAACCACAACCTATATTTTCAGCACGGGATGACAGAGCTGGAGCCTGAGCCTGAGCCCGAGCCCATTGGCAGTCTAAGAGGATTTTGAACCGTCTAGTTTGCCATCAACTTGGTCTTTGAAGTAATCCTGTGGACTATCCACTACAAGATATACAGTAAATGAACTGTTTTCATCCACAGAGCTGGGTGATGATGGATTTATAAATTACGGAGCTCCACGAGTGCCATTCCACTTATCCAAATAACCATTCTTTTTCTACCTTGTTCCAGTAAGTCATCTTAGCGAGATAAATTATCAGGATATGTCGACTTCGTAGTTTTCACCAAGTTATATTGCACAGATAAATTATCTTTATAAGTCGATTTTTAGGGCTTATAATAAGTCAACTTGGCGAGACAAATTATATGGTTGTCTGGGTAAGTGGAATGGCACTCGTGGAGCTCCGTAATAATTGCCTGTTTCAATTATAGACCGATCAGACGGCATACTGTCCGCCGTTACTGCAGTGTCCCCGTCTGCCTTTTGTCTGGCAACAAAAGAATTTATGCTCCGTCGCACTCTATAATTGCAGGGTGTACGTCCCATGATTAGAGGAAGTACACCCTGCAGTATAGAGTGCGGCGGACGTAAATTCATGTGTTGCCGGACAAAATATTTGGCAATACCGAACATTATCCCTGGCTCCAAAAGTTTGTGTACAGTACATACAGAATATGGTTCTTTAAAATAATCACTTAAACGAATAACCGCTATAATGGACAATATTTGTGCATCCCGGCGTGTTCATTATAGCGGCGTTCCACTGTATAAGGCTCTACTTCGACGCTGCAAGAATTGGTCATAAGATTCTGTCCATGGCTTCTGTCAGTTTCAGGATGTCTACGATGTGCTTGATGCACAGGTCTTGCCTGAGGGATGTATAGAAGAAATCCGGTGCTTCCTGTCTGACTGTATGCAGCTGGGCCAGGAGTGAACCGTCAAAGTCCTTAAATGTGTGCTTTAAGCTGCAGATGAGGACAAGAAAAACAGATGGAAGGGTGAATGTAGTTGGATGCTTGGCGTTGGTGTCCAAGTCCAACTGGCATTTGTGGGACGCAGGGGACTTTACTTAAAACACCAACCGTCCTTTTGAAAACAGGAAGTTCCCCAGTCAACATCTATTATATCCTAACACTACGGGTCTGTTTGTTTAACGCAAAGGATCCGATATTTAATGATCCACCTCCTATGCAGGGTACGCTAAAATGGGATCCGAATCCACAATTTTCGTGATCCTGTGCATTAAACAAACAGGCCCGAAGTACTAGATTAGAGTTCCTCGGCTCAAACAATCATTCCTCAAATGTACATCACACACGAGCAGCTTTTTCTAGAAATCCTTTCAACTTTTTCTTGAGACATTAGAGCGATTTGAAACCAAATATGGTTTCACTTCTGCACTTGTAAAAATCGAAAATGTTTTGATAATGTCTATAAACTACATGAGACTTTGTCTCTTGGCCAATCAGAGTGGCTAATAAGCCTGGGGTCGATTTCACCGAACTCATCGTAACTTACTATCAATCGTAGGACTTGTGATAAAATTGCAGCAGTATGTAGGAAAGGCCCCCAACGATGGATTATCTTTTGTAAATCGAATTACGATCGATCATGTGAAATCAATCCCTGGATTGACAAGTGAGGAACTATAGACTGATTGCGCGACCAATGTTTACATGCCATCACGTGACGTAAAGTGGGTATTTTGTCATCTCATTTGATACAGAACTGCAGTGGAAACGAGCAAAGGAGACTATTATATCGTCCACATTCACCTTTGCACTTTTTCACCACTGTTCTGCGCAAAATGAGATTTTAAATAATACCCACCATAGGTCAGGTGATGGCATTTCAACAATGGTCTATTGCAACATCAGTAATCTTGTTTCCAAAACAAGAAAACTGTTAGAGATAAAGTGGCAGTCCAATTGGCAGGGGGAGTCAGGTTGGCGTGGCGGTTCTTTCCTCGCCTTTCACCTCTGGCGGACCGGGTTCGAGTCTGGCTCGGTCCACAAGTGGATTGGATTTTTCAGTCCCCACCTGATTCCGTGGGTTTTACCCAGAATACAACTCTGGGGTTCACCCTCCCTACCTCTAAAAACTGTACCTTCTTCTCATCATCAACTATCAAAAAAAATTCTTTCAAAGCCCATTGATGAAAGCTTCTTACTAGGATAAATGTGAGAGTTCCAGCCAGGCTTGGACGTCCTCCTTACTCCACTCTCTGACATGAGCTGGCTGGGTCACGCCGGGTGATTCTGGCAGTGTGCTGGGGATCTTGTGCCGTGGGGTGGAGACCTGATGTCGTGAGCTAGAGGATTGCAGGGCGGGTCTCGGACTCACGCTGTTAGTTCTTGGGAAGTCAGTTTTGGTCACCGGGGCATTTTCAAAATCAAAGACCGGATCTGTACATTGAGAAAACAAACATGGGTAGGTCCTAAATGGCATGTTTGCTGAGAAGATGAACTGGTCAAGCATTAAAAAATCTACAAGATCTATCCTGAGCAAGATCACAAAGCCAGTTCACTTAATCTTTTCTAATCATCCAAAAACCAAAAGGGAAACTGAATTTAAAGTCATTGAAAAGTGAACAAAGAAAAATTGACTGGAGCGGGATTCAAACCAGCGACTTCATGAATACCGTACAGGCGCTCTACCAACTGAGCCATCCATGGCTTCTGACAGCCAAACGAACAACTATTGGGGTCACCACCAATGTAGGGCTGTCAATTTGTCAAGGGGCGTGGCCTACTGGATCGGTGTATTCTTGTATGGTTAAGTCTTTATAAGAATTGATTTCATACCATCGAGTAGAGCAGCACTGCCCAGATCACAGATCTCCCTGAGCAGCTTCTGAGCTTGCTCAGAGAACAGGTGACGACCTGAGAAATCCATGTAGTACTTAGTACCCACGATCATTCCTAGCCAGCCGTTGGGTTGATAGAACTTGTCCATCATCAGAGGAATGATGTTCTTGCGACACTGGTAGGCATATTCAGCCTCTGTGATGCACAGGTGAATGACAGAGAAGCACAGTGATTATTAAAGGTAATATCATACTTTGGTTTTTATCAAAGAAATGCAGATTCATGGGCAAAATTATCAAGACAGATACAGTAACACTAAGAGTCATCTGTGAAAATTTCAGTCCCATACAGTGCCCACTTTTTGAGAAAACAGTGGAAAACGGTAACAGTATTTTTTTTAACTTTTCACCATTATTCTTATCTTTAAAAATTTTTTTGGTCATTGGTTTTACTCTTTTCTGGAAAAATACAGCATTTCAGGCAGAACAATTTAACGGTACATTTCTACTTTTGCCATCTTTAAACGCTGTAAGTTATAGGTAAATCTGTGAAGATTGTATTTCTACCTGTGCGACAATTTGGACTCTCCTTGTAGCGTTCCGATATACAGAGAAGGACAACCTCTGCATTCTCCACAGCTTCTGCCATGGCTTGAAGAGTGGAACCATACATGCAGTCAACGTCCACCCATACACGGTAACCTGAATTCTGTCAGAAAACAAATTCACAGGAAGAAATCAGTCAAAATTGTGTGTGCTCTGCATCAGTGAGTACGGAAGCTTAAATGACCATCCTGGTTTCCACATTACTGATGAAGATAATTTACCTCTGGTACATGGAATTCAATGATAGGTTAACGTGAAAACAATTTTTGATGAGAGACTCACCACTAACAAGTCCCGTACTCTGAGAACCACCTTCTGAACTGACCACTGGTAGCTGATCATGACGTGTGGTAAGAGTCCACTACCGGCACTACTCCCTCTAGACCAGGTCCTACTAGAAGGCCCTGAAGGAGTGCAAAGGAGAAGAATCTCAGGGTCAGAAGCTTCATATTAACACCCTCATCATCCAACACCTTCCTCCATCCTCACCGTAACCCCAAAAAATATATCACCAAGAACTTTTCCAAATGGACGGCATTTCATTTGCATGGCATTTTCTGTCCCACTGTGCAGCGAACTGATTAAATACCAACTTTGGTGCCAAGTACCAACCCAGCTAAATGCAACAGAATGCTGAGGCAGAGCCTCTTGCATGAACTAACCATTACAAGGGCTCTAGCCAAGAGATGATTATGCAGAATTCAGAAAAAGCCTGAGTAATTTTGGAGGAAATCTTTAGAGGATGAAAGCCCACACATTCAGAGTTCAAAGATCTAATCTACTGGTTGTTACCTCTAGGCGAAAAAAGACGTGCACTTCAGCAAGTTAAAAGGTATTGAGAGAATTTACTTGCCAATCAGGCCATCTGAGTGGCAGCCCACAAATTAGGCCTACAGTCTAGCCTGGGCCTTTTTCCAAACATCAGCTCCCGGCAGAGTCGGACTCTGGCTCCATGTTGTGTATCCATTTTAAAATAATAGGTATAAAAATACAGGCTTTTGGCTGCGGTTTAGAAGTAGATCCTCTAGTTTGAAAAGGAAAACAGAGCTTCAGCTTCAATGAAAAAGCACAACCTATATTTTCATCATATGGATGACGGAGACGAAGCCAGAGCCTGAACCAGTGTCCGAGATTTGGAAAAGGGCGCTGTAACGGATGTTACCTTGAGGAGCTGACTTACTATTGGATGAGGTACTTCCAGAGGATGTACTTGCCAGCGATGTCCTGGCAACCCGATTCTGCTTCTGACCGACCCAGAGGGCACCCTTGGCTGCCGTCCTGATGGACTGCTCCTTGCTCTGAGTCAGTTTCTCCAGGGCCTCCACACATGACTTGTCCACAACGAGGTGCTGGCGGACTGTCGAGTCGAAGGCGAGGCTCCAGACTGCCTGGGTGGCGGCCTCCTGCTCTTCGATCGGACTGTCCTCTTGGAGCATGGAGGTTAGAAGGGGGAGGGCACCGGTTTGGAGAATCTGCACCAAAGCAAGCACAGCAACGATTGACAAATTTCCGCAGACATTGTTTTTAAGCAATGCCAGGGGTCGATTTCACAAATGCTTTGCGATATCGCTTAAGTCCAAATCCTTCGCTAAATGGAAAATTGCAAAGCAAAGTGTTGAACAATTTTCCGTTTAGCGATGGATTTGGGCTTTAGCAATATCGCACAGCGTTAGTGAAATCGGCTCCACTTTATTCCTGAGGGGCAAAGTCACTATCAGAAAGAGATAATGTTCCTAAGAGAAATGTCCTGAACATTTAAGATATTGACTTTTGTCTTTTCCTTCAATTCATGTTCACGTTGTAACAAAATGATGCATATTGGCTTCATCATGTACCGGTAGTTACAATGCCCAGAATAGCCAGACGTTTAAAGACGAGCATGGCTATGACCCATAAACAATATGGTCTAACAAACAAAATAATTAATATTCATGATTAATTGCGGTTCCCGCCACGATATTGGATTCGATTCACCCCGCTGACCCCAGCTAGCTCAGTGGCCTAGCGATATGGCATCTGCACTAGTAAGCAGGAGGTCGTGGGTTCCAATCCCACCCGAGCCAACGCATGATTTGTTCATGTGCACTCAACAAGCACTGAGTATGTGCTCAGCCCACGTCGGTGAAGGGCAAGCCTAATTTGCCTATTATCTATCTCCCGACCAAAATCATTTAATATTCATACTTCACCAAACCTTACCCGGCTTTTATTTTTGTCATTGACAGCTAGACGGCCCAGCCCATGGGCCAGCTCAGCACAGGACAAGCCCTGGCTCCGTCGGTCTTTCCTCTGCTGGGCTTCCTTGAGCAGACCGATGATGTACTCTACCGTAGCTGGCCAAAGAAAACAAACAAAATCAAACCACTGAAAAGGCCAACACTAATTCCCAAGCTAATTTCACACTCTTGGAGTTAGGAGGGCCTGACGCGTTTCAATCCTAGCAAGATCTTCCTCAAAAGGCTGAGAAAAGCCTTTGAAAAAGATCCTGCTAGGATCGAAACAGGGCCTGACACGTTTTGATCCTAGTAGGATCTTCCTCAAAGGCTGAGAAAAACCTTTGAGAAAGATCCTTTAGCCTTTGAGAAAGATCCTGCTAGGATCGAAACGCGTCAGGCCCTCCTTACTCCAAGCATTTGATATATTGGCTGATGAGCAGTTTGCGGCAGTTTATTACTCGTATTAATTTCACACTCGTGTCAAACACACTTTGCAGACTTTGTTTCAAATACAAGAGAACTGGGCTAACTAAGACTGAAGGTTTGCGCTTTTAAGAGAAGAAAACAAGGAAATGGGAGTGGACAAGCACTTCTGAGGAACAGAAGCAGGAACTGAGATTGCTACTCAAGCTGGGTCAATTCAAGGTTAATGGATGGAGGGAAGTATGCAATAGGCAACAACATTCCAAAGGGATGCAGCTGGGCCGGGAGATCTTAGAATGGAAAGAAATCAAGCATCCAATGTTCTTAAACCTTGACCCTAACGATTCCCAAAATCCAAAGTCCATATATGCTATTGCTGGACTTTAAAGGACTTGGCATAGTAGAAACTTAATTCACTATGACTCTGCACACAAACTTTCTGGCCCAACAAGTCCAAAAGCATGTGCTATAGTGGTAGATTTGAAGTACACAAGAAAGTAGAGACCTGGCACCCGCATTAAGGAATGTTCTGAGCCAAAATGCAAAAGTGGTTTAAAAGTAATATCATACTTTGGTTATTGTCAAAGAAATTGCAGATTCATGCGTAAAAATATCAAGACAGATACAGTAAAAGTCATCTGTGAAATTCCCAGTCCCATACGGGGCTGGCTTTTTGAGAAAATAGTGAAAAATGCCCATAGAGTTTCTTCAGTCTTTTCACCATTATTTTTCGTCTTGTAAAGATCAAAAATATTGTTGATTAACAATTTTTTTGATAAATGCAGCATTTCAGGCAGTATGATTTTAACGGTATGTTTCTACCAGCACCATCTTTATACCCTGTAAGTTATAGGTAAATCTGTGAAGATTTCGGGTTTTGGTTTCCTACCAAAGTACATGTATAATACCAACTTTAGCAAGAAAGATGATAAGCAACTTTTTCCAACTTTTTGTATCAAAAATAACAGCTTTGTTTCCACTTACATTTTTCTGTAGTCATGCTTATAATCTCTCCATTTTCTTTGCTGTCTGCAGAGAAAAAAAAATGATGATCAATGACCAATCAAATACAGGACAAGAAAACACACTTGGGCGAAGTTCACATACATATGCCAACATTTTTGTCAAAGGAATGCAGATTCATGGGCACAAATATCAAGAGAGATACAGTAACAGTCATCTGTGAAAATTGCAGTCCCATACGGTGCCCACTTTTTGAGAAAACAGCGAAAAATTCCCACAGTATTTCTTAAGTCCTTCCTCTTTTATTTTTGATCTTTTAAAAGATCAAAAAGATTTTCGGTCGTTGTTTAACTAATTTCTGGATAAATACACCATTTCAGGCAGAAATATTTTAACAGCATGTTTCTACCACCACCATCTTCATACCCTGTATGTTATAGGTAAATCTGTGAACATTTCTATTTTGGTGTCTTACCAAAGTATGATAATATACCTTTAAATAAATCTTGGCCTTGGTGGTCCCTTCAAATGTCCCCATATAGACAAATCAGTTCCCCCAGTGGAAGTGCATCATTACAATAAAAGATAGTATTGAAACCCCTCCCCCCCCCTGCCAGCCAGCCAACCAAATTATAGGCCTGCTATAAGATCTAATTGTATGTTGTTGTCAACCGGCTTTCTCACTGGAACTGACATTGAACCAAAGATGTTTCATGAATGGATCATTTTGGAACTTCCATGTTATGCTGACAAGGAAATGACTTTGTCCTCATTGTCGGAAAGATATAATTGAGTGTTGACATTTGCAATATTACACAACACATTGCACTGCATTCATTTTACATGACATACAAACCCATGGAATAGAATACGGAATGAATACAGTTACTGATATTCATGGTTTTTTAATGCAGATTTTCATTTTGGCATACAGAAGTCCAAAAACCTTGATTCATAATTCAGTTGTTTAATGCACAAAAGTTGCCGATATTTCTTTTTTTAATTTTCTGGAAGACTTTCCTTACTTGTCTATGCTGATTTGTTTCTCCTTGCGTTCAATCAGCACACAAATAACACATTCAATAAATAAACAATTAACCCCCCTCCCCCCCCCCCAAGAAAAAAACCATTGCACATTCTATAAAGAGCAATAAGCATCAATAAAAAAAAAGAATTACCAGTTAGGTTTGCTTTCTTAAACCTGCAGAGTACAATGTATGTCTTTCAACCACTCCAGGGGCCGATTTCACTAACGCTTTGCGATCATCGCTAAAGTTCAAATCCATCGCTAAATGGAAAACTGCTACGCAAAGTAGTGATCGGTTTTCCGTTAAGCGCTGGATTTGGGCTTTAGCGATGATCGCAAAGCGTTAGTGAAATCGGCCCCAGGGGTCAATTTCACCAAACTCATTGCAACTTTTATCAATCGTAGGACTTATAATGCACTGCAGACCGTAGTACGTAGGATACAATGGGTAATCCTTTGTATTAGAACTGGAGTTACGATCGATTGTAGGGCTTCGTGAAATTGACCCCAGCAATGACTGGACTTAAATACAAGCTGTGGAGGAGTCTAATCCCAAATCAGCTGCATCCATAAGATGTCTCCTTAAGGAGTCAAGTGGGCTCAGTCTGAGAGACTTGCCAGCACTTAACCCAAGATTAAGACATTTTGTACACCCTCCTATAGAAAGCCGAGTCCCTGTGGGACCAGGAGTCTTCTCCAGAGAGGATGGAATAGTTCCTCGTGTACTTTTTTGGAGGTGGACCTCTGATGGTCAGGGTGTCCCAGGGGAGACGGGCACACCATGCAGGGGCTGCAGGCATTTTCCCCGGCCTTCGGTGACTTTGATGAAAATTGGGTCAGACAGTGTATCGGCCGCAGGGTATGGAAGCCGTAATCCCACACTGAGCTAATCGGAGGTCATGCCTTTAACGTTCACATTCTGATGAGTCTTCAGACCGGTCTTGTGGCCATTTCACTGGAGTGTTGCAGCAACAAAATATTGAGCCCTCACCAAAGTTTTTGCTTTGGGCAGGAAAAATGAAATGGCCAAAGACTAAACAGGGGTCTAACTGCCAAAGTCTACGAACATCAAGTTGCAGGATTTCAGAAAAAGATGGTGATGGTAGAGCACTGGCACTACAACTGTATGAGATGGCCTGCCAGTTCAGCTGGCTTAGTTCAAATGCCTCTGTACATGTTGGCCTTAATTGGACCCAGGAAGGTTCCTAGCCAACAATTGCCCGCAGGGTTTGGGTGCGAGAAAATGTACGGGTGGCCATAATGACCTTGTGGCCTAGATGGACTTGTCAGCTGACATATGGATTCTATAAGCAGGTAACTACATTACATGTAGAATGAACTGCTGGTCAAAAGTGCAAACTGTCAATTGTCAACTTTGGACAAGTTGTTAATATTCAGCCACTTATTCAGTATCATGGGAAAAAAAGACGGCTTGCCAAAAGACTCCTGATGAATTGTTTTATTCTTCTTCAGTTTTGGATAACAGTCTAAGGGCCTTTTCAAAATGGAGACTCAGGCTCAGGCTCAGGCTCAGGCTCAGGCTCCAGTTTCGTCATGCATATGACGAAAATATACATGTAGGTTATGGTCAGGTTTTTCATTGAAGCTGAAGCTCTGTTTTCCTTTTCAAACCAGAGAATCTTCTTCCGAACCGCAGCCAACAGCCTCTATTTTGATACGTGCCATTTTAGAATGGATCCACGAAATGCAACCAGAGCCTAAGCCTGAGCCTGAGCCTGAGCCTGAGCCTGAGCCTGAGCTGTGGGGCCTGAGCCTGAGCCTGAGCCTGAGCCTGAGCCTGAGCCTGAGCCTGAGCCTGAGCCTGAGCCTGAGCCTGAGCCTGAGCCTAAGCCTAAGCCTAAGCCTAAGCCTGAGCCTGAGCCTGAGCCTGAGCCTGAGCCTAAGCCTAAGCCAAAGCCTCCATTTCGAAAAATCCCATAAAGACAAACTGTGAGGGAGTGAAGCCTGTACTAATCCTACCTGGGTCACCAGTTTGCTTCTTGTCTTCCTCTTCCTCTAGGATGTAAGCCAGTGTCATCATGGTGATGGCTTTGAGGTAGGCATCGCTGTCGTTATTGTCGCAGCCCTGGGCGTAGGGCTGGATCTTGGACTCCACCTGCTCTGTGCGATAGAAGTGCCGGTTGCTGGGAGCTTTCGACAGATTGTGGAGGATGCTGAGGGAAGCCTTGATGAGGAAGGCAACATTCTGTATCAAGGGGGAGGAGAATGAAACAAAAGCCTTGCTTCAAATGACGGAATTTTAGTCTGGGACCCAAGGATCTGGTGAGGATTACTGTGGAGGAAGAGCACAGCACCATTCCAGTCACCTGACTATTGCTACAGCTTTCATTACAAGTGAGCTTGTGGTAGCGGCTGCAGCTAATTCCCACAAATTCAGATTTAATACCAAGTCATAGCCAAGTCATTTGGACACAGCCCTAGCCTCGTTCTGAACAGCAAGGCTTACGCAAGAAAGGGAAACCCAGATGGCCACTGGCGACTGTCTTTCTTTATTAAAGGTAGTATCATACTTTGGCAAGAAACCAAAATAGAAATGTTCACAGATTAACGTATTTCTTACAGGGTATGAAGATGGTGGTGGTAGAAACATACTTTTAAAAATTTTCCGCCCGATGTATTTATCCAGAACTAGTAAAACAACGACCAAAAATCTTTTAAAAGATCAAAAATAAAAGAGAAAAGACATAAGAAATACTGTGGTTGTTTTTCACTGTTTTCTCAAAAAGTGGGCACAGTATGGTTCTGAAATTTTGACAGATGACTGTTACTGTATCTTCCTTGATATTTGTGGCCATGAATCTGCATTTCTTTGACAAAAACCAAAGTATGATATTTCCTTTAACAGCCAGGTGTTTGCAGCACAAAATAATTTATTTCAACAAGTGTACAGTAAGCTTCTTAAACGAAGACTAACCAATCATGTACCCATAGCGACACTGACTTGCTTTTTTTTGTTCAGCTTCAGCTCAAAATGCAAGTAGTGCAACAACAAAACAAGAGCTTAACCACTCAAATACAATTACAGATCCAATCGTTTTCGATATTTTTATTCTCGGTGCCTGCTGATCCACCCTTTGGCGGGATGGCTTTGATAACATCCATGTTCAGGATTGTAGACTTATGAATGATTTTTTCCATTCCATCCCTTGAGTGTGTTTGTACATGATTTCCATCTTGCTGTCCCCTGTTTCCCTGCTTGGTTCGTTAACCAGTCAGGGTTGGTGGAATGGCAGACAGGATTAATTGGGTATTTATGCAGGGATTAAGAGGGAGTCTCCGGCTCTAACAACGTCCGATTGCACTGCCTTCCTTGTACGTCAGGGGGGTTTAACTAGAGCCCCACGGTGTAACCACAGTGTGCATGCACTATGCTTGGAATGCTGATTCAACTTGGCAATGGAAATCTAGGCTCAGAATGGATGACTATAAAACTATTACAGAGATAGCCATGATAGTCTAGTATCAGGTACAACAAGTTGGTGGTAGCACGTAAAGACTACGTAACTAATGAGGGAAACCGCTCAGACCTAGTAAGAGGGCGCCCGACGTTTCAATTCCAGCAGGATCTTTCTCAAAGGTGAAACTGAAAGAGGCTTTGAGAAATATCCTGCTAGGATCAAAATGTCAGGCACTCTTTGCATCTTATAAATACATTTCAGGTCATTATTTTGGTTGATGAGCTGTTTGCAGCAATTAATTACTTGTAGTAATAAGAAAAAGTGCATTAAGCTTTCGTAGCGACCAACTACTTCACCAGATGAAGGGAACTAATTGCATCTGATAAAATAGTCAACATTACAAAAGGTCATATGCAGTTTTATAGAACCACTCAACCACAAAGGTTTAAAGGTAGTATCATACTTTGGTAAGAAACCAAAACAGAAATGTTCACAGATTTACGTTTAACTTTGGGTATGAAGATGGTGCTGGTAGAAACATACCGTTAAAATTTGTCCGCCTGAAATGGTGTATTTATCCAGAAATTAGTAAAACAACAACCGAAAATCTTTTTGATCTTTTAAAAGATCAAAAATAAAAGAGAAAAGACTTAAGAAATACTGTGGCTATGTTTCACTGTTTTCTCAAAAAGTGGGCACTGTATGGGACTGAAACGTTCACAAATGACTGTTACTGTATCTGTCTTGATATTTGTGCCCATGAATATGTATTTCTTTGACAAAAACCAAAGTATGATATTACCTTTAACCACCAAGGTTTTACATTTTGACTGTAAACTAGAAATGTGTAAATGAACTTGCTAGTATCAATCTCAAAGCTTGGCCGACTACACAGTTACTCGGTCGTGACAAAATTGGCCATTAGTACAGCAAAGAAGGCCTTGCCTGCATAACAGCACTTCACCTTAGTGTGCTCAAATGCATTTCTAGGACTCGCCATGGGATTCTGCCAATAATAATATTATAATACGTCATTAATTAGGGCCTGTCAGACACAGCCAAGGCCTAATCAATCTTGGGAAATCAATTATCAATCTATTTCCTTTCTATCTGCTTTGTGCCTGATTGAAATCCTTTTATCTCATTGCCTTGTATCAGAGTCCTATAATTGTGTTCATGGTAATGAATTAGTCGTTTGGGAAAACGGACGATGTATGCAATTTCATTTTAATGGCAGGTCTGCACAAAGGTATGGGCTACACTCAACCATGCATACATGGATTATTCATCCACATTTCGGCATGACAGCGATGGTATCCTTGTTTCATTAATACAATCCCTAGGCCTAATCATGTCCTATAATTACTGTACATGTACATTGCATATGTACCTTCCAAATGAAAGTGCATATTCTCTAGATAGTTTTTAAGAACAAAATGCACTGAAAATAAAAGGACAGGGCCTAATACTGAAGATGATGCATTTTCCACATAATTACAAGGGGCGTATTTCTAAATGATGTTCAAACTTGGAGGAATAACCATTAACACTAAATACATGTTAAAATGTATGTGTACATGAGGAGCATTTTCATATATTTGAGAGAAACTAGAACAGCGAATAACGCACCCATCAAGAAAGAAATTTTTTTAAATGGGGTTCAAGCACATACTAAAAAACTTGAACATTTCACACGGACGGACGACCAGCCGGCCCGACGGCATATGACAGCGCTTTTATAGCAGAAAATAATCACAGTTACCCGAGAAATTCTTCGCTAACCCAGAGTCTTGCTTACAGATTCCATGAAATAGGTTTAACGCGTAACAGTGCAAGTAAGCACAAAAATAGGCCATAACGGATTCAATGAAATTGGGCCTTGGTATGGTGGGACAGGCGGGACAATATTTGGAAATCATGTTACCTTCTGCTTCATGTTGTCTCTGTATGGTTGGTGGGCTATGTTGGCCGTACACATCTTTACCATGCCGGCTTCACCTAGGCACTGTGCACAGAGTAGGCTGGCGTCGCTCAGATTCCATACTGTGTTGTACACGTAGTAGGCAGTGAACCAGACGCTGTCATTCTTGAATAGGCCCTCTTTGGATAAGGCAGTCAGCATGGCAACGACAAGCTCTAAAGAAGACAAGCGATAAACAAAACATGAATCCTAATTAACATCAGATATGGCAAAAGAAAAGAGAAAAAGTTTGAAAAGTGAACAAAGAAAAATTGACTGGAGTGGGATTCGAACCAACGAATGAGTGCCGTATCCCCATGTACCGTTTCTCGGGTTGCAGCATGATCCTTGGGATATACATGTAGCGGTATGTGAGTGGTTTTATGGCTTCTGACTGCCAAACGAACAAAGATTATTGCCTATTAGGGACACCACCAACATAGGGCTGGGTAATTCAGTTGGTAAGAACGCCAGTACGGTAATCAGGAGATTGCCAGTTCGAATCCCGCTCCAGTCAATTTTTCTTTGTTAGTCATTATTCAATGACTTAAGGTAGTATCATACCTTGGTAAGAAACCAAAACAGAAATGTTGACAGATTTAAACATTAATAGAAAAACTCACCAGTTGTTTTAGTACAGCACTTTTTTTTCAAAAGAGGCACAGCAGCACATGACACATAACAGCCAATCAGAGGAAGGGTACAAACATTCAAATATAGCATGCATCTTACTGGGTGACTACTGCGCATACACAAAGCAGATAGGGAAGTCAAGGTACAAGATTTACAGAACTGAAAATGAACAGAAAAGATCAAAGTCATGCAGTGAGTGCATAGCAAGAAAACAATTTTGACAAACCACAAATTGCTTCTTTTTTTACAGATGTCACTTTATAATTTTGACTGAGAATTGTATTCCAATTTATAAAAACATGCAACAATATTTGGGGGCAAACACTAAAAAAAACAACTGATAATCAAAGGTACAGTACAGGATTGGTAACATACGGAGAAATTAATTCACAGATTTACGTATAACTTTTGGGGTATGAAAATGGTGAGACTGGTAGAAACATATCATTAAAATATTTCTGCCTGAAATTGTGTATTTATCCAAAAGTTAATAAAACAAGGACCGAAAACAATCTTGGGGTCAGATCAAAACTATTCTTTATGTTTGATAAGAAAAACTGAGTCGGTTGTTCGCTATTTTTTTGTGACTCAGACACCCGATTGAGCTCAAATTTCCACAGGTTTGTTATGTTTGTTGAATTTAACAAAGTGTGAGTGACTTTTACCAATCATGTATACCTTTAATGTACGACACACTTTCAGTATGGTACGCGCATTTTGAAGATTTATACCCATGAATCTGTATTTCTTTGATAAAAACCAAAGTATGATATTACATTTAAAGAAGAATTTCTATTCAGACATGTACACATGCCATGCAAATTATTAGGAATGTGGACGTTTACACAATGAACACATACCTGCACCCTTCTCCTTAGCAAAGACATTGGCAATCTCCTCACGTTGCTCTTCAGAGTTCCAGAAGCAGTCGGCAATGTGCTTGATCTTAGCCTTAGCCTCCAGATTGGCATAGTCTTTCATGATACGTAGCTGCCTCAGGGCCTCCTTGACGGCTTCCAACAGGGAATGGTCCTTGTTGTCCGGCTCTTCCAAAAACACGGCATTCTGCTTCTCCAGATGCTGCTTCTCGACAAGGGGTGGCTTGTCTTGCTGCTGCTGCTGCTGCTGCTCTTGCTGCTGCTGCTCTTGCTGTTCTTGCTGCTGTTGTTGTTGTTGATTGTCATCATCCATTTTACTGTTGTTACGCAACGAGTTGAGCTTTGACCCCATGCACATTTCAGATGGTGAGCGTAGTCACAGCTTTTCACTTGAGAAACAAAGTTCGTCCTGCACAAACTTCAGGGCAGGGATCTGTGGAGCAAGACATCCATAAAATATTTTTAAAAATTTTAGAACGAAAAGACAAGAGGAGTGGGAAAGTAATCTGGGTACAATTTCAAGCAGTACTGATTGCAGTTATGTTTACCATACTAGCAATCGCAGTTTTATAGCATTTGTTTCTGCAAGGAATAGCTCAATCGTGACTGATGGCAGCAAAAGCTCATCATATTTGCATGGAACACGTACGTGAACACAAGGTGTTCCACAGGGATTCACAGAAGATGCATTTCCTAATTGAACGCCAAACTATTTATATTATACATGATGCATGGTCGGCACTGTAATCATCATTATGCCAAAGTAACAGACTGGAATATGTATACAGCAAAGTATGTTAAATTTGGGGATGAAGAAATTTGGAATATTGGACATTCAACACTTTCTTAAACAAATTATACAAATATACTGCAATCATTTATCTCACCGTCTTTTAATCTCAAATTTTCACTGTACATGTCATTTAAGATTGTTGCAATTGTACGTACTGTATGTACACAACATCACATACACCTGTACATGTAAGCATAAATATCACTTCATACTGTCATATTGTTTTGAATTGTAAGTGTAATGTCACTCAGCCTTAGCTTTAGCAGGACAGGCATGTTGAACAAACGTAACCAGAATACATACATAGTACATGTACATACAAGCATGGGGATGGGTGTTTGCAACCATACTTCATGTACATATTTATGTACATTACCAACTCCCTTTAGGGTTTTTCACAGCTGAATCAACTGCATACATAATCTAGCCAGGTGCACCATAAAATATTCATCATTTATAATCAAGCGAAACCCTACTCTATATGATGTATACATGTATAATGGTTTGAACTGATTGCAAGGCATCCACTAATACTAACAGATTAAATGTCACCACTGTCATTTTGAAAGCCTGGTCAAACATGCAAAATGAACTGATCCTCATCACTGATCTGCCATGAGGCCGGAAAAAAAGAAATTTTGTGTTGCCCTCAAGTGGAAAAATAAAAATTTTGGGTCGGTCAGGTTTTTTTTGGCCGACTTTCAAACATTTAAAAGAATAAATAGGCCTACAGGATGTATGGTGACCAGGGCTTATAAATCAACGGTCTTGGGTCGTTTTGAGGAGACCGCTTTTTTACTCCTAAATCTTACATTTTCTGTCAACAATTGTGAGTTTTTATACTTCAAGACTCAGAGAAAAAAAAAAAAAAAAATCCCGACCCAAAGTTTTGGCATTTTACGGCCGGTCGCTGAGGGAAACACAACAATTTTTTTTTTCGGCCTGATGATATTTTAACCCTTAACCATGAGTGGACACTCCCACATCACAGGAGGTTCCAGCAGGAGCCAGCAATTTCTAAACTGTGTCAATTCACTGTGCCAGGATTGTGTACTATATGTGGAGCATTTTCTTTTTCACTCTAAACTTTGGCAATTTCACAAAAAGGTGCAACATCCTTTTTTAACGGTGTCTAACAGTTTGAGATTGTGTTTTTGTTTTAGTGGCTTAATTAGTGCACCTGTCAAATTCAACAACACTCTGCTTCTCCTTCCTACTGAAACCCTCCTGAAGGGTAATCCTATTTAATCTAAATCTTTCCATTAATCTCAATGAAAATCTTTAATAACAATAGTTTGTGGAATGATTTCAGATTTTGAGATGGCCAACATTTGTGCAACTTAATTTAATGGAAAAGGTGGTCATGTAGATTGCTTTGGTGCCCCTGGGCTGGATTTCACAAAGCACAAAGATTAATCTTAAGATGAGTTGTTCAGTATCACCAGAATTGTGAAATCACATGTTGCTTGGCAATTAAGACGAATTTTACACTTAAGATCAATCTTAGTGCTTTGTGAAATCGGCCCTTGGTCTATGTGTTGGTGCCCAGAGCTTTAACACCACCAGGAAAAGTCTGCCTGAATTGGTTCCCTTGGTCACTACAGCAGTGCCCATCCAGGGGCTTGAATTGAACCTCATAAATGTAATGGCCATAAGATAAGAGTGTCACAGAGGCAATTGACTAAATGAAATCCCTTGTATGTTTCACATGTTTCCTACTGATTTACAATGCACATAAAGGCAAAAATTGGTTTTCTGGGTCAATCATTCAATCAATCAACTGTAAAAGCATGCGACACGGCAGCGCGTTGCCGCATCTACCTTCGAGCGGTACTTCTTCAGTGTCCTGATGGCCATCACCCAGGCAGCCACGCGACCCATCCCCATCCCAGCAAAATAACGATCCATCTGACACAACCATGTGTCGTGCGGACGCCCTACCAGGCGAGTCCTATTGTACCAATATGTTCTCTCATAGAGAGAATTCGCCTGGCAGGATCGCTCGCAGGGTCATTGCGTTTAAATCTTTTCCAGTGATCCAGTAGACATTTACATTTTGAATATTCGAACAGGTAAATTGATTTAAAAAACCCTTTAACAAGTTGAAATTACCAACCCCTTTCACAAATATGCTGATTGAAGTTAGTAATGAAAATTGTGCTTAGCTTAATTGCTTAAATACTTGTTAAGTGACAGAATGTTGCTTTGAAGTTGATGTACTCACATTTTGATAGTGTCCCACACAGGATCCAAGCTATCAGTTATCTCATACAAGAAAAGCTACCTTACAGGTTCCAATGTCCACCGAGTGAATGAGAAAGTTCTAACCAAACTGGATGATGCCTACGTCCACAATGAATGCAGGGATAAGGCTCGACAGTAATAAATGGGGCTGCTAAATACAGGAAATCAAGTCCCTTGGGAATGGTCCTAGTAGGAATGGGAGGCTGGCATCATTTCTACATCCTACCCACCAGGAAGATGTCAATTAAACTCCCACCGACCTAAACTGCCACGGGGTCTGGTCGAGAAAGGCCAGTGCAAGAAAAGTTGGCTCTTCGAGTTCAGCCCAGATCACCTCTTAGACAACTTTCCTCTCAAACACAAGACAGTGCGGTAATTGACAGGATAAGTATGCGGTCTTAGGACCATCATGAAAGGTTTTAGTTATCGGGTTACGGTGAGGAGTTATCGGGTCGGACTCTAGGAAGCTTTCAGGAAGTCTCCCGAAAAACTGGATTAAGTGGGATTGATCCGGCTTTCCTATCCATTAAAAAACCAACATCCCGCTAATCCTCTGTGAAAGCTGCCGACTCCCAAAAGTCAATTCTTTTATCGGGGCCAGACTGCGACATTAATGCCGCCGGGAAACCACGGTGGATCCCAGATTAATACGGATGGCATCAATCATGTCACAACATTCACTTAACCGTTCATCCTAAATCCAACCAAAATCCATTGCATGCATTGCACTAGATGCCTCCACAATTGCAGGCAGGTACATGGGTGTATATCCACTGTGCTAAGAACTAAAACCTTGCATGGGCTTGCCGGCAAAATTAGAAACAAAACACTTTCTCATTTTCGATCCGTGTTGAAACCAACCCGGATCTGCCCCAGTTCAGCCCATCAAGTTTTTGAGCTGGATCGAAGAGACGCAACATTATCACAGTTGTGTATTTCCGGTTCATACGACACAGATCACGGGGGAAAATGCAGTTTGCAACTGGACGCGATCGAGATTTTCAACCCTGGTCCCCACCAGGGTTGATTTCGAACTAATAGACCATCCTACCCGTGTTTGCTCGGGTTTGAAAATGTTCAAGTTTGAAACCTGGTTGAAAAAATCTTGGGGTTCGATCCGGTTCCAACCTCGAGACTTTGGATAGTGTGATAAGCCCTAAAGAGTAAGCTGCGATATAGTAGGCCTACTGCCCAGACTTAAATTTTGCCAGATTCAGGAAGGTTCCTAGCAAAAATGCCCCGAGGTTACAGAAGGAAGAATGGCTTGTTTGTAAGGATACTATACACAGGAAGTTTAAGGAAGATTCCCTGTCAAAGTGCCCTTAGGGTTAGGGTGACAGATTTAATGTCCATGTACTTTAAAACAGTGTTACACTTTGGTCAATCTGGGAAGCTTCCTTGCGATATATACCCAATTGATTCATTTATGACTTGAACGTCAGGGAAATAAAGTGCTCCTAAGGCAATTGTCTAGCTGCCCAAATTCAAAGGTAGACAATGACTTACATTTATTTTCAGTCAGTTTGACGATTACATATACCTGTATGTACATTAATTAATTAATTAATTAAAAAGCCGTATCTTCTTTGAGTGATCCCCCATGTACTGTTCATGTTGAAGCATTGCTGCGAGTATCAATAAAATTATCCCTGGGATATAGAAGTGTGTGCATGGTTTCATGGCTTCTGACTGCCAAACGAACACAGAACAACGTAGGGCTGGATAGCTCAGTTGGTAGAGTACCTGTGCGGAGGTCGCCAGTTAGAATCCCACTCCAGTCAATTTTTCTTTGTTCCCCTTTCAATGACTCAAAGGTAAACATTTTAGATTCTCTCATTCATCGCAGACGTGCCATCAAGCCTGTCACAATAACACTGCCAGCCACTTGAAGACACTAGAAGATCAAACCATGCACGTGCATGTACACTGCACACTTTCAACTTGTACTGTATACATCATCATCATGTAAATGGATTACACATGCACATAATTGGCCCTAATTGTAAATGAAATTTGAACTTGTACTTACAGTGAACTGCCATTTCTTGACTCTCAAACCTTTCACTATTATAAAGCGAGTGTGACAGATATACATACACCCTGTAGTGTACAGTATGATGAGTCAATACTTTGAGACATGTATCTTCATATTTGTGTACAATACACACAGTTGTACTGCTGTATGTTGATTATTATTATGTCTAGTACATGTACCTTAGACTGCTTCCTTTGTTCAATATTATGAACATCCTGTGCAGGTCTGGTGTTATGTACATGTAGAAGGTTTCTGTGTAAGGGCTGCACTTGACTACTTGTACACTGGAATAGCAATATGATGAGTGACTGGTTGTCCAAACTGAAGATCTTTAAGTGAAGAATTTGACAGGATGAGGGTTTGCATGGGCCAAGGCGTGGGCATGTTGCATCCTTGGGCAGGATGCATTGTCAAGTGCTCATTACCTTCAGCTCCCTCTCTCCAGGGGCCGATTTCACTAACGTTTCGCGATCATCACTAAAGCCCAAATCCATCATAAGGGCAAAGGGACTGGAAATCCACTCTAACAAATATGTGACATCAAATAAATACATGTACGTAAAAATGCTCCCTTTATAGTCAGTCAGTACTACTAGATCCAGATACAAGTTTACTGACTATAAACTGAGGCATCAAGTGGAGTATACTCCAGTAATCAGTAGTTAAAAGACTAGCTTGCCCACCACATTATAGGCCTAACATTGGTGACAAGTGGTTCCCAAAACTAGAAAGGAAAAGACAAGCGTTTTCTTAAACTATTAAGTTATATAGGAAAGGAAAGCAACTTTTTATAGCTTCTATAAGTTCTAGTTCTTTTACTACTGCTCCCAAATTATATTTTTGACTTTCGGCAAATGTTCCAGTCCTTAAAACCCTAGATTATATTCTCCAATATTTCAGTGAAAAAGTACAATTTTTTTAATTGCTTGTTGCTATAGTTTTGGGAACCACTTGTCCACAATAGCGCTGTGCATTTGTGCTAAAAATAGCACCGAACCTCAGACAAACATTGCAACCGGCCATGCAAACGTGTGGTGAGTGGGGGTATGTGTGCACGTGCATGCATGGTGTGACGTCATTAGTGAGGAACGCTATTAGGCCTACCACATTCACAGTGCTGTGTGATACTCGATCAAGAGTTTGTCAACATATTATCGTCAGCATAAGGCCCTACCTGTTTTCGAGGTATCCAGTTTCCGAGCCCAAGGGCGTATGCACCACAGGCCTGTACCACACAATCATTTGATTTGTTTTGTACGGAACATCATGCTGGCCAAACCACATTGTCAAAACTTTACTTCTGAATGTGAGTTTGGAAAGAATTCCACTGATGACCATAATTTGTACACAACTCTAGGGAACCAACAGAGGGCGTTTTGAGCAAGATGGCTGCCGCTATATTGGAAGTGTACAATTTGTAGGTAAAAAAACCCTGTAAAACTCACTTTTCAGATATGCTACGCAAGTTTTCCACACCTAGGATTGAAGTTCATCATAATTTGTATCCAATAAGTTAACTCTTGAAGGATATAATCCTTTTTCCGTAATGGTCATCAGTGGAATTCTTTCCGTGAGTTGTTGTCTTGCTTATTAGTGGAAATGCTAAAAGTTACACCCTCGAAAACCGGTACCTCGAGGAGTGTCGTCAAATATTTACAATGCAGCTTTGGGGAACATGTGTCTACGTCCTAACGTTAGACCGTCGGTAGACCTCTAACTGTTCACGCGTTAAACTCCGTCCAGCGGTATGTGGTTTTTACTGTTCCAACTTACCTTTGTCAATGTGGACTGTAGCTGCCATTTCGGATGGATATCTGGTACAGAAGTATGATACAGCGATGATGAGCAAGAATTATTTACAGAGATTTAGTGACTCATCTCACGATTCGTGTGTATAAAGTGTGCACTGTCATGACTGTGTATTGTTATGCAGCAGCTTGCTTATCATGTTATCAACAGCGCCCTCATAAGTCACGACAGTTTTCATTAGTCATAAAACAGCCGTCTGACATCAACGGAGCATTCGTTTAGCTCCCCCGGGTCGACACCAGTCAACCTCGTCTCCATTCTCTTGCTTGTTTTGTGCAGTAAAACACGACCATTCCCGGAAAGGGCTGACCCGGGGGAACTAAACGAATGCACCCTCTTGCGAAATTGTGGAGGCACAACTTTTGCAAACACTACTCAGATTGATTTTATTTTTTGGGAAATAAGTCACACATTTTGTTCTGAATCAAAACATTATTATTATATTCACATTATGTAAATCGTCACGTTTTGATTCAGAACAAAATGTGTGACTTATTTCCCCAAAAATAAAATCAATCTGAGTAGTGTTTGCAAAAGTTGTGCCTCAACAATTTCGCAAGAGGGCAACATTTGAAATTGCTAGTGATTGAATAAATAATGAGGTGCACTGAAGAGTTTTAACAATAGATTTATATGTATAGAAATCCATTGTCTCTTAATAATTATATCTAGAATATGTTTTTAATACAAATGGTAAACTTTTTTTTACCTGGGCGATTTTATTTACTCAAAACAATTAAGTTGATTTACAAGGCAATATTTTTTAACAATGTACAGAAAGTTTTGGTTTTGGAAAAAGAGAAGTCTGAATAACGAAGACTAAATGTATGGCATTTGTCTATTTTTTTTCCGATTAATTTGTTGGAAATTGTAGTCGCAATTTCAAAAACATTCCATTTCTTTTCTCTTTTTTTTTGGGGGGACACAGAATTATAATTATTTGGAAATTACATTTAGTTAAAAAAAAATTAATTAAAAAATAACATTCCGCGGGCAAGACAACATTTAGTGCTTAATATTTTGCAGAATAAATTGGGCTTAAATTTTCAAGAAATGAAAATGTCACACTTTTTGAGAAACAGATTGCTGTACAATGTCAGAAATTCAACGATTTTTGAAGGGTATTTAATAACAATATTCCATTTCAAATTCTAACTACCATGCTGAATAGAAGCAAAACTGAACAAAGCACAAACCTTTCATGTCTCAGATAGCTTTCTCAAGTTTAGTGATGTATACTTTATTTGATTGAAACATTTCAACACATCAACAAAGAACACTAAATTACCGACTGGTTTTTCTGTGCACCAGTGCACATATTGAATCATAAAGGAAACTTCATAACAGTATAAAGATTCTATTCCATTCCCTCTTCGTAGATGGTGTTCCTCAAATCATAATTTATTTCTAAATTAAGAGCTTTTCCTATGGTAGTTTCCTGAAACATGGTACCTAACTGGCTTCATATAACCAGGGATGAGATAAAAATGTCTGAAAACAGCCGACAAGGAGCATAAAAAGTCTGAAATTTGAAAATCTCCCATACTTTTGTATACAGCCTGTGAGGAAAAAAATCTGAAATCCAAAACCAAAAAATCTGATCAATCTCATCCCTGTATAAACACATGCAGGCATAGGTAGACAAACTGAAATGCCTTTTATGGTAAATTCATACAAGCACAATTGAAACTCTCAGTGGAAATATAATATTCATACATAATATCCTTGAAAGAATGAGGTAGACAACTGAAAGTCTGGTCTCCAGATTCATCTCCATTGTAAAGCATGCATCGCTGCAGTATCTAACCGGGATCCTGACTAACTGGTTCACCCCCCCCCCCCCCCCCCCCCAGAGTCTGGCTGTCTTTACAGTCTTCTTAAGAATGAAAAAACAGTTCAAGAAGACTTTGCACCAAAACCATCAAACTAGTGGAGCGGGGAAAGGGGTATGTACGACCTCAAGTCAGAACTCAAATCAATGGAGTTTTTTTTATAACAAAGGACATAAAATGATGAAAATCAGATTGCTTTAGCATCTGTCAAAAAGAGAAAACTGGATAGAATGGTCTTTCTCCATGAAATATGCTAATTAGATACACGCGTGCGCAAATGCATCACTGGTTGGAAAGCTACATGCCGGCTGTGTTGTATGTGTTACGTTTGTGCGTAATGTAGCTGCAACTTCCTTGCCAACCAGTAGTGCATATTGCGCATGCGCGTATCTAATTAGCATATTTCATGGGAAAGGTCCATTGGACAGCTGTTAGTGTGAGCCTTCAAAAGCTATTGTGTCTTTATAGGTATACAAAACTGAAACGGACATCAAAATATTATATACAAGAATCAATGGGAGACTTTTGAGAACCGGTCTTCAAGTCAACAGCGCACGCGCACGCAATTGTGAGCATGCGCGCGTTGTTTTGCGCCTGCGCTGTTGTGCGTGCGTGTGCGCTGTTGACTTGAAGACCGGTTCTCGAAAGCCTCCCATTTGTGAAATTTCCTGCAAAAACTGTTTTTCTGAATTTCAGGTACATCACTTAACGAAAACTACTACAACATGCTTCTCAAACCTGCATAAGAGTTAAAAGTTCCTCCGAACAATGCAAGCTTTTTCAACGAAACAAATCTAGCTGCAACTTTAACTAGCAAGCACAAGGCGTGAATCAAGTTTAATTTACAGAGCAGCCGCATAGGTGAGAAATACTCCACAGCATGCTTGTTCAAGCTGACGAGTACCAGTCAAATGCAATACACATTGCATGGAATTTCAGCTGGTAAACCGTAGTCTGCTGTTTCAGTACAACCTCCCTAGGCCTAATGATATTTGGCCTACTAATCAGTTTTACAACATTGGCTCAAAGGCCTATTTACAATATATACATCATCTGATAGGTTAAAGGGGAATGATAATTCCGATAAGGGGGGAAAATATGACAAATGAAAAATAAATTGGCTGAGCATTACAAATCAGGAGCCAGTTTAATAGAGCTGGTTATTTTAGGCACAAAAATTGCTTAAGCATGAAAAGTCTTCATTGATCAAAACAGGATTACCAACAAAATGTTCATGAGATGTTTACTGCTTTTGACTTGCATTTGGCCATTGTTTGCTGAGCGTAGCATAACACAAGGAGTTTTGGCTGGCATACAGATTTTATTTACCAAGGTTTTTGTGCTTAAGCAAATTTTGGTGCTTAAGCAGCTCAATGAAATTGGCCCCTGGGACCGATTTCACTAACGCTTTGCGATAATCGTAAAGCCCAAATCCATCGCTAAATGGAGAATCGATCCCTGCTTTGTGTAGCAATTTTCTGTTTAGTGATGGATTTTGGATTTAGCGATATCGCAAAGTGTTAGTGAAATCGGCCCCTGATAAGCAAAAGAGCTTGCTTTGTGGCTTCTCAAAAAGTTTGACCAAATTGGTCAGGCTATCCATGTGAACGAGATTTCATGAATATCAACCAGACAACAAATAGAACTAAGGAAGTTCTTCAAACCGTAGATGTCAGCTGCAATACTGATGATCCCCGGACAACTGCAGGTTAACCAAACCCTGTTGATAAGACCATGAAGGATAGCTATGTGCATTACACTTATGCTGCTTCCTATGAAGTCCAATACTACTCAGTGAAAACAATCAGTCACAAAATACATATTAAAGACATGTGCGTGTTGACACGATGGTGTACGTAGGGAGCTAAGTGGCTTGGTGGCGGGAGTCACTCTTCCCCGCGTCTTGGGGCGACATCTGCTGGTCATAATTTGGGATCGCTGCAGAGAAAGAAGAAAAAATGATACTTTACAATTTCAGCCCACAATCCTCAGAGCGAAGGATATCAGCCGTCTGGTGGATTATTTCAATTTGTGGATCGTTATGGAGAAATTTATAAAACAGGGACCTTTCTCAAAGCTCGGCTCCAGCTCCAACTTCGTATCTGTAATCCATATGCTGAAAATATAGGTTGTGGATTTTCACTGAAGCTGAAGCTCTGTTTTCCTTTTCAAACAACAAAATCTACTTCCGAACCACAGCTAAAAGTTTCTATTTTGATACCCGTAACTTTAGAGCTTGAGTCAGAGCCGGAGCTTGGGCTGGAGCCGGAACCAGAGCCAGAGCCGGGGCCAGAGCCAGAGCCAGAGCCAGAGCCAGAGCCAGAGCCGGAGCCAGAGCCGGAGCCAGAGCCAAAGCCAGAGCCATAGCTGGAGCCAGAATCGGAACTGGAACCAGAGGAGCCGGACCTGTAGCTGGACCTGGAGCTGTGAGCTGGAGCCAGAGCTGGAGCCGAGCTTTAAGAAAGGCCCCAGACGTGGGTGGTTGTAGCTTGTGCATCCATGTGCCAAACATCTTTCCCGTGCAGCTTACTTCAATTCCGAGGAGTAAATTAAATGTATAACTAGGAACCTCCTGTATATCTGGAAGAAGGTACTCGACCTCCCCTTATTCCCCACTCAATGCCTACCTCTGCAAGTCGAGTTTGCCCACTATCTCCCTGACTGTGGCTATAAGATTGGCATTCTCCTGCGGTGAGTCTAGAATCAGCTGATGGAGCCTGTTCATGTACGTGTCAATGGTGGCCAAGGTTGGGGTCTCGTCACTCCCTGTTCCAAAGAGAACAATCATAAATGATTATTCATTGAAGGCTTCCTGCCATAAGTTTACAATCAAATTCATTCTGCGCATTGACGTAAAATCACACCTGCAAAATTGGTATTCGCATTTTTCAGAAAAAGAATAATAATAAGGGGAAAAAGGTGAGCCAAGTCATGCGATGTCGTGTTGCTGGTAATAACATTTCAGCAACTGAAGATGCTGCTGGAACTGGAACAGCCCGTTGAGCCCCATTCTGTGAACGTGGATACGGACCCCCGAAGCCATGCCTAGGACACGGCCTTAGCTAATCGCAGAGTGAGCCGTACGATGTTCACTAGAGTGACCTGTACATCCGCTGAACACGATACTGTGAATGCAGAGGGGACGAGGACCAACATGATATAATTAAGGACACAGCAGCACCCAGTTCTTCAGTTGCCTGATGGAGGCCAGCAGTTCCAGCAGCTGAAACGTAGCTACCAGCAACACAAAATTGTGCGACATCGATCACCTTTTTCGCTTATCCGTATTTTCCACGATGAATAACCCTTTCCTTTTCAGCTGAATGTTTAATTTCAATTGCAATTGCAAAGCAATATCAGCTGAAGTATTTATGCTAGAAGTTAGGAGAGCCTGACGCGGTTCGATCCTAGCAGGATCTTTATCAAAGGCTGAAGCATTGTTGGCGGAATCCAGGGGCAGTTTTCTAAATGATGATGTTATTTTAGAAGAAAGTTTTTTAAAAGCTTTTACACAGAAAGTGAACGATTATTCTTAGGGTCCTTTCCAATTCTGTATCATACCTTGTTTTGTCAAGCTTGCCAAATGATCGGCAAACTTACCTGGAAGTGGCACGACTGAAAAGCTGGTGGTTAAGGTGACTCGCAGCGTCTGCAGGTGTTGCTGCAGTGCTGTGTTGCTGTTGCGCTGTTGGGCAGCCTCGGTCTCTAGCTTGGCACTGGCTGCCTTCATGTTATCAATGTGCTTCTGTAAGATGGCATTCTGCTCCTCATATTCTGTTGTGGACTTGCGGAGTTGTCGGAGCTCATTCTCTCGAGCTGAACAGAGTTAGTAAAGGTTCAACTCTATTTAGGCCGTGTCCGAAACGGGCTTCCAGAGCTATGGCTAGGTCTATTGTCTTGTTGTCTCCGCGTATTTACAATATAACAAAGACCTAGACCTAGCTCTAGACAACAGATTCGGTTTTACTCTTTTCAGGATAAATACAGCATTTCAGGCAGAAAAATCTTAACAGTATGTTTCGACCATCACCATCTTTATACCCTGTAAGTTATAGGTAAATCTGTGAACATCTCTGTTTTTCTGTTTAGGTATGCTACCAAAGTATGATACTGCATTTAATGGCCGTCAGCAAACCTGCCCAAACTCTCCCAAACAATGTGTCCAATTGCATTAATATTTGGAGTTTTTTCTCATGATTTTTTGTAATGATTTCAATGTTGTTATGGCCACTTACATTTGTTGTAGTTGAGGAATTCCTCAGTGAAGATGGGCACATCAAAACCAGGTAGCTCATCATCCATTCGGATCTCATCTGCATACTGGGTATTGTATAAACACAACAGAGCAAAATTAGGTAGGTTTGTGGTGACACCATGTACCAGTACCCTCTTCTGTAAATGCGTGGTTCTGAGTTGAACCAAAGGTTTAACACTCAACGTTTCGGACAGTGTGCTCTGTTTCTTCTTCAGGAGGGTGACAACAGAACAATGTGTAACACGGATTTCCACGGTTTGGGGAAATTTTTGTAATGTAAGTTACCAATTTTTTTGCATATTTGAGTGGTATACGTGCCAAAACCGCGAGTTTAACCGGCTCTTTTCAGAGCCACACAACTAAAAAAAAAATGTAATTTATGTCTCATGGTGTTATCACAAAATCACTTATCTTAAGCTAATGGCTTGTACTTGAGCAATTCATAGCGGTTCATATGTGCATTAACACATGGTACAGGTATTCTAAACTAGGCAAAAAACACTGCAAGGCTTGATGGCAATGGGAATCTCATTGGTTAATTAATAGACCTTTCTTTTGCTACATCACAGCCCGAGTTTTTGCCAACCAAGATGGGGGAAACTATGGAGAGCCATCAAAGCCGGGCATAAAAATAACCACAGCTATGGAAAGTTTTCAAAAATGTTGAATTTGGTTACGCCGTCTTTCGAGAAGAAGAAATGATTTGCAGCATTTGGCCGCCCATGCCAACCACAAGTCAATGTTTGTAAAGAAAGGAAAGGTCTATAAGAGGTTGCACTGACTTCTAGTCCGGTTCCGTTGGTCTGGGTCTCTCCCTCCTCGCCAGCTTCCCCTTTCTTCTTCCTCTCCTGCTGTTTCTTGGCAAAGACTTTGTAGGCCTCCGTCTGCTGGTACTGATCCAACTCCTTGACGTATCTCTCCTTGTCACGGTCAGCCTCGTCCAGATAACACTGAAAAACCAAGACAGAAGCAACTTTGATTTTTATCACCAGGGGCCAATTTCACGGCGTTGCTCAGCACAAAAATTTGCTAAGCATGACATTTCTGTCTTAAAGGTAATATCATACTTTGGTTTTTGTAAAAGAAATACAGATTCATGGGCATAAATATCAAAGAAGATTCAGTAACAGTCATCTGTGAAAATTTCAGTCCTCTACGTTGCTCACTTTTTGAGGAAAACAGTGAAGTCTTTTTTCTGTTATTTTTGATCTTTTAAAAGATCAAAAAGATTTTCGGTCGTTGTTTTACTTAAATTTCTGGATAAATACACCATTTCAGGCGAAAACATATGAACGGTAGTTTAGGCTACCACCAACATCTTCATACCCTGTAAATTATACGTAAATCTGTGAACATTTCTGTTTTGGTCTCTTACCAAAGTATGATACTACCTTTAAGACAAGTAACCCTTTCTTGTTTCTTCTGGCATCATCATTCCCTTCTCACCAGCCATACCTGTTTCTCACTCTGGGAAAGCGTTGTCCATTCCTTGCCCAGCATGCGGGTGATTTCAGCAAAGGTCATGTTAGGGTTGTCCGCCCTGGCTTTGTCCCGACGGTCATTCAAGAATCGGACATAGCCCGTCAGCGGCGCCCTCGGAGCGTTGACATCCTTCAGCCTGCGTCGCTTCTTTCCCTTTGTCCAGCCAACTTTGCTTTTTGTCGGCTGCAAGAGAAGGAGATCATATTCTAAATGTTCATTTCTACACATTTTAATACCCTGGTACACTACTCATTTGACCAGATCTTTCGTTGTTAGTATAATTGCAAATAGAAGCTTCTAATTTATCAAAATGTAAGCCTGTAATGGTATAGAGCCAGCCCTCTCAAAGTAGCACACATATTGTAAATCACACGTATCAAGACTGTTATACAGTAGAGAATCACCCACAACAAAGGACCTTGCTTAAGGGATTCCATGCCCCACAGCACAAATCTTGGCCCAACCCCAGGGTACGAACTAGATGCGAACTGGATTGTAACTGACGCTGTAAAGACACCGGCAAAATGATCAGAACAAGTTTGATATGGGCCTTTCTCAAAGCTTGAATCAGGCTCTGGCTCTGGCTCCAGCTCCACTTCGTGAAACCATTCTAAAATAACAGATATCAAAAATAGAGGCTTTTGGCTGCGGTTTGGAAGTAGATTGTCTAGAAAACAGAGCTTCAACTTCAATGAAAAATCACAACCTAAATTTTCAGTATATGGATGACAGAGACGAAGCCTGAGCCTGAGCCTGAGCCTGAGCCTGAGCCGGAGCCGGAGCCGGAGCCGGAGCTGGAGCCGAGATTTAAGGAAGGCCCCCAAGACTAACCTCTTCCTTGCTGGCATCGGGTGCATCTTGAGAATTATCCTGCTGAAGTAAATCAACTGTGATCAAGAACAAAAACAAAAGATCATCAGTTAAGAAATTTCAAAACTTTTTTTGGAACTTATGTTCAAATGATTACATTATTGCAGTCGTGCATGGCTCTGCAATGAAACATCTGAGGAATGGCTGCACAAAATGAACATCAATTTCAAACCTAGATGTCACAGCAATTTGAACATTCTTAATAGGTTTATATCTCAGGGTAAGATCAAAACCTATCTTTCTGTTTTTATAAGAAAAATTGAGTCGGGTTTTCACTAGTTTCTCGTGACTCAGATGTCCAAATTGAGCTCAAATTTCCACAGGTTTATTATTTCATGTACATACTACATGTTTGATCAGACAAAGTGTGAGTGTTGTTCTGTGACCTTTACCAATCATGTATTATACATTTAAACTGCATAGAGAAACCTTCATTTATATTCCATTTGAGAAGAACATAATATTGTAAGTCAAGCTGCATGAATATGAACTGCAAAGAACTATCTCTCTTACCTTGTGAGATGTCAGCGATAATTTCAGGGTTGGTCATGGCTGGGCCGAGGCTGCCGGTTATATTGGGTCCATTACCTGATGGAAAGCTACTGAAATAGGACAAAGAATAAATTAGACTTTATTTTTTCATTCATTTACTTTCCTGTACTGTAACAGGGCTGGAAATAAGGTTTGGTTAGGGCGAGGCAAATTTTCCATTGCAGGGGGCACTTCCATTGGAAAATCATAAAGTCTATGGAAACATTTGAAGGGGCACCAAGGCCAAGAACCAGGACAACGAAGGCCATAGCCTCTGTGGCCTCTGTTTATTTCCAGTCTTGTCAGTACATTCCTGAACTTGTTGCTTGGCTACAAACTTAGCATCATTTGCATGGGACATCGGTAGAATTAATTAAGCTTATAACTGTTCTAAAGCCTCCAAAATTAAAAGAACACCCTATACATCTAACTGTTTTTCAAAATTTACCACAGATGTAGTATTGTAGTTTAAAAAACAAACGTGTCTGTCAACTTTCGGTAATAGTTTTGGCACACTTGTCATTTTTCGTGCAACTATAAATCAAACGGGGAAATAATACAACCCCATGTGCAAGTGCATATTGCAGTGACAACGAAGACTAACACTTAATAGCATGGAAACAAAAAGTGGGTTTTTAATTCTATGCTTTGCAAGCCTCACAACAATGGGGCCAATAAGGTATATCGCAAATTTAGCAAATACCAAGAGAGGGCGCTTCCACAAAGCATTGTTGGATACATCTTGGTCGATTTGCATATATATTCATGTGACACAGTGCACAAAGAGAACTGACCAAAACTAAGCAGGTGGTGGCGCCCTTTCGACCCTTGTGCCAGAGCCGTAAATAAAGAGAGTTTGGCCAACTACGCCATGTTGGGGACCTACAGGGGATGCGCGTACACACGCGCGCGCGGGCGCGCAAACTATTTGAGCAATGGTTGTTTGACTAATAAACCCCTCAAAAAAGTTCTGCAACTCAAGTTTGAGGGATTATATCTTTTTTGTTACGGATCTATGAACGGTGAAACTGACATCATTGAAAAGCTTCGTTATTCCTCTTTACAATGGTGTGCCATTTGTTGTGATCATGAAACATGGAATGTGCATTTCTCCTGAATATAGGGCAAATACAGATGTGAAATATTGCAGTTGATTGACTCAAAGTTGGTACCTAACATGGCGCCTTGTAGTCACGTGAGGGCTATTGACCAATCATAAATGAGATGCCTGAAACCGAGTTGGCCAAACTCTCTTTATTTACGGCTCTGCCTTGTGCATTCCACAACTCCCCGCGGTCGCTATTTGCAATATGGTATTTTTAGTTGAAATTCCTTACGAGCTGTCCTTACCTAGCATCAACTGAGAGATGCGAGGATTCTTTAGCCACGTCATCCTCAAATCCCGAGTAGTTAAAGAGACCGGTGGCGCCTGTGGATGGGGGCATGAGAGTATGGCTGGAACTACCATCACCAAGATCCATCCTGCCAGTATGCTACAAAATCAACACAGGGTAACACAACACAATTCAAGTTAGTATCATACTTTGGTAAGAAACCAAAACAGAAATGTTCTCAGATTTAAATATAACTTACATGGAATGAAGATGGTGGTGGTAGAAAAATACCGTTAAAATTATCGTTTTGCCTGAAATGGTGTATTTATCCAGAAATTAGTCAAACAACGACCAAAAATCAAAGGATCAAAAATAAAAGAGAAAAGACTAAAGAAATACTGTGACTGTTTTTCACTGTTTTCACAAAAAGTGGGCAACGTATGGGACTAAAATTTTCACAGATGACTGCTACTGTATCTGTCTTGATATTTTTGCCCATGAATCTGTATTTCTTTGATAAAAACCAAAGTATAATATTACCTTTATTGCTCAGAATTCAGCCCCAAGTTCTAAAATTATAAAAAAAGTAAAAAAAAGAAAAAAGTTTTATCTTCCCAAAATGACTGCTTACTTATCAACCGTCATACATTTGTTTCTGCGACTCTGGTGAGTATTTTTACTGAGGAAAAAGAGTCTTACCCACTTGTGAGGAGAGAAAGCAGTATTGTGCAACATAATTTTCAGCTCTCATAAAAACGGTGTGCTTTGCTGAAGCAATTAGTTTTTACATACACTCGCGCACACGACATGGACCTCGACAGCGGTTTCAGGTCAACTCGGTCCGTAACCAACTCGGTCCGAGTCAACTCGGTCCGTGACCAACTCGGTCCGTAACCAACTCGGTCCATGACCATCTCGGTCTGTAACCAACTCGGTCCGAGGCCAACTCGGTCCGTAACCAACTCGGTCCGTGGCCAACTAGGTCCGTGACCAACTCGGTCCCTATGGGAAAATGCACGCAAAACGTCTGGTAATTTTGTTGCAGCAAAACGAGTACGAAGTCTCGCAAATTGCGTGAATTAAACTATTTATTTAGGTCTATTTATTTATTTATTCATTTATTATCTTAAAAACATTAAAAGAATGAAAAATACATTGGCAGGTGCTGCCCAGGGCCTGACAAAAAGTAAAAAAAAAAAAAAAAAAAAAAAAAAAACCCTGTCTTCAAAAGACGTGCCTTCCCAAACACCTGCCAATTATAAATCTTATGTTAAATTATGTTATATATACACAGATTAATCAAAACAAAGCTAAAAAAGCAAAAACAAAAACACAAAACAATCATCATTATTATTCATTAATTGATTTATTAATTCTAAACATAAAAAGCACATTTTCATAAGGCATTTGACTTCGTGTATAATTTAATTAATATTTTAATTAAAATTGTATTGTGCCATTTTATCAAATAATTATGGTATCAACATAATAAGACATAATTTATTTCTTCACGGTTTCAGCCACAAGCAAAACATATTATGTTATGATGACATTAAAAACATTAATGCAAATAGCCTACATGTTGTACACTGCTGCCCACTGCTGCAGCAAACTGCATGGATTCTTGTTTGTGTACGTTTTCCCATAGGGACCGAGTTGGTCACGGACCGAGTTGGTCACGGACCGAGTTGGCCTCGGACCGAGTTGGCCACGGACCGAGTTGGCCACGGACCGAGTTGGCCACGGACCGAGTTGGTCTCGGACCGAGTTGGTCACGGACCGAGTTGACTCGGACCGAGTTGGTTACGGACCGAGTTGACTGGCACCCTCGACAGCAACGTTCATTTATTGTGTAGGCTACGTGATTAGCATACGCTGGTTTATGTCACAATTAAGTATAGCTAGGTTTTACCACCTCAATCCTTTTCTTACCTTTCAGATTAAGTATATGGCGGTCAATCAAGAAGAGCTTAATCAAAATTAAACATTTTGGTCACAAAATGAGATCATTAATGCTGCATTTCAAGTCCTTTTTTCATTGACGAATCGAGCATTTTTCTTGTTCTGTTGTTCGCATTAAGTGGTATGGTATCCTCTTCTGGTTGTAAGAAATCGTATACAATGTGGACGGCAAGAAGCGCTCATACGTGAACGGAACCAGACTATTTGCCATTAATCGTCACAAGAGGGCCTCCTTCAATTCAACATGATAAACAGTGACGGGTGGTGCACTTGATATTGAACTTGTACAATAAACTTGCCGGTGGTGATTATAATTATATGGGGCCCCTATAAGTGCCCAAATAAAAACAAACAAACAATTGTAGTGAAAAGAGTGATTCATTAACCAAAAACGGCCAACTTGAGACGTAGTAATTTTCACAAAATATAGATGAAAAATCAACTCAATTAAAGAAATAAACGCAGTTGCGGCTACAATTTGTTCATCATCACTGAACCGAAAAAATGACCTGAATTAACGCAATGACCAATTTAATGATAGTAATAAACTGCTGCAAACTGTTGATCAGCCCAAAAAATGAAGTTAGGAGGCCTGACGCATTTCGATTCTAGCAGGATTTAAGTTTTTCAAAGGTTTATTTAGCCTTTGAGAGAGATCCTGCTAAAATCGAAATGCGCCAGGTCTCCTATCTAATATTAATTTTAGAGTTAGGACTAGGGCAAGATCCTTCTAGGATCGAACGTCGGACCTTCCTATCTCTAAGAAAAAAGTGGGTAGGAAAATAAAGCGGTTGATACCTGTAAAACACCCGAAGAAAATGTTTTGAAATAAAAACATGACGTTAAGCCGGCCCAACAACCGTGAACAACGTATGGGCGAAAAGGTACTAGCTTGATGTGTTTTCTGAGTGATTATGTTTGATGTGTTTTAGATCGATTGTTAACTATTTTTTGGATAAAGAAGATTCTTTTAGTGGTATTTCATCCTTCGCCACACTTCGATCATGGGCATACACTGTTTATAATCGCGTTATCACGGACGCATCTCGCGCGAATGCGCGTATCATGTGCTTGCGCAAAAGCGTCATTTAGCCTACTGCGCAAAATCGTGCGTCCACTTTCCAAAAGTGATTCCAGGCGCGCGTGCGCGCTATAGCAATTTTCATTGACGTCACAATAACCACCGGGCTGCGCGCCAAACTTTAGAAACTTTTTCTTGGCGACCGTCGGGTCCTGACAACACTTTGTTTTGTCTGCGTTTGCTCCTCGTCGTGTGAACACGGGCTTTTCCTTCGGTGCATTTTTCAGTGCTCAGTTGCGAAAAATCTTTGGATACTTTCCTGAGAGAAAATCCTACAGCGAATCGAAAATGTTCAACTTTGTGGAAGCTATGTCTGAGAAATTCAGGTAAGAAAAAAATTGGAAATAAATCAGAACAGAATGCTGCAGCTTTAGAGAGGACATTGAGCCGTGCGCATGGCAAGAATAAATTGTATGAAAAGTATTAAGGTCTAAATAGTTGTGAATGCGAATTTCTCTGAGCGTGTTATTTTCATTGAGAAGTATGAAATAAATGTTCATTTGAATTTAAATTGATGTGACTTGAATTTAATTAGTAAGCCGTGATGCATGGGAGGCAACAATTGTTTTGAAAAGATGAAAAGGCAGACGTGAGGTACAGGTGTTGTAACTTGTAATGACATTTCTGCTTGGTTGTTGTTCGTGTTTTCATTTGTTATTGTTGTTTGCTAATTTGTCGGCAAAATTTATCATGAAAGAAATGTTCACTTTGTGTACCTCCGCAAAACAAAGCATTTTTCAAACTAAAACCCAAATCAACCAAACCAAATACCAACCGAACCATATTCCAGGCTTAAAGATAGGCCTAGTTAGTATCATACTTTGGCAAGAAACCAACAGAAACGTTTCCAGATTTACGTATAACTTACAGGGTATGAAGATGGTGGTGGTAGAAACATACCATTACAATTTTTCCGCCTGAAATGCTGTATTTATCCAGAAATTAATAAAACAACGACCGAAAATCTGTCATTTTTTTTAAAGATCAAAAATAAAAGAGAAAAGACTTAAGAAATACTGTGGCTGTTTTTCACCGTTTTCTCAAAAAGTGGACACCGTATGGGACTGAAATTTTCACAGATGACTGTTATTGTATCCTCCTCGATATTTTTGCCAATGAATCTGCAGTGTATTTCTTTGATACAAACCAAAGTATGATATTACCTTTAAATCATCATCACTTCCACCCTTTTGTATTAAACAGATATTCGAGTAGCACCAGTGTGGTGCCGTTTGTGCCGGATGATGCTGAGCAATGCTCAGTACCGGCTGGAAGAGGAGGCGGAGGCGATGAGAGCCACGCACACGGATACCGAGGTACCCAAGATGCCTCCCAGAAAGTACGCGGTCTGGACCCGTTGAAAGGAGTCCAGCTAACAGGTGATACCGTATCAAGATCACGGAATGCCCCCCAGAATCCTGGCCAGCAGTGGGTATCACCGCGAGACAGCGTAACTCCAGGCAGTTCCGCTGGAGACGAGCGGAACTTTAAACCGCCTGGAAAGGGATCTCGTTTGAGGTAAAAGTTCAATTAATTTTATGATCTGTTCACCATTTTGTGAGAGGTTTTTTCTTGTTGGACGTTGTCTTGTGGTGTAATAGCCATTGACATTGAGAATATTATTTTGCTTCATCGGTGTATAATAATATGCGCACAGAGACATCTCACATCGATTGTGATAATTATGCGCTGTATAAATATTTGTAACGCTTAGCAGGCCTGGGTATTAATAATAGAGTGCGTCGGTGAAAGGTGATAAATAATTTGTAGAATTCTATCTCCCTGACGAGAAAATCACTAATAACAAAGAATAGTCTAGTATATGTAGTTGCACAATATACATTTTCTGAATTATTATTATTACTTATCGGTGCCCTTAAAGGTAGTATCATACTTTGGTAAGAAACCAAAACAGAAATATTCACAGATTTACGTATAACTTACAGGGTATGCAGATGGTGGTGGTAGATATACTGTTAACATTTGTTTCCGTCTGAAATGGTGTATTTATCCAGAAATTAGTAAAACAACGACCGAAAATCTGTTTGATCTTTTAAAAGATCAAAAATAAAAGAGAAAAGACTTCAGAAATACTGTTACCATTTTTCAATGTTTTCTCAAAAGTGGGCACCGTATGGGACTGACATTTTCACAGATATATTTTTACTGTATCTTCATTGATATTTTTGCCCACGAAACTGTATTTCTTTGACAAAAAAACAAAGTTTGATATTACCTTTAATTTCATATGAACTCCAAGCAGCATAATATACAGGTCCACCTATGACAAATAAGGAAGTTATTTATTCCGCCGCATGATTTATTTAGCGCATATTTAATCCGCTGTGAATTATGAAGATCTTTCTACATTATGGACTCATTTTGATCTCCGAGCTTCCTCACAGTCAATGTCTATCATCTTCCAACTCAGCACGCTCCATCCTGACGGAATTAACATCGAGTTCAATGTATTTTCCTTCTGAAGAAGGTGCATCGCATCGAAAGCTTGGGTCATCTAATTACTTGTGCGCTGTTTTATTTCATCTTCTGTACACCTATGACAAATAATTATCTCCCACTTATGATATCTTTTTAAACAGACGTCTCTTGGACCTTCCGCGTAAGAGTTTCTGGCGTGTACGCCATACCAAGGTTCATCCTCTCAACATCAAGGGATCCATGTCCGAGCACAAGTCCGTGATCCAGAGTGCCGTAGATTCACCCCGCAGCAAGTCACTCAGGACACGGGCGACAGCTTCAGCTCCACTGAGGCACAGCGAGCAGGATTCTGCTGGGCTTGGGTCTTCCCCTTGTCCCCTCTCGAGTGAACTCTTGAGTTCAGGTCCTCCTGATGGCCACGAAGCAGACGCTTCATCGTCATCTACCATCATTCATGCCGAGGATGGTCACAAGTGAGAACAATTTCCAAATCTCTTTGTCTTGGCCAATGCACTTCTCATTTCCAATCTTCCTCACGGTCTATGTCCTATTTTGCTATCAAAATATACTCAACGAAGTATGAACCCTTACTTTTCTCAATTAAACTGCAATTTTTTATTGTACCAAGGAAAGAAATGATATCAGTCAATCATTAATCTATTATTCTATAATATGACTTCTTTGCCAACAGGCCTTACCGACCGTGGACAGCAAGGTTGCGAAGCATCCTTGCGCCGCGGCATCGGCAGAGGACGACAGCTGTCATCCCCTTCAAGACACCAGAGGGGCAGGTGATCAGACAGTCCAGGTCACTGAAGGACGGACAGAGTGACCACAAATACCAGAGCCACGAGAATGGACCTCTGGACAAAGACAACACAGTGGCGACGACAGGAGGTAAAGGTGAGTTGATAAATTTTTCCAGATTAATATTTTGAAATTAAATCACACAGACGCTGCCACCAATTAGGCCTACTCTCTCTTCTTTATTATGCTAAATGTATAGCGCTTAGATCCTTGAGTTTAATCTGACAGTTTTGATGTGTATAATATTGCAGAGGCACCACAAGGATCAGCAGCGATGCTTCATCGTTGTGTAATAATACCAACAAGACCCCAAATAGCATCTGGTGGTGACCCTCTGCCCATCCCAGGAGTTCCACAGTTTGACTTGGACAGCCACTCCTCTCCACTGGAAATTCCAAGGAATGGTGCAGAAGTCCTGGCCCCGAAGCAGGGAGGGCCGTGCCCTCTCAGTCCAACCGCCTCCTCCTCCTCATCGTCAAGACAAGATCCCATCACTGTCTCATCATCAACTTCCAAGTCGCCATCTCCCAAGATCTCCCAGCCAGCAGAGCGAGAGGATGGAGACACAGCACGCCCTGCACCGAGGTCCATCTTAAAACCAACTCGTTCCTCATCAGATGGCGATCAAACATCTGAGACAAATGACGAACCAAAGTCAAAACCCTTGTTGATGAATAGGAAGACCGTGCGTTTCAAGGTAATAAAAATAAGCTTCAGCCCCCATATTCCTTTACTTTGGTCTAAAGTTGACACCTTTTAGTCCCTTTATTCTATTTTCAAGTTGTGTCAATCTACGTTTCACTTGACTACTTACCAGTTACTATTTTGATCAATTACACGACAACACGATAAAAAATACAAGCTGCAATGATGGCCTACTTGATGAGTGCATTTTTTTTCTATCTCGTTTTCAGGATATTGAAATCAGCGGCAGACAAAGAGCCTGCAAGACAGATCTTCAGTCAAAGAATCCTCCATCACCAGCCGAGAGATTACTACCGCTGAATCATCCCAGGGACAAGAAACCAAATGGAGAAAACAAGACGAGGGATGCAGCCATGCACGAGGAAAGAATGGCAGTGAGTTCATCATTCATTTGTAACGATTGATGCAATTTCTTTTCATGGTCTATAGCTAAGAGCCTGATGATCTGATCGTTGCTGATATAAGTGTCATCGATGCGGGATTCCTAAATTCCTCCGGACAACTGGGCCAGTTGGCACGTTAAGTGTATAAAGCTTAAATTTATAATACTCATTAGGAAGAGCCTTGGGCATTGTTAAGAAATTATCGGGAGTTATGGCATAATATTTAGTCAAAATGTAGAAGCACAAAGATAAGTACTAGCATGGGATCTTCTTTGGAAGGGGTTTACAAGTCCGTCTCTAGTTCTGATGTAGATATCTACCACACGAATTAAATATTTCATTTCGGGTTAATATTTTTCTCTTCAGATAAAGGTGGATGTAAATTTCATCTTCCTTGGAATAGTCGGACGCGGCCCCAATCCAAGGTGCCGATGGACAGAGGTGATGGAAAGATGCATAAGTCGAAGACAGAACCTGCACTTTATGCGTGCAATCAACCAGGTATTGCCTTACACCAACGAGCAGATTGCGGTAAGATTTCTAAGCGATTTAAATCCTAAACAAAAACATTTGCAAACAATTGTCTGCTCTGTTTATGTAAATTGGGAAAGGAAGCCTCAGTAAAGTGATTTTTAGTTTCGTCACAAGTGTTCGGCTTTTTCTTCAAATTCCAGGAGATTGAAATAAATGCCGGCGTGGCCTGCGAAAAAGTCAACCTTCTGAAGCAGACGATAACTGCCGCTAACTTCCTCAACTGTGGGTGAGTGCATTTGGAAAAAATAAATTAGCGGTAAAACATAACTTTCTTACTGGTTGGTGGAATGGTGCAATGTTGAATGCAATACTTGAGCACAACAAATGGCCTAACTTTTGCTATACTTGAATCAACGTCTTCCTCCCTTTTCCCAATTTGACAGGGAGCCACAGACTGGGTTATTCCGGCATATCGACATTACTCCACCCAAGAGGTTGAAGAAAATACCACCACGGGGAGGTATTACCAAGAGAGGTACAACTCAGGCAATCGGGGGAGTTGCAAGGTCTACTGAATCGTCCCCTCCTCTTCCTCAATCTCAAAAGAGCGTCTCAGATGAGAGGCAGGCACCACTTGTGTGCTCACCGACTCCATTGGTCAACCAATCCGGAGCCCTGGACACTGGTAACTCAAAGATGAGCCCCTCCTTGCAGCAGCAGGAAGATGAGACCTCAGAGTCTTTGCCACCTTCGCCGGTCAAACAGACCTCCGACTCCAGAGACATTGACACCGAGAACTTGAGGAGCTGTCTCTTTGGAATCCTGGGGACAGCATCACTGGGAAAGGGCAGCTTTTTGGATCTGCAAAGTTCGCCCAATCACTTGAAACGTTGCTCAGGACTGACAACCGTTAATACATGTAATTCAGGCTCCGGGTATTCTACACCAATCGGAAACTCGTGTCGTTCTCCACTAGCTCTGAGCTTGCCGAAGAACCCGTCACCTGCAAGGTCCAGGTTGAGCGGATCCGGGACATCGCCGGATCAGGAGAGCACGGCACCGGTAGCTCCTCCGGGATCCCCGCAGCTCGTCCCGTCAACCAGTAGCATGTCGCCAACTAACGCCTCACCTCCCATCATCAAGCTGGCCGCATCGTGTCTGAAGAAAATCAAGTCAAGCACTCCCTCCTACCCTACCATCGACATTGACGACCTGGAATGCGTCAAGACAAAGAAGGGAAAAAATATGATACTCGGGCACGGCGACAACGGCACGGTCTCACTGATGCGTCACCGGAGAGATGGCACTCTCCTAGCGGTAAAGTCCCTGTCATCGGCCCGCCTCCGGATGACGATTGACAAAGACATGCTACGGGAGGTGACTGCCATGCAGGCAGTGAAGGACAGCCGATTCTTCCCTCGTCTTGTCGGCGTCTTCGGCTTCAGCTCCTTCGCCCAGGAGTTCATCGGTGACGCCGGCACGTACTCGGTCTTCAGTTTCTTGACGGCCAGGTACGATCACGCCCTGCTAACCGCTCGGGAGTGGCTCCACGTCTGCAGGGACATCACCGAGGGTATGATGGCGATGCACCGGGCAGGATGGCTCCACAATGACTTGCACTGCAGCAACGCTATGGTGTGCAAGAACCCTCCGGGGTCAGAGGTGGGATGGATGGGAAAGATCATCGATCTAGGATGCGCCCAACGACTGACGACTCTTCCTCCTCCCATCAAATTCACCAAAGAGGAGAAAGAACTGTTCTACAAAGACTGTCCTCACGTAAATAAAAATTTCCTTCTTCTTCATATGCTTAGAATCAATAATGAAATCGTTACTAAAAAACGTGTACATGTATTTAGTAACCAGACGTGTTCATAAAGGTGATGACTGCAGTTGAGATCGAACACCCAGCAAATATGCACAAAAATATGAAATAAACATCGTTTGCAGTATATAGATTGATCGACTAAAGACTAAACTTAAAACAAACCGGAAGTTGTGTGATTTCCCTCCAGTCCCAATGGCTACTTTACTTTCTCCACCCATATCTTTTTCACTCAACAAACATCTTCCTTCCTCAATTCCTTAGGTTGCTCCTGAGGTAGTGGAAGGGAAGACACAATACAGCATCAAGAGCGACGTGTACAGTCTGGGCAGCTTGTTCTTTCACATGGCCCAACAGGCCGGCTCTCTGCATGCCCTGCGACATCTTGCCTTGACATGTAAGAGTCGTGATCCGCGGTGCAGGCCCAGCTTGAGCAAAGTCTACAAGAAGCTGGACTTCCTCTGTTCCAAGATGGCGCAGTCCAAGCTGCCTGCTCTCCAACCTCCAATCTAAGGGTGCAAGCAAGTAAATCATTTCACATAGACTCCCATGTTTAATGGCCAATTTCACAAAAAAAAAAAAAAACTTTTCTCAGACACTCAAGCTAAAATGAAACTGAAAACTTAAATTTGCATTATCCTTTCAATTTTCTATGGTAACCAATGACTTTTGGAGAAAAATCCATCCAAAAGAAAATACCTTGAAAACGGCCATGTTGACTGGTGCCAGAGTAAAACATTTTTTTTTTACTTCTCCTCTACATGCCAAAGTAGAGCGACTTTAGTGCTTGATTTTATCCAAACAGCTCAAAGTTAAAATTCCAAACTCTGGTGACCGGGTTCCATCCATTTGACGAACCACTAAGATTGATCTTAAGTGTGAATTCACCTAAATTGCTAAGCAACATAATGTCACAATACAAATCACTATGGTGATACTGAACAGCTCATCTTAATCTTAAGATTAATCTTAGTTCTTTGAGAAATCCAGCCCAGTACATCTAAATTAACTCTTTAAAACAACCCGACAAGGTTGGGAAACGAAAACAATATTTGTGAGGACATATCTTTCCATTGTTAAAAATACATGGTTTTTCCTCACCTTGTCACTTGAAAAATTTGGGAATACAAGATTTCTTATATTATTCATATATGCTTTTAGGACACATTATTTGTATCGGTAAGGATCTATAAATTAATTGCATTTATTGAGATTACTTATTTGAACTTTTTTTCTCAAGGCCTTAGAAATGGGTAGGGTAATATCATACTTCGTTTTTTGTCCAAGAAATTCAGATTCATGGGCACAAATATCAAGGAAGAATAAACAATAGGCCTAACTGTCATAATTATGTGAAATTCCCAGTCTCATACGGTGCCCACATTTTGAGAAAATAATGAAAAACATTCACGGCATTTTAAAAATCTTTTCACATGCTTTTGATCTTTTGAAGATCAAAATTGTTTTTGGTCAATTGGTTTTACTATTTTCTGGATGAATACAGCATTCCAAACAGAAAAAAACCAACGCTATGTTTCTATCATCACCATCTTTATATCCTGAGGATGAGTATAAGTTAGTTAAATCTGTAAAGATTTCTGTTTCGGTATGCTACCAAAGTATGATAGTACCTATAACTGTATAAGAAAACTGTAAACAATCGACAGCATACACAGCCATACAATGTATTATTTTCCTATTTTTAAATCTTAAAAGGTATCAAACTCGCTTGGTAAAGGTCACAGAGCAGCACTCACACTTGGTCTGATCCATCATGTACATGAAATAATAAGCGAAAATAGCGAAATCCCGACTCAATTTTTCTTATAAAACATAAAGAATGATTTTGATATTACCCCGAGATCAAAACTGTTTTTGGTAGGCCTATTTGTCTTACCAATTTCTGGATAAATACACCATTTCAGGCGGAAGTATTTTTTAACAGTATGTTTCTACCAGCACCATTTTCATACCCTGAAAGTTATATGTAAATCAGTGAAAATTTCTGTTTTGGTTTGTTACCAATCCTGTACTGTACCTTTAAAAAGAAATTTTCCTTTTTTCTCATTCCTTACTACTATACTACTAAAATAACGAAATCTTCAGTACAATTTTATTTGTATGAATTATTAATTACAATACAAATTATAAATCACTTCGAATAATTAAGCTATCATTGATATTGGGAATAAAAGGATAATTTGTACTGGTCTGGCACGATACAACTTGTCTGTATTGTTGAAGTAGTGTTTCGATTATAATTTAAAATAAAAATAACACAAGCATGACAGCAATTAGTTTTCTATTAACTGAACAATGTTCTTTAATGAAACAAAAATCACCAAACATCACCAAACATGCAGACAGAAATAAAATACAACGTGTTGTTTTATTTACAATCCTGATTAAGTTTTTTGCATTTACAGCAAGGTTGAAAATGAGCTTAAAGCAGTTTATTGTAATGGCTTGACTATGTAATGCTTATACTTGGGAAACTAAAATGTAGATTGCTTGTATAAGCTCAGGCATCACAACTAGAATCTTGATTGCAGTAAATATGGGAAAAGATCTAAAAAAATTGAGGTGACCTGGGTCAAATGGAAGCTGACCTCTGACCCAGGTCATTAAAATGACTAATATGGTAAGAGTCAATAAGCATAAGCTACATGTCATCATTAACCAACTCAATTGAAGAAGGCAAAGGACAATTAAGTTAATATGCAAAGACACATTGATGTTTAAAGGTGACTGGTGACCTGGGTCACAGAGATTGACCCAAAATGACCGCTGATACAGGCTCCAAGGACTAAACCAAGTTCAGAAGTAGGAAAACAGTAGGATATAAAATGTTGTGAGACCAAAAACTTAATTGCGCATATTAATACAAATTACTGCACCAAAAATATACCTGACAATTCACAATACTGTTTGTATGTTTACTGTATTCTGAAGGGAAAAAAGTTAAACACAAACAATCTAGATGGAAACTTTTATAATGAATTTAATACCTGTTCAATTACCAATGGTCAATCCTGACTTAATAATGTTGCATATGGTTGGCATTGAAAGCTGCTTCCTTGTTTTTTTTTTATGCTTGATGATAAATGCTGCTGAAAACAATTGAACAAATCCATGATTATTGATGTGAAATACTTAGACGAAACTTACGTGTTAGACGGAACAAATACAGAAATCACACATATATTACATTAATCATAATTTAATCTTGTGCATAAGCATGATTGATGTGTACCACAACAAAGATGATTTTATCGGATTTTGACTCCATCGGATTAAGAAGTACTGCAGGTAAAAATGCTGTTTGCCAAAAATAACACCAAACCAAACAAAAACAGAGAGAGAAAATTCTCAAAAACCCCTCAACGTCTTTGTGAAGGCTCTAACGGTATAACCGTATAAACTAGTAAAAGGTTTCACTGATTCTTGCAAAGAAATCAGCCTCAATGTGTTTGCATTGTTTACCAACAAACGTAAAGGTGGCTTGCACGTACATTAAAAATAACCTGATCTTATATGAAAAAGGTTTTTAAAAGGCACCAAAGAAAAGTGAATACATTTCTGGACATTGCAATGTTTGAATGCAGAGACCTGTCAAAGAAATACCTGATTTATTTTCCCTGTTCCATGCAAAATGTTCTAAATACCTCACCAATTTTGGCTTTTTTAGTTCTAGTCTCACCAATTCTGATTCAATACTTTGATAGTTTTACATCAATCAAGTCTGTTTTTTTTTCAGTTTACACTACGAAAATTGCTTCATTTTTTTATGGATTAAGGTACATATCTCCTTAGCTGTGAGAATCTTTAATAGTGTCCTTACGCATTTTTGTGGCCGCCATGACATAATAAGAAGATATGTCTGATGTTCGATGTTCCTCCTGCGCCACCATTCTTTGCAGTCTTGCCATGACATTCATAGTTGATTTCACACGCCCCAAGTGTCACGTGTCATGGCGACCACCGCATTTTGGACTGGATACGAAACCACACTATAAACCCAATGTTCCTATGCTACGATGAGCACACCTCCTATACAACATGATTAAAAAATAATTGCCCAAAATCTGGGCCTGTACACTGCAGGCAAATCCTACCACGACTCGATTTTCACGAAGCCCTGCGATCAATCGTTACTCAAGCTAGTTATAAAGGATAATCCATCGTAGGGGGCCTATCCCACGTAGGGTTTCAATGCATCAAGAGTCCTAGGATTGATAGTAAGTTACAAAGAGCTTGGTGAAATCGACCCCAGGCCTAATATTTATAAGGAGCTGCCGTATGGCTTGACAGCCTTCGCATATGCCACATGCAATAGCTAGGTGCACTCAACCAATGCAAATGTTGTGCAGGAATTTCCATCCAATGCACAAACAAGTCCTTAATCAGATTGTTTGCGCAAAAGGAACACATCCTAGAAGTGGCATATGGTACATAAGCTCTGTACACATTGATTCCCAGCTAATGGCCGCTTGTTTGAGGCCCTGTCTGAATATACAGTATATACACAATCTTTCCTCTTGGCAGAACCTCCGTACTTGAAGACAGAAAGCCTGAGACAACTCCACTGGTAGAGGAGACCTCACTGACTAAAAAAAAATCCAGTAAAACCTTCAGACACTTTACAACTCTGTCTAGGAAACCTTTGCAATGACTAGCCTGATTAGTCCATATATTAAGCTTATTACTCGCGCGCTCTACACTTTTTCTGTACATTATTCTATGTCGCACTAATGCTTTTTTAGCAGGCAAGTTACTTTGAGATCTACTTGCATTTTTCCTCTCATGATTGAAAGGCCTACATGATCAGAGTGCTAACTTGTATCATATCACCACACGCCCAGTCTTCATTTCTTGTATTTCCTGCAAAACAAAAGAACAAAAATGATTTGAATTTGGTTGCTTTCTGAAACAAACATCCGGGATCATGAGGGAAGGCAAGATATTTCAATGTAATGGCATCGGTCGCAAGAGGCAATCTTGACCTGCTATTTGGAGGCAACTGACTGCACAATGTAATGGATGCCGGTACCTTGAGCAAAGATATTTGATAGCGCAGAGGCCCAACACAGGGCCTTGGATAGCTCAGACAGCACAGCAAAGTGGTCTCGGGTTCAATGCCTGGCAAAGTCAAAACTCCCTTTGCCTACACCCAAACAAAATATTAGAACCAATAGTTAGTTCCCAATACTCCTCAATTTGTTTGCTTAATAACAATAATCTTGCCTTTATGCAGCTGTAATGAGCAGGCCTTAGAATTTGGTTCTGAAAGGAGCAAGGCCACTTTTCGATTGCAAGGGGCACTTCCATTGGAAAGTCATGTTTACGGAAACATTTGAAGGGGCATGAAGGCCAAGAACAAGGGCAACGAAGGCCATGGCCTCTGTTAAATTCAAGGCTTGAATAAGACATGACATGTTTATTGAGCATGGATTCAAACTGTTACTTACTTGCTGGGGACAATGTGGACAGCAGCAGGGTCTGCGTTGCCCGGTCTCCCCTCGAAGCCGACAGCACACTGCAAACAAGACGGGTGAATGGAAACCTTCATGAAATAGCTTTGGACCAACTTTTTAATATAGGAAATCTCATGCTTAGTGGGGGGAAAATTCAACAGCCAAGTCTACAAATCTGTCTTGATGTCTCCTATGCCATCTGAAATTCTGCATAGCTAAATTATGCAGTACATAGAGTCCAGGGCCCAATTTCATGGAGCTGCTCAGCACAAAAATTTGCTTAGCACAATAATGTCTTGCCCAATAGAACAAACCACCGTTAAAAATTTCATTTGATATTCATGGCCAATGAACAACAGCCAAAGAACAATCACAAGCGATGCACAACCCATGGAAATTTGGTTGTTAACCCTGTTTTTATTAAGACAGAAATGTCGTGCTTAGCAAATTTGTGTGCTAAGCAGTGCCGTGAAATTGGCCCCAGGGCTCGAAATATCCACTAGACCGTGAACAGAGTCTAGTGATTTCAGTGTCGGTCTAGTATTGTACTGCAGCTAATCCAGCTGTCTAGTGATTTTATTTTCCTTGCATAATTAAATTGGTGCCTAAATTGATGATATTTGACACAATATTGCATACAAATGGTTTTCCTATGTGCATGAATGCCACAAGTCTAGTCAACAAAGTTCAGGCCTAATAAAACACTTCATTTACTTGACCGGCTGTCCGGTGCTTTTTTTCACGAAATTCGAGCCCTGGAGTCTAAGTGCACAGAAAGTATTTCCAAAATGTATACATATCATATCATTTTCTTTGACTTTGGAAAGATAAAGGGAGCTTATGAATTACAAAAAGTGGACAGATTGTTTCAAAAGTGAGGTTGACTTGGTCTACAGGGCCAAAGGGTAGCGAAAACGTATCAGCTCTTATGAATTGCGACGTTTGACTCACCCTGGTTTCAACATCCGTCCATTCTCCGCTGTCCATCTCCTCATCAGCCGTTCTCTTGCGACTATTGGGGCTGGTAGAGGGCGGTCTTTCCGTCTTCAGTCTTTCTATGTCTGTGAATTGGACGGCGCGGCCACCACCTCGTGTCTGCAGAACTTCAGCCTACAGTAAAGAGAGGGAGAGCGGATTTTGAATTTGTGCAGTTTGCAAGAGAGTGTGCTTGACTCATCTCAACTGACTGCTTATAAGTCAGACACATTGCAAACCCAGTTAAAGGTAATATCATACTTTGGTTTTTGTCAAAGAAATACAGATTCATGGGCAAAAATATCAAGACAGATACACTAACAGTCATCTGTGAAAGTTTTAGTCCCATACGGTGCCCACTTTTTGAGAAAAAAATTTGAATCTGCATTACCTTTTGAAAGTAAATTGCAGGTGAAATGGGGGTCGATTTCACCAAACTCATCGAAACTTACTATCAATCATAGGGCTTATGATGCATTACAGCCCTACGTAAGATATGATGGGTTATCCTACTAACTTGAGTTACAATCAATCGTAGGGCTTCGTGCAATCGACCCCAGGTTTGCAATATGCCCCAATAACTACATCTCATCTCCTTGTAAGGACACATACCTTGTAGAGTTTGGTCTCCAGCTCTCCCTTGGAATCCTCTTCCTGATGGGTCAGCATGTAATTCTCAGTCCCCTTCAGGTCCTTGACCGTAGGCATAGCCACTGTGTTCTTCTTCTTCAGACCGGCCGGCTGCAGGACAGTTTCTGCTCAGATCATGAAACAAACAATGAAAAAATAAACAAATTAATCGAAAAACTTCAGGCTAAGTTGATTTGAAACATGAAATTTGGAAGTACAATGTCACTTTATGGAACTGTGTAGTCAAATAGATGCCAACTTGGCATGAAGAATGGCCGGTTTTGTGACAACTAAAATTTTGAGCACATTGCCCGAACAAATTGAATTCATACAGGGAAAGTTTCTAAACATATCAAACAAAACAAAACACACACACACAAAACACTACTTCAACAATGATTCATAGCTACAAAATCACGTCAGCTGAACACAAAGAAAGTCATATAACAAGAGTCAACTGATGTCCGAGTTGTCACTTTTTTGGAAGTTGTTTTGGAGGGCCAGTTGGCTTTTGACAAACATCTACAAACATTCACCACAATCTCAAATGGTGTTCTCAAAAACTAAGTCACATCAATGCTGGAAAACTATCATCTAAAAATAAAGATGTATTCTATTACAAGCTCTTCATAAAACAAAGAGCAGGAAAACTAATACTAGAAGTCCGATTAATTTGAAACATTTTTAGTAGTGGAATCCAAAAATGAAATGTACAAACACTACATCAATTCTCTTTGTGTTGATTTTGCACAAATTGAGTTCAACTCATCAAGTTTACAAATTGTTGTTTTCTTCACGACATTCATTTGTTTTCCCTCTTCCCTGATATTGAGGGCCTTTAGCTAATTCTGCTTAGGATATCATGACGAGAATTTTTTTTAAATCTTAAAAGAAAAGTTGTTTCAAGTAGTCGCGTTTAATTTAAAGACCCATGACAAAAACAAGCCAAACCAATAGTCAAACATGGTTGACTGCAGTTAACACTATTTGGCCTGTGCAGTAACATGAATGGTTTTGTCTGTGTCTACAGTAAAAGCCTAGCACAACAAGACTACAATGATTTGCTACGAAAATAACAAAGAAACAAAAACGGAGACAACACACAGAAACAGACATGCACAGCTCCGAGTCCATCGGATGAGGACTGTGAGATCAGACATTAGACCTGCAGGAGAAACAGACAGATTATACTCTTTTGTTTTTGCATTCTTTACGAAAACAAAAATTATAAATAAAAATTAATGTGTATTGAAGTTTGACCAGAGACTCCCTGGAATGATGAAATAGTGCTCAATACAGACTGTTATTTAATGGATGATATAAAGTTTCTACTATTTCCGCTCCAGTGTGGACTGAAATGATAACCAGCTTATGGTTCATCAAAAGGCTGATTCGTGAGGAGCAGCATCTGGAAAACCAGGCCAGCCCAAAACAAACATCAAAGAAGTCAAATCAGCAGATTGTTAATGAACTCATAGCCTGACTCATCATCCAATGACAAGGCATGCAATACCTGTGGCCGATTTCACGAAACTTTACGCAGTTGCGTAAGTCCACTTATGCCACAAAACTTATGCCACAAAATTTGTGGCATAAGTGGACTTACGCAACTGCGTAAAGTTTCGTGAAATCAGCTGCTGTGTGTGAATCAGTTTTGTGCAAACAGCTTATACATTGTGCACTGTTAAAGTGCAATCTGAGGCAGGTCCAGTTACAACTGTGATATAACTTGCAATATGAAAATATAATCTTTTTTGTTGAGGACTGAAAAGACCAATTGGGTGGCCAATGTTTACATGCCATAGCATGACTTCAATAGGGGGGTTATTTTTTCATCTCATTCGGTGCAGAACAGCGGTGGAAACAAGCAAAGAAGACTATTATATCATCCACATTCCTCTTGCATGTTTCCACCAGTGCTCTGTGCCAAATGAGATAAAATACCTAGGGCCTGTTTGTCTAATGCACAGTATCACAGATTCTACTGATCTAGATCCCATTTTAGCGTACCCAGCATAGGAGGTGAATCCCTAAATATGAGATCCTTTGTGATAAACAAAACAGGCCCATAGTCACGTGGTGCCATGTAAACAAAAGGTCACACAATCAGTCTATTGTTAAATAAGACTGCTATAAGTAATAACAATTAAATTTGAGCCTCATTTACATTTCATTATAAATTATTCAAGCCAACGAAGCGACAGAACTTGTCAACTGACCAGTGTCCAGCGTGGTGGCTGGTTTGTGGTCCACCCAGGCGTTGGACGTTGACCGGGATCGGCGATGTCTCAGTTTGACCGGCGGCTGGGTCTTCTTGGGTGGCGGTGACCGGGTGCGGTTCATGGCAGCCTTGGCCTTGCGGACGTTGTCCTCGCGCTCCTGACGGGCGCAGACGATCTGCTTGAGCTGCCGCAGCTTCTCATCCTTGACCCAGATCTTGGTCTGCATCTCCATCTGGGTGGCTCGCACTCGCTTCTCCTGTTGGCCAGAGGACAACATCCAATGGGAAATTATATTAATACTGTGCTTTGGAATAAATATGTTCAACCCTACGCAGACATCACACCACTGACCTCCATGATGAATTCAGAGCTCTATTATATTGCAGTCATCCTATGACATCCGGTATGAGCCATTTGAACCATCCCCAGAATTTGGGTTATATTGAGTTTTTATTGTACGTTAAACACTGAATTTCTTAAGGCGCACAGTATTGACAAACTTAGGATTGAACATCATTCTCTCAGATCAATTTTACACATACTTAGATCTTGATTCAATTATGATTACTGGGGCATTTCTCAAAGCTCAGCTCCGGCTAAGGCTCCATCTCCATAATCCATATGCTGAAAATATAAGCTGTGGTTTTTCATTGAAGCTGAAGCTCTGATTTCTTTTTCAAACTAGAGAATCTGCTTCCAAACCGTAGCCAAAAGTCTTATTTTTGATACCCGTAATTTTTGAATGGATACACGAAAAGGAGCCGGAGCAAAGCTTTGAGAATGGCACCTGGTTTCCTTATTTTTGTTTGTAGTTCTAATACATCTTGCGATCTGTAGGTAAGACGGGGCAAAAACTTACACATTCCTTCTCCCATTTCATCTTCTCGCTGCCGGCAACGCCCTTCAAGGCCTGCCTCAGTTTGTCCTGCTCCTCCCTCTGCCTCCTCATCTTGGACTTCTCTCCCAAAAGCTTGGAAGGAAAACAAAACCAATACAAATTTATTCCCAAAGAAGTTTTAACAGACGGATTTTATTTCTAAAAATGACCAACTCCTTTTGCCAAACTGAAAGGAGAGGTTCAACATACTGAAAAGATTTGCTAATCATACAAAGTCCCTATGAAATGATATTACTGTGTGGGAACTCAACAGATGCTTACTGAGACATCTGATAATGGCAATCAGAAATTGCTTTCATAAGACCTGGGGCACAAAAATTTGCTTAGCACAAAAATGTCTTGCCCAATAAAACAAACCACAGTTAAAAATTCCATTTGATATTCATGGTCAGCGAACAACAGCCAAAGAACAATAACATGCGATACACAACACATGGAAATTTGGTTGTTAACCCCGTCTTTATGAAGACTGAAATGTCATGCTTAGCAAATTTTTGTGCCAAGCAGAGACGTGAAATTGGCCCCTGTTCTTTAGAGAGGCATGCAATGGGACAGATATCAGGTAGCTGTGTTTAATATAACGGGGTTGAGTGCATTTCAAACGCTGATCCTAAGGTTTGCCGTCTGTCTTACAAGCACTGCTTGCTCTTCATTTTTGAGTGAGCATCACATGATGAGACTCAAATTGACCGGTGTCCTCAAGAGGGATTGGAACCCGTAACCTCTTGTGAAGCAATGCAGACATCTCATCTGCCAAAAGTTGTCAAGCTGCCGCTACTGCAACTTGGCACGGATAATACCCAGCAGCCCACTAATACCCCGGCCACGCCTGGGACAGCGAAGGAGACGGACGAGGGAAACTCTTTCCTCACCTCTGTTTCCAGGTCTCTCTTGGTGGACTCGTACGCCGTCTGCGTCCGCTGCAGCATGCCTTTCTCCTGCTCCAGGTTGCGGATGCGCTTCTCGTAGCGCTGGGAGTTCTTCTCCTGGGACGAGAGCTTCATGGTCAGGTCGTTGTTCTGCTGCTGCAGCACCACCATCTCTCGTTCCATCTCCATCAGGCGGGCACGGAAGGCACCCTCTGTTGGCAAGAGAGCAAGGAGATGAACTTGAGGTATGTATTATCATGGGGAGGGGGGGAGGGCACGGGATTATTCTTCTCCTTCTTCAATTTTGACTGTGTGATTAACGAGGAACAGAATCATGGCACATTGCTGTAAAGTGAGTGTCTGGCGCTCTGCAATTCACATGCTCTCCGAAAAGGAAGGCTATACAGTGGAACGCCACTATAACGAACATGCCAGGAATGCAAAGAAATTGTTCGTTATAGTTGTCGTTCGTTATAGTGAGCACTGAGCAATGTTCAGAACTTCAGAAGGCCTATACATTGTACATAAAAAATTGTTCGGTATAGCCAAATGTTCGATATAGCAGTGTTCATTATAGCGGCGTTCCACTGTACTGTGAAACAAATTTTGGACGTTTGGAAAAGAGAGATTAATATTGGCTGATTCTGCCTGCAACAAAGAATAAAACCGAGATGGCATCAGGACAATTAGGATGCCTCCAGGAGATAGTAAAATGCTCTTCTCATACTCACGTTTGCGCGTGAGCTCCTCCTGCAGGGTGTGGCGTTTCTTCTCACGTTCAGCCAAGAAGGTAATCAGATTCTGGAGAATGGTGTCCTCGTTCGGGTCATTGACCTGGAAAACAGAAATCAGAATCAAATTAAATCATATGCCAAAAAAAGATACCATACCAAAATTTTAATAATCATTTGGTAAGACAAAATACACTTCAAGATCACAGATTCACATAAAACTTAACACAGTATAATGGTGATGATAGGAGAAAACATCCCATGAAATGTTTTTGTCTGAAATGCCATATTCGTTGAGAAATAAATGAAACTATTTTCCGATTGGAATAAATCGTTTTGAAGCGTTTTATTCATTCGTTGAAATGTGTAAACGGATTTTCACTATTTTCTCTTGACCCAGATGGCTGATTGACCTCAAACTTCTACAGGTTTGTCAGTTAAGGTATATGATGGATTACATAATGTGCTTTCACTGTCAGCAATGGTTTTGTCGCAAAAACCAGTTCTGTACCATCCCTTTAACCACAGGCCGCCAAATCCACTCAAGTCCAAGAATTGAGGTATGAGCTGCACACATCAATCATACAGCTTCATGTACTTGAAATGTACTCAATCTCTACTTCGAATCAAGTATCATTGGCTGGTGATAAAAATCTGGCTGCGGTTGGCTGGTGCATGCTCACCTCCAGGCAAGGGAACGATGGGCCCAGGTTGATGATCAGCGGAGTCGGCAGCGGGATGTTCTCCACGTCAGCGCCTTCCTCCAGCATCTTCTTGTAAATCTGGTTAGCTGTTGGCGGCAAGAAAGAAGCATCAATGCAGGAGATGTAGTACAGCATAGAAGACTTGGCATGACAAGTACTGGGAGTACTGGGACTCAACTGCACGATTAATCGTCCGTTACTCAAATAAACCTTACACAAGTATTACCCACGTACCTCTTCTTCTTCCTGGCGTCAGGCCGGTGTCAAATTTGACGGCAGTAGGCCGGTTCACTTGTACTTCCTGTGTAACTTCTGCAAAGCGCATCACGTGCTAAGAGATAAACACCAACACATTTTAAGTCAGTACTCTTCATTTTCTAAACGGGACAGGTTAGAATCTCTTTCGGGCTCAAGACACTTGTTTAGAACGAAGATAGCAAGACTAATTGAAAAATATCAGTAGCACACAAAGGCAGTTTCTTTCTATCTCCAAGAAGTTTATGAAAATTATGAGATAATTATGACAAACTGAAAATTGGATGTTACCTTGGGGATTGTCAGGAACAGTAAACTGCATCAAGTGAGATGGGTTTGATATTTTTCTGATTTTATAAGAATGTAAACGCTTACCGTGGTTTCATCATAGTCGGCACTCTGTGGGTTTACACACACAACCATCCGCACCTTGCCCTCCCCGTCAAAATAGTTCTTGAACAGATGGGTCACTTTGGAGTCCCGGTAAGGGACAATCTGGCAAAAATGACAAAGAAGGTGTTTCTACAGATCCATGCATCGGAGCACTGAGCACAAGTCTATCAGTCTAAAGCACGATTCATATTTCACACAAACTGCCAAGCAATGCAAATTCTTGTGTCACAATCGAAAAAAAAGACTGATTTTTGCACCACCAAAATTCACTTCACATATGAATTTGCTTTTGCCTGATACTTATATACGATACAGGATTAATAAGAAGAAAATACTGCGATGGAAGATTGTAACCTCAGGAAAACAAGTAGAACAAGCCTCAAGCATTGCAGAATGGAACCAAAACCAAAACTGATGAAACTACTTTGATACGGTATGGCTGAGGTTGAAGTTCTAGCATTTGAGAAAGATCCTGCTAGGATCGAAACGCGTCAGGATCCTAACTCCAAGCATTTTACATATTTTTAGGTAATTTTTTTTGGCTGATGAGTAGTTTGCAGCAGTTTATTACTTGTATTTTTCTATTTACCCTGTTAGCATTGTTGAGTTGGTTTTCTCTCAGTACTTCAATGCAGGTTCTCAGTGTCATCAAGGAGGCATTGATGTTACCGGCCTCCCGTAGTCTGTCTCCAGAGTTCTGGGTGCGTCCTGTCCGCTCACTACCGGCCAGATCCACCAGGGAAAGCTGCGAGACACACACATGCTCTTTTTCCTGAGCAACCAAAAAGGAGAGGAAAACAGTCGTTAGAAACAGACATGTACATTGCAGAGGTCAAGTAGGCTCAAATTCACAGACGGGTAAAGGTCATCTTTTGAATACTCAAATCAAGCTCAATTGCTACGGGTAGAGTAGCGTCACAGGAAAAACTGCTATGGGGACACAAACACTTCATTTCAAACATGAACCACAACGCTTTAAGAAAGCAAGCCTAGGATTTCCAATGATTGGTTACGGGTTAATTAACCGGTTATTAAAGGCGCCTTTCCATATGTGTGTTTTTCATCCGTTGTGTGTACGTTGCGTGTGTGTTAAAATTGCCCATTAAAAAGATGTATACAACCATTTCTTTCCAAAGGACACGCACGTATGCTTTTTTTTTAACAATGTTCAAGTATACACAACGTATACGCAGCGGATGAAAAAAAAGGCTCATATGGAAAGGTGCCTTTGATAGTCTATGTGAGTCGTGCGACATTTGACACACAGCTGTTGTTGACACGGAAATCATGGCAATTATTTGACCAAAGTTTTAATTCCTGTTGGAAAGCAATCTCAAGGGTCGCTTACCTGGAGGACCTCTTCGCCGATAGGATCCAGAGGGGCCTGAACCAGACGGATGTTGAAGACGCTGTGACTGCGACTGGACTCCGTGTTCAGCTGCGTGTGGGCCACCTTTCTCCTTCTTTGACCTTGTAAAGGTATCGGGAGAAATGAAACATTAAAGACTGAACACCTCACAGGAAAGTCCTTCCTTGCTAAAGATCATACATCTGTGTGATGTCGCAAAAAGTTTACTAAGGCAATTCAATGTCAATCAATGCCGCTCTGGGAAAATTTAAGCTTAAAGGCACTTAAGTAACTGCCTTGCTGTGAATTTCAATCTAGTGTGGTTGCATCTTGACTTTTCTTGCACTGGTACTGACAATACCTTTAATGAAGACTTCATATGCCTCCTCTGTGTTCTTGGCTTCTATTTCCGTGCAGTTAGCAACGTACATGTTGTGGTTGCAGTCCTCTCGCAGTGTCTTGGATTGTAAGGCTCTATACAGCAGGGAAGACAAATATCACAAATGTAGACAAGACCAGCGGCAGTGGTTGGAACTAAGGTTGCACGGTTTTTCGGTATTACCGAGTAGTGGCGGTTTAAAACAAAAACCGAAACCGAACCGAAGCTTTTTTGAAATACCGAAATACCGGCCAAGTCGGTTTAGAAAAAAAAACCGCGGTATTGTAAGATTTGAAGAGCCCCACTTGTTATTTTTCTGTTGGCAACAGCCAGATTGTAAACTAAATGGAGATAAGATCTTAGAGATTCCCTTTGTGTTTGCCGACAAAAGAGAGTTTGTGGTTTTTGGTTTCTTGACCCAGAAATCTGAACCCAGCTTAACAAAAGACCTGTCAATTATGTATAGAAGATGTGTAGACACAGCTGGAGACAGTTCATGAGTTGCAGACATAATAGGGTGTGTGGGAAAAGATCGTGAATTTATTCCTGGGAAAAAGGTTGGTGACCCTTTCATATAAAAGCTTCGTCCAATAATAATGCTTGGCTGGCTCTCACGATCAATGTTATTGGTGGACACTGCATTTTGTGACAGCTGAACTTGCCACTGGGAAGTTTGCACGTGGTCAGGCAAATCGCTGGTCCCATTTAATGGGTTGCCAATCTATGTGGTATATTGTTGGGCACCAACCAAGGAAGGCAAAGTAAACATCTTTCGTGGTTGATGCATGTGTGCACTTTGTGCAGCAGACTGGACGTAGATTTGGCTTAACTTTATCCATTTTTGCCGATAAAAATGCAGACACTTGACTTCCTCTTAGATTTGGAGTCTTATTTCCATGGAATATACCTGGCTCGGGAAGTAAATAAATGCAAACGGAAGGTAGGAAAATTGTCTCCGCGGCTCCGAAACTGTTCCTAAACTTCGATTATAATAAAAAAAGAATAAACACGATCCTCTGGGTGCGACGTCGGACGATAAAAAAAAGTTATTCATGGTTGAACGATGTTGTTTCAAAGCTATTGAATTAAATTCCTGCCAATAAAAAACATTTTGTAACATTTCTTAATCTTAAGATTGCCAAGAAAACTAGCGGCTGAACCACTCACTATGTATGACACACTCCTGTGGGTGTCCGATCACAAGATAAGATGACGTAATTTGTGCTTTTAGAAGTTGCCGGTAATACCGAATACCGCGGTTTTTTTGGAGCCGGTATACCGGCTAGGCAAAATTGGAAACCGTGCAACCTTAGTTGGAACCAATAAAAAAATCAAATGCCGTTGATCCCTATAACTGCACTGACAGAGCACCATTCTGCAAACACATGGGCTGAAGCTTATCAGTCAATTGAAAAGGTCTTTACCACATCTGTCGTTTCACACCATTGATTCTAGGACTCTTTTATGTCCAATCTCAGTTTATTTGCCATTTTTGAAGTTTTATTCCAATATTTGAATATTCTGAAAACATCGAATAGCTCTCCTGGTTTGACAATAATACATGACTTTCTGGGTTTTTCTTTACATTTTGGATGTCATGTGTTTTCACTTTAAATAGGAAACATGCATCAATGGGTGAGTGGAAGACTTTGTGTCATGTTGAAAGGCATAAAACAATTTTAAAATAGTCTATAACAGCTCAATAAAGCCCATAATTTGTTTTATTTCTTTGCATCTCTTGGCTTACAAATTCACCGCCAATTACGAGCCCATTCTTTGTCATCATGCTCAACATGAAGCAAAGCAAAGCATGCATTTTTAGGAGTTTAAAACTTTTTTGCCTAATTCTGGCTGCTTTCATTACATTCTTTGAAACATGCTTTCAAGCATGTGCACATGCATATCAAACCAGCAGTGATACATTTTGAGACGTTCAATGGACGTCAGCTCAGCAGAGACAGTGGAACTCAAAATGAAAAACAACACACACTGAGAGGTCAACGCCCCAAAGCGGTCAAGCAACACAAAATCACAGCATGGAAGAATGCACAGTAGCCAATCATTATTCTGTAACGTGCAGTAGTTATACAAAATTGGCATTAACATCAAAACACATGCAAAAAAGAAAAACCAACAAAGGTGAGAAAATGAATGAGAGAAACTGCAAGATCATGCTGTATTAAAAGCGATTAGGAAAGAGGATGGGATGAATAGAAGAAACAATGGATGAAATGGAGATGGGGAGTGAGTGAGATGACAATGGAGATGGAAAATGACAGGACATTCCTTCAAATTCCTCATTTCGATGTGCACACAGCTCAAGATTGTGAGCACTGCATAAACACACACAGAAGCAACTTATTATGTCACAACATTTTCGAAACGAGGCATGTGAAAGAAAAAAACAAGAGAGTGCACTACAGACACATACATGGCACTGGGATCATCTCGAGACTTTGGAGTCTGCCATTGCCTGTGGGAGGGTATAAAATGAAATAAGAAGAGACGGAGATGGAACATGGAGTAAATGAAATGAGGTGCTGTTAGTCTACTGGCATAACAAAAGAGGGAAAATGTCCCCCTTCGACCCAACGTGGATGAAACACTAAACAAATATTAACAGACAACTAAATACCAAACAATCTAATCATCAAATAACCACAAGGGAAACTGACTGGATTAATTTTTAAATCATTGAAAATTGCACAAATAAGAATTGACTGGAGCAAAGATATTTGACTGTTAAAGACACCGCCAACATAGGGCTGGATAGCTCAATTGGTAGAGCGCCTGTACGGTATTCTGGTGTTCGCATCCCGCTCCAGTCAATTTTTCTTTGTTCACTTTTCAACGACTCAAATACCAAATAAAGTTCAAAAATTCAAGAGGTCTTCAAATATTATTATATTGTTATTATGACTGGGTTTTAGTCCCTCCACCTATGGAAACTATACCTTCTACATGGCTTGCAGTTTTAAATATTAAAATGCAATGTCCGTACACGTATTTCATGGAAAAGACAAATCAGCGTTTGAAGTATAATTCCAATTCTGATCTATTCATAACATTGCACAGAGTCCAAGTAAAGTCATGATCGAACGTGAAGAAGTTTCACCTTCCAAAGTGTCATTTGTAGGATCATTTGATTGACAGCTTTTCTATGCATTCTCTGACTCTTCTCACTTTCCCAACTGCTTCACGTAAATTTGGTAATGAATGCTTCCTCATTAAAAATGTGGGTTCCTTCATTAGCACAATATTAAACAAAGTTGTGAGTGCAGATGAAAAGGATCAACACTTATTGGGTTCAAACAAATTATGACAACAGCTGGGGCCAAGTTCATAGAGCTGCTCAAGCACAACATTTGCTTAAGCGTGAAAAGTCTTCCTTGAACAAAACAGGATTGCCAACAAATTTTCTAGTGATGTTTAATTACTGCTTTTGACTTGTATTTGGCCATCGTTTGCTGAGCATATCATTCACAAGGAGTTTGGGCTGGCATACTGATTTTATCTGCCACATTTTTTTAGTGCTTAAACACCTCTATGAAATTGGCCCCAGAAATGTGCTTTTAAGAATTGAGACCCTGAACTGAACAGAATGACCTTGATTTGAAAATCCAAGTGCTCTTGTTCTCTGTATTAACTGAATGCAACAAACAGAGACCCAACTGATGGACAGACAACCTTGAGCTGCCTGTCCGTGCACATAGACCTACCTCTGGGTATTATTCTCCGTCTGAGTCTCCTCCAACAAGTCATAGATGTAGTTATTGTAGATCTCAATGTAGGAGACAAACACGCTGAAGTTGCAGTCCTCGTCCACGGAGTTGATGCGATGCGTATCGGGCACCCTGACCATGTGAGCGATGTCATTCTGCGGAGGCCGCCTGATGATTAACGGAAGGAATGCACCATTATTCAAGGATTTCTACCTTGTTGAACTCCAACATCCACGAACTTAGAGAACAGTCCCAGAGGTAGCTGACATTATGCTGAATTTAATTGCTTTGCCCAGGAAAAACAATTCTTACTGAAGGTGACAAAACCTTTTTGACACAACAGGAACTTCATTGACTATTACAATAGCTTTGCACAAAAACAAAAATCCAGAAATAATCTTTCAACTAGAGTTCAGCGAGCGAAAATCAGTCAACTTAAAAGATTCTTCATGTTTATTTTACCGTTTGCCTTCTGCACAAACATGTAGAATTTTATTAGGTACGGTAAGCCTAGGACCAATGGATCCTCTTTGAAAGGAAATACAATCCAAACACTGAAAACAGGTATTCATAATTCAGAGACATCAATAAAGTGTGTCAGCAAATGACAAAGAAAACAAACAATTGAGAATGTCAGGAACAGGTGGGCCTAGGAAAACAAAAAATAATCTGTCTTACAACATTTTCAGACACTCACAAGCCATGAATTTAACGGATGCCACGGAGGCCATGGCCTTCTTTGCCCTGGTTCTTGGCCTGCGTGCCCTCTTGAAACATTTCCATAGACATTATGATTTTCGATCCAATGGAAGTGCCCCTTGCAATGGAAAAGTGGCCTTGCCCTTTTCAGAACCAAATTCAAGGCCTGCATTCAATGCCTGGATGTATCATTACCTTCTTGGAGTTCTTGGAGTTCTGGGTGTGGTGGGAGGCGGAGCTAGTAACTCTCTCCTTTGTCTCTCCATCATGGCATCAGCCTCTGTCTGGACCTCAAAGCCATTCACCCTGTCCGGCTTGAAAACCTTGACAGGACAGTCGCCGAAACGAAGAAAGATGGACAGAAAGAGGCAAATACAGTCAACAAATACATCTCGAAGCAGTTCAACTAGTGCAATATCTAGAACCCACAAGATATTTCATTTGGTTCGTTTTTTCTCTCTAAATCTCTGAACATGCACAAAAGAATCATCCAATCAGCCTTGAAACATTAAATGGTGTTTTCGGTCTCAAAATCTCCCTCAGGTTTGAAGTAACAGAATCAGAATTTTAACATCCTCTCTTGCATTGGAATACTACATGTATTTCCTTTCACCCTTTCAATTGGCTTGAAAAGGAGAACAGGGCCCGATTGCATGGAATACGGTTACGGCCTATTTTTGTGCTTAGGGGCGTTGCTTTGCGTGAAATCTATTTCATGGAATCCGTAAGCAAGACTTTTTTGGTTAGCGAAGAATTTTTAGGGTAACCGTGATTATTTTCTGCCAACGCGGTGTCATATGCATTCTGCAGAAATTCCTTGCTTACCGTTACCAAGAAGAAAACTCTCCCGTGAAATATGCTAACCATAAGCAAAGAAATTCTGCTACCGTAAGCAAAGAATGTTTATTAAAGGTAAAGAATTCCATGAAATTGGGCCCTGATATTTCATTCCTGATATTTCAAGACCGTAAGGAGTTTACTGTGTTAAACATGAGCATTCATGGTTGAATATCCTTACATATTTGCGAGCCTGTAGATCTCCCAGGCTGTTGAAGAGTACATCGAGGCAGCGTGGCAGTACTCCGCCATCGCCAGGCGTACCCTGCATCGTGTGGGTCTTGCCGGAGCCTGTGATGCCGTACATAAACAGGAGGGCTGACAGGGGGAAAGTAATCAAAATGATAACATTAATTGTACAGGACTGCACTTCACCAGATGAATTTCGTACAGATGTCCGTAACTGTAGAGTGGAGGAAATCTAAGTGTGAATCACGTGCAAAGCCATAAAAATATTAGGAGAGGGAATGGAACACGTGATATAAGTATGATATTACCTTTAACAGAAAAAATAAAAATAGTGACATTGATGTAAAGTAATGTTATGTAAATCATGTAACAATTTCCTATGGAACAAAACATCCAAGATAATTCAAGATGGGTTTTAAAGTTGTCCAATTTACCATTCTTTCCGTGCAGGAGGTCGTCCACAAGAGGCAGTGCCACATGGTCAAAGAGAGCCTTCTGGGATGTAATCTCAGGGAAGACAAACTTGAACGAATGCTGGGTCTGAAGAAAAAAATGTTGGTTTTCATATCATTGAAATTCAGTGTCCTTCCTGCTGTTGGTATTTTGGAGGATAACATACGCATGCCTGACTTGAACTAAAGATACAACTTCAGCAAAAATTGTCATTGAAACTATTTTCAAAGCTGCAAAATACTCGAGACCCTCTTTTAACCAAAATCATCTTCAACACCAAACTTGCTATGCACAACGTTTTTAGGTTTTTAGGTTAAAAGAAGAATACGCCACTGGGGTACTGCTTCAATGTGTTGCATAAAATAATATAAACAGAGACATTCAGTAATGTTTAAAATAGGGGCACATGAATCAAATAGTTTTGAAACAAATGTATTTATTTACCTCTTTATAGTTTCCATTCTTCACTGCTATAGAGTTCTGAGTGCGAAGGAGAAAGAAACAATCAATTAATTTGTTAAACATTGCACCGATCAGTTCTAAGGGCACAGAGACAAGCACATCTGATAAACTTTTCCTTTAATAGGGGATATTTTGGCGGCTCATCTAGCCAAACAAATTATTCTGATGATTTTACCTCTGGAGGCTTCAACAGTATGTTGTTGCTATTGACAACAGTTGCACAGATAGTCTGGTCACCACTGATTGGACGTAATCGGCAATACACCTGTTAAACAAGAACAATGAAGATTATTGTAAATCCACTACAAACATCATGTTCATAAAAAGTGAGTGCTCTCACTCCACATTTTTATGATTTCACATAGAGATAAAAATGAAATGGGTTATGGTTACACCACCAGTATTCTACGGTAAAGTTAGGCTATTAAGCATAAAGCTGACTGATCATGTAACTGTTTCAGTGGTTGGGCTGATGGTCCAATGGAAGAACCAAAACCTTGTGGTGTGCAAAGGCCAACAAATATCACGTAACGAACGAACTAAATCCTCACAATTTGCTCAAATTCTCTCTTCCTTTGTCTAGATAGAAAATGAAACCTGTGACAATTCAGGATATAAGAATTGGATAAATAAAAAAAGAGAGCTGAATTTGAACAAACGATGATCATTATAACAACACTTGGTGACCACCCATCGGATCCACTTGATGATGCCAAAGGATGCATCTCTTGAGTAGGTTTTGGTTGAAGCCTTGTTGACGGCTCACTCACTCACCTCAACGGGATCCTTGTTCTGTGGCTTCCGCGGTGTCTTCTTTGGGGTCTTTCCCCGTCTGTTCATAAAAATAAAGAAAATGCCAATATCATTATTGTCACCCAAACCTTGAGAATTCATTCCATTTATCAGAGATGCAACTGACCTATGCCAAAAAAATCGGAAATGACCGCGAGTATGAATATTTTGTGCGCTGCGCCGCGGCGCGCGTGTAGACATACGGCACAACCCAATGGAGTGAATGTACACGCTGTGCAGTCGGCTAGGATATGGAGACGAAAGTTTATCGATATTCACTGGTCTTTCACAATTATGATGTCAGTTGCAGCATGAGTTACATTTTACTCAAGAATTATGAACGTACGTGACAAACTTTTCAGCCCTAGAACTAAGGCAGCGTCCTACCTGGCATGCCTGGCGAACGAAGTTTTCTTACGTGGTAGGCCCATAATGGAGGAAGGAAGGCCTGAAGTTGCGTTAGGCCTAAAACTTAACTTCCTTTTCTTCAAGCCGTATCTTCATTGTAATTTGCCTTTGACATCGTTTTCGATATCACAAAGATCATTTCTTTCTGTCGACAATTAGATGTTGCATTCTGTAATTCTGTAGTGTAGGCCTGTTGGTTTGATACGAACGAAAAGTGACAGCGCGAATGAATCAGCAGTATAAATCCCACGTGCACGAAACAACGTACAGCTGTAGGCCTACATGTAAACATGTGCTGTTATGTGCATGCATTCGTTGTGTGCATCGCATCGAGTGAGCCCATGAGATCACGCGCTATTGGTCATTTACTTGTGTCAAAAGTCAATATATAAACGTATTTCCAGTCACTGACGGCTCCACACAACACCGGCCTTCGTATTTCATACCGCATTTACCCAGTATGACTGACTTTAACACTGTAATGGCGACTACGCGCGAGATTATATACTCATTCGCGTGGTGTAGATCATGCGCGCATGATTGTTTGGTTCGGATCTTTAGTTTTTTTCAAAATAAATTGTACAATTCAAAGCATTTTACGAGAGTAGCCTGATGCTGAACAAAATCGGAAATGGTGTGGAAAATAGAAAAAAGTCGGATTTCCGATTAAAATCGGAAAAGTTGCATCTTGGTCATTCCATGTCAAATCAACCAAATTTCTGAAATGTTCCCAGGTGACCCTCTCAGATTTACTTGAAACTTTGTTAAAATGTTCCACTATGGCCAAAATGAACACAAACAAAAAATTAACTTCATACTCCTTATCGTTTCCGAGATACAGACATTTGAAATTTGCTCAAAACCCCCCTTTTTTAGCTCCGCCCACCTGGCCGGGTCGCGAAAACGCGTCATCATGCTTTTTTCCCAACTTTGAGAGCCCATAACTTGATAACGGTAACAGCTACAGAGCTGGAAATTTGTTTTCTTACTAACATTTGGCCCTAGATTCATAATCTGGCCTTAAATATAGTAGATATTATGTCTGCATTTCAAGTTACTTGCCCCTAAAATACACATTTTATTCTTGCCGGGAGTGATTTGAATGATTTTTTGGGTCACCCTGCGACCTCATCAGGGGTCACATGGATCCCAAATTTCAGATAAATCATCTATAGGTGCATTTCTATCACCAAAATCAATTTTGGATTGGCAATCATCCAAATTTGGGTTCACGTTAAAAAAGATCATAAAAGACCACAAAAGAGCCTTTCCGTCATGCGAGTGGTTCCCCCTGTGGACAGTTAACAAAATATTTTAAACTTTCAGTATTTAAACATGTACATTATATCTACTTACAAACCAAATTTCAGCTTTGGTACTCAACTCCTTCATGGTTAGGTTGCATTTTGAAAATTACACAGTTTTTCATGGTTTTCAATGATTTGACATACTTGCATGCACTATAAATGACCTATTTAAAGCCCTGTCCGCACTGGACTTTTTTTGGGCAAAGTAACCGAGACACTGGGTACTTTACCCATTTTAAGTCCAGTGCGGACGTCTCAGGAAGTCTACCTCTCAGTTACTTTGCCCGAGCCGCGCGGGCATTTCTACCGGCCAACTTCTGCCCGGGTAGAATACCCAAGACACTTTACCCGAGACGAAAAGTCCAGTGCGGACAGTGCGAGTCGGGTAAACCATGGGTAAACACATGAGCCTAGTATTGTCAGCTCGGTAATTCCTCCGCGTGTGCACGGTTAAGTTACCTGAGTCAAAAGTCCAAGTGCGGACACCGGTAATATTTGCCCATTTTTCATTTACCCATCGGCTCGGTTAAATCCCCGGAAAAAGAAGTCCAGTGCGGACAGGGCTTAACACACACAAGTGTCATAATTCATAAATGTATAACATTTTAATACATTTGTCTTCTTTATTGGACAAATTTAAGGTGATTTGTAGTTGTTAATATTGTATTGACTTGATTATCCTGATGCTGAAACATGAAACCACGACTGTCCATGCTTTCATATCCAGGCTTGTTTCCTTTATTAAAGGCATTGCATACGTTTGGTAATGACTCTGAAAATTGATGGCAATAAAAACTTACTTGGTGAGAAGTACAGCTGCTTTGGATAGTATAATGCATATTGAGAAACGTTCAATTCGAAGTACCGCAGTTATGGAAAAATATGTCACTTTTTATCTCCAAAAATTATGAATCTGAGAAGTGTTATGGCCGTAACGCTTCTCAGCTATTGACTTACTGTTCTCTGGCGTGAAATAAACCGCTCTAGTTTGTCGCCAAAATCTCAAAAATGCTACCACCTTTTGAACTGAAACTTTCACAGGTTAGTTTTATGGTATATATAAACAATTATATTGGTTTGAAACAAACATTAGGCTCAAATTACCAAACGTATGCAATCCCTTTAAGGAGCAGCTTCCTGGGAAAAACAAGTTGATATACTTCAGTGATGGGGCAGCCAGCCAGTATAAAAATTACAAGAACTTGTCAAACCTTAGCTGCCACTTATCAGACCATGGACTTGCAGCCGAATGGCATTTTTTTGCGACCAGCCATGGGAAGAGTCCATGTGATGGGTTGGGTGGCACCACAAAGAGGCTGGTAGCAAGAGCCAGTCTGCAGGCTACCAAGGATGAACAGATTTTGACCCCACAGCAGATGTTTGCATGGGCTGATAAAAACATCAAGGGCATCAATCAAGTTCTTTTATGTTAATAGCAATGGTGATGTGAAATCTAATGCAGATAAGTACAAGCTGGCTAATAGATTCCTCTCATCAAAGACTATATCAGGTACTAGATCACATCATAGTTTTGTTCCTGTGGCTGATGGGAAGAGGCAAATTAAGATGCGACGACTCTCCGATAACGTTGATTACAGTATCGTTTCCATTGGAGATGATGCAGAAATAGATCATCAACATACTGATGCAACAGAGTACCAACCAGGTCGATACATTGCATGCATATATGACAATGAATGGTACATTGGCACCATAGTTGAGAGATCCGAGGAACAAAATGATGTCTTTGTGAAGTTCATGAGAAGAGCTAAGAAGTCAAATACACTCTCCTGGCCACACGACTCCTGCAGTGAGTGTTGGATACCATTTCAAGATGTGATATGTACTATCAGTGCTCCAGAACTGCAGGGACGAGGGGGCCGCCAGTACACATTATCTAAATCAGACTTCAATGACATTCAAGCCAACCTACCAGCATTTATTAAGTAAACCACTGCAACTAACAACATCTATGCAGTATTCTGAAAGCAAGTTGCTAGAATATGGTAATTTTGTTGAATGCCTGGATAGTCACTTTTATTTTTCCGAAAATGTGAAAAACTGTGTAATTTTCAAAATGCAACCTAACCATGGAGGAGTTGAGTACCAAAGCTGAAATTTGGTTTGTAAGTAGATATAATGTACATGTTTAAATACTGAAAGTTTGAAATATTTTGTTTACTGTCCACAGGGGGAACCACTCGCATGACGGAAAGGCTCTTTTGTGGTCTTTTATGATTTTTTTCCACCTGATCCCAAATTTGGATGATTGCCAATCCTTTAGAAATGGATTGTTTTGGTCCTATTTGATTTTGGTGATAGAAATGCACCTATAGATGATTTATCTGAGATTTGGGATCCATGTGACCCCTGATGAGGTCGCAGGGTGACCCCAAAAATCATTCAAATCACTCCCGGCAAGAATAAAGTGTGTATTTTAGGGGCAAGTAACTTGAAATGCAGACATAATATCTACTATTTAAGGCCAAATGATGAATCTAGGGCCAAATGTTAGTAAGAATACAAATTTCCAGCCCGATAGCTGTTTCTGTTATCAAGTTATGGCCTCTCAAAGTTGGAAAAAAAGCACGATTACGCGTTTTCGCGACTCGGCCGGGTGGGCGGAGCTAAAAAAGGGGAGTTTTGAGCAAATTTCAAATGACTGTATCTCGGAAACGATAAGGAGTATGAAGTTAATTTTTTGTTTGTATCCATTTTGGCCATAGTGGAACATTATGACAAAGTTTCAAGTAAATCTGAGAGGGTCACCTGGGGACCTCTGGTTGATTTGACATGGAATGACCCATATCTCTGATTTATACTGCCTAGAGTAGAAAGCAGACTTGTAAGCTTTTCGTAAAAATGGAAGTGACATAACTTTTACTTAGGCATTTTTACCACAATTTAACAGTAGGCCTTGTAAATGAGGACATCGGCAGGACGAAAATAGCTGTTTTGGAATGAAAGTGCACCTGGTTGACTGCAACGTGAATACAGAAATGTTACAAAATTCAGCAAAATTTCAAACATCTTATCTTGCTCAATCTCAAAGTCACAGATTCATCAGTTTATTGTTGTTTACTTTACATGATGTATGATGTACATGTAGTGACAATGTAGGCCGGGACTGCTGTACATGTACGGTATCCTATACAAATGTTGGCGATTGTGGGTTGACGGGATCCCAAAACACATTGATTTTTTTGGCTCTGAACTAACTTCTACTCCTCAAAAATGATACTTTTGACTTTCAGCAAATGTTCCTGGGTCCTTAAAAGCCTAGATTGAAGAAATTTGTTAAACATTTCAGGGTTAAAATTCAATTTTCTTACGCGCTTCTTGTAAACTTTAAAACAGACCGTCTGATCGCGTGAGGCCATTTTGTCTGGTCTGATTAGTCTAGTGCCCAGACCCAACAGACAAGAGTCCTCAAAATGTCAGAGTGGAAACCAGACTATTCTCGTCTGCGGCCGTCCGTGCGGCGGTGAAATGGTACAATCTTGGTTACCGTTTTTACCCCATAATTTCCCTCAAAAATCAAAGCCCTGCCCTCTTTCAAAAAATTTAAGCTTGGTAATATAGAGGAGGAGACCAACAAAGTATATGTAGGTAAGTTACTTTTCAAAAAGAAGTTTCCTTTCCTTTATAGTTTTAGGACCCGTAAAGCTACAATCCCCCTAGGCCTACTGTACATTTACGGTATCCTACACAGATACAAATGTTGAGCACAACCTGACAACAAATCTTTCAATCTGCACAATCTTTAACCATTGTCCGAAGTGACTTGTTTTCAAAGAAAACCTTTTTTTAATTTAACCAAGGCCTAACTGAAGTGAAGGTAGCTTTGTGCCGCGGTAAAAAAAATCAAAAATGAATGTTAAATTAAGAATTGCGCACGGCCCAATTTAAAACTTGCACACAGGGGTCAAAATTGCACTCAACAAATAAATGCAGTCGGATCAATGGTTAACAATACTCAATAGCATCCCAGGCGTACAAGTTGGTTGGCATACGACGAGTTGATCAGTCACTCATTTTGTACACAGCATGCACAGCATGCAGTGAGGTCAGTGTGCAGTGCAGGCCTACCGTATGGCCTACGCAAAACTCTCGAGAGTCAAACTTCAAAGATATTAACCAGCAAATTAAGACAAGTCTAAACACGGGTAAATACACATGCTGTATCTCAATACTTACGTTGGTTTCATGGTGAGCTAAAATGGCAAATAAGTCGTTCTCAAAGGGTGTAAATGCAGTAAGAAAATTGTCCCAATTTGAATCAAAATCTCACGCTCTCATTTTTCGTGTACGACGAACCAGTTTTGCATTCGTTCGAATTTCCAGCGCACATGACGGCTTCAGCCAATCACAGCTCGTCTTGTCCTCTATCAACTAATCAACGACAGAGGGCGCTATATCTAGCCCTGTTATTTTTTTTTCACTTGTTGACAGTGGTGATAAATAAAAATTAGCAAAATATCATTCACATCTTGTTTGGATCATGTTAAGAATAGCGATTACATGAAAATCAACAACGGATTGATATTTTCTTTTAACAAAAACGGTCGTTCATCGTATGAATTAGTGAAAAACAAAAGGTGAAAGTATAGCATTATAGACTGGTACCGATAATCAGTTTCCCTGACGCCCTTAACGCGTAAAAGCAGCACAGTACACAGACATGTACCCAGACGTACACGCGTGTCCCTATAAAACGTACGTAAAGCACTTGTTTGCTTTAGCTAGCTAGCTGTCAACATAAATAACTTGGCTATTTTGCGCTAGTCCTCGCTTGACAACATATTGAACGTTGCACGAAGGCAAAATGAGAAGGCCGATGTTGTCAGAGATAAAACAGACGATGTCATAACTGTTGCTCAATTCAATGTAAGTTACATTCCTTCCTCCGTGGTTATATGATAATATGTGCGTAGGCCTATTTGCTATTTGACAATTTCATGATATCGTTTACTGCAATAATGCAATTTAATTTTTCCCTGACCATTGACATTCATTGCTGACTGTAGTCTGTACTGTCACTGTGTGCATACACTGCCTCATACTCAAACTAGTACAGTAGTAGTAGTACTTTTAGTATAATACTGTTGGCCCGGGCAGGTTGGATGTCGCCTTTAAAATAAAGGCTTTGTGGGGTTAGTGTCTTTTAGCCCACCCGGATTATTTTCAGACTATTATTAGCTTTTAGAGTAAACCTTCTTTTACACTAAAATCTTGTTAAAATAGGCATATGCCCTATTCAATCTAGGGTTGTCAGGACCCAGGAACATTTGCTTCAAGGGTAACGGTGTACAAGCAGGTCCGATACCTATAAAGGAAATAAAACTGTTTTGTCCGTCTGTTTTGAAGTTTGCAACAAACAGGTAAGAAAATTGCATTTTGACTCTGAAATTTGCACAAAATTCTTCTATCTGGGGATTTAAGGACTCAGGAACATTTGCTGAGAGTAAAAAAAAATATCATTTTGGAACAGTTGAAACTATGAAGTTGTTTTATTCCCTTTATAGGTAATAAAGTAATAAATCTCATTTCAGAACAGAAGAAGCAAGTAATAAGTTAGTTGCGATGATCGTAACCCTAGGTCTGACATGGGGACTGGGACCTTAGGGTTACGATCATCGCAACTAGTAATAAGTGTCTCAAAATAATCCGGGTGGGCTAAAAGACTAACCCTTTTCTTTGATTGTTTTTTGATTGTCAATCAATTTGATCTACTTGCAATAAAACAAAACAAATTTACATTATGTTGGATTAAAATGCAAACTGTATTCATTTGTGATTTTTGTAATTGGTTATTTATGCACCCTTAGTGAGTCTTTGTACAGCGTATGTGTGATATTGTTCACTGAAAGGGATGGTATAGAACTGGTTTTTGCAACAAAACCGTTGCTGACAGTGAAAGCACATTATGTAATCCATTGTATACCTTAACTTACAAACCTGTAAAAGTTTGAGGTCAATCAGCCATCTGGGTCACGAGAAAATAGTGAAAACCTGTGTACAGAGAACTGTGCACATTTCAACGAATGAATAAAACGCATCGAAGCGATTTATTCCAATCAGAAAATGGTTTCATTTATTTCTCAACGAATATGGCATTTCAGACAAAAACATTTCATGGGATGTTTTCTCCTATCATCACCCTTATACTGTGTAAGTTTTATGTGAATCTGTGATCATGAAGTGTATTTTGTCTTACCAATTCTGTACCCTCCCTTTAATCAAATCAGTCATTTGCATCATGTTTTAGACATTGAGCATCTACAATGCACACTGAGTAAATATGATCATCTAGGAGTCAGAAGCTTTAACTTTAAAAGGCTCTTCTAGTTTGAAGATTTCTGGGAGGCCTATTATATATATTAGGCCTATATCAACAAGAACAATGAAATACCAACCTCTTTTTGTCAGTTATAAACTGTGAACCACAGAGTGATCACTCAGCCATCAAATGTAACAGTTATAATCGCCTGTTGCAGTTTGCTCAGATTGCTTTTAAAATCAAGTTTTTGCATATGTCCAGTGTCAGAAAAATAGATATGCAAAATGTTGCTTGTCCTGTTGAAAAAGATTATAAAAAAGATAATATTATTTTTGTTTTTCCATAGAGGGTAAATGTCAGATTGAAAAACGTATGTGATGTTTTGAAAAAAGGCAGCTCTCCTTAAATTGTTAGCCCTGGAGCTCTTTTTGTTTACTCTTCTTTCAAAACATTAAGGAGAGCGGGGGAGAGTGATCATTCTCACTCTCCTTATCAAGGTCTGGGAGAATACATGTAATGGGCCCATTGCTTTCCTTAAGTTACATTTATTTAAACTTTTGGTTACTTTTGACGTTTATGACTTAAACTGTTAGGTATCTCATGCCAAAAGGTTCTTTTTAACAAATTAATATTAGTGTTCTTGCATTATTTTTACCTAAACTTCACTGAAACATCTGTACTTAGTGATAACACATGTATGTTTGTTCGCAACAAAAATGTAGCCTTTCAAATGATCAAAGTCACAATCATTTGGTTAGAAAATAATACTGTGGATCATCAGAAACTTGATCACAGCCAAAGGGCTCAAGAAAGAATGGCAAAATTGGAATCAAACAATTTATGAAATATTATATGATAAGGCAAGGAATAAAAATAACAGCCAGGCAGATTGGCAGACAGAATACCGATTACCTTTTGTGCAAAGACTAAATTTGCTTTGCAAGTTGCCTGTAAACGAAACCATGGAACGTCATACTACCCATACCTGTTTGCAAAAAAACATATCACAAAAATCATTGAGTTGGTTGAATAAATAAGGAAACATGAGTAGACAAGCCGCCCGTATACAACTATAGGCTTTGTGACTGGAACGTGTATAGCATTGAGTTCTATGCCTCTGGTTCAATTTTCAGTTCTCACTCACAGTCTGCACACATGACACATAGGTACATTGTACCTTTCAACCTTACATGATTTATTATTCAACAATGAGACAAGTCTACAGGTGCAGTTAGGGGTCAAAGCTACACTAACTTGTTCAACCAAGTTGCACTTAAATCCAGTTTGCATGTCACCATGGCTACATAACCTAGGGTTTTTTTTAAAGCCCGGAGCCACTTATATCAGTTTCAGCCTGGAATGTTACAATGTGTCTTTCATTTCTAAGGCTCAGCCGTCCTGATCAAGTGTAGTATGGAGTACTTACGGTAATACTTTGTCACTATAGCTACTAAAACAAGTCAATCATGTGACCCACTTTATTCGTTTGGTGAGGTCTGATCCTTAATGGGTACTACTATGCATGCAGTACGGGTATATTGTTGTAGGTTTGCAGTGTGGGAATGGAGCAAAGGATTGGCTTTCTTAAAGGTAATATCAATACATTGGTTTTTGTCAAAGAATACAGATTCATGGGCAAAAATATCAAGGAAGATACAGCGACAATCATCTGTGAAAATTTCAGTCCCGTACGGTTCCCACTTTTTGAGAAAACAGTAAAAAAAAATGGCCACAGTATTTCTTAAGTCTTTCTCTTTTATTTTTGATCTTCTAAAAGATCAAAAAGATTTTCGGTTGCTGTTTTACTAATTTCTGGATAAATACACCATTTCACTGGCGAAAAAACTTTAACGGTATGTTTCTACCACCACCATCTAAATACCCTGTAAGTTATTTTACGTAAATCTGAGAACATTTCTGTTTTGGTTTCTTACCAAAGTATGATTGACACTACCTTTAAATACCTTGTATCCAACTTTTTTATAGGCCTACATTCTTGTTAAAAATAAAAACATAGCACAAATATTTTTGCAGTTCCAACAAACAAAATGGGAACACAATTTCATATTTTTTATACAGGAAGGCAGATTTGTCTGGACTAAAAAAAATAAATAATTGGCTCTCATGCACGGTGTTTGTGCAGTTTTCTCGTAGTCCTAGTCCATATGTCACTGTAGTTTTCATTGCATTGAATTATTGATTTAATACCAAGGAGACGGTGCAATTGTTCAGGTGCACTCACATTGAATACCACACATGCCAGGTTAATCAATGATGCTTCCTGTTGTCCTACATTTGCCATATTTACTGCAGTAGGCCTAAAGCGTTGCCCATAGTTCTGGACAACTTATGGATCGTAATACTCTGTATACCACCAGGTAGGCCTATACTTCAACTTGCATGAATCATGGAGGTATGTTTATAGCTCCATGCATGAAGACAGTGCACAGGCAGGCTCCATAATTTATTTGATGCTGTTTTGATAGCAGTACCGTACGGTTGAGGAATTCTTCAGGGAACGGTAAAGTACATGTACAATAGTAGCTATCCTAGTTGTCAAAAATGTCAATTATGATATAATTCAAACCGTCCACCATTATTGTATTCACCATACTGAGCAAGGCCTTTGCTCTATGCATTAACTGAGTGTCAGGGTGTGATATCATTGAGGCTTGTCTGCATGGAGATATTTTAGTGGGGGATGAAACTCAGCAGGATGTTGCCTTTGCATCTAGCTAGTCAGTGATAGGCTGATGACATCTGATGACAAATTATCACATTCCATGCCAGATGCTGTACATAATTCTATGTTCACATGTTCATTCACACATGTGTACTAGTGATGCATTTGGGATATTATGTGTCAATGCACGTCCCCACCTTGCAGCCTGTGTGCATGCACCAGAGAATTATTTTTTCTAAACTTGTCTCCCACGTACTTGTGGAATGGAATGCCATAGAGATTAAACCTGTGTGACTAATGCTGTGTAGCGCTGCTTAGTGTCCCATGAAAGGAATCAAAATGCTAATTTTGGTAGCCATCATAAAACACAGTTCATTGGTTTCCAATTCCAATAGTGCACACGTTGATAACCTGCCAGCAAGTTGAACACCATTTGTTGCTATCCGTTGGCGTTGATAGTGTCGACTGCATTGCACAGCATTTAAACTTCAACTATAAATTGCACTTGACAGCTAAGTGCTCTGTGGTGCCATTGCCACTGTATTTCATCCTTCCTCCATGATTTCATGTACTTGGGACATTTGCAGCACTGAACATCGAGTCTTTGAAAGGAGAAACATGGATGATTATGCGGTGTGTGTACCATTGATGTTAGCCCTAATGAATGCATTCCTGGCAAATTTTCCCGCTGTCCAGATAGATTAATACCTTTTCCGAACAGGGTGAGTTTCTATCACATTGCTATTTTTGTGTCATTTCATTTTGCTTGAATTTATTTTAGCGATAAATTGTAGCCTACATCGCATAGGCCTACTGTACATGTTCTTCAACGTGTATGAAAAGAGGTCTGCAATTTATGGAAGTTATGGCCATTATCCTATCGTTTACATGCACTTACTGACTAACTCTAAAGTCATTTGTCCATTGATCTTTATATTTTGGTGGATTTTAAAGGACACAGGTTTATAGACCCTATAGCGCACCAGACAGTTAGTTATAAGCTACGGTGCTTGCATAGCTGTGGTCCTTCCTCCCTCCATGGTCCAATATTAAGTCCCAAACAAACTGTCCCATTTTCCATTGTGTGAATCAATGAGATACTGGAAGTACATGTAATTGAGGATGCAGGAAGGTTTCCCAGGCCAAGCTAATACTCAGGGGATTAGGGTTAATCTGTATTATAAAAACGTAAAACTTTAAACATCCTGTTTGTTGGGATGAGACGACAATTATGTACAGTGCAAGTTGGCATGCTCACTCACTGTTACCGTGAGTCAAATCATAGGACATTCTCAGAATTGTGAAATTTATTTTCACACCATAACATATGAAATAAGATGTTTAATATTGAATTTGAAATAAAAGGAAAAGTTGGTCATATTTTATTCTTATTCTTATGTAAGAATTTAGTGACATATTATATGTAGATTACTTTTTTAATGACTAAGCAAATGTACATGTACAGTACCTGGGATGCTTTGTACACATGGTCTCATACAGCCTTATGTGAAATCATGGTGAAACCGTCTTAAATACTTAGTTTGTGAAGTTTTATACTATAGGCGATGTAATATATAGGCCTATACGGTACCCCTTTCTATATCAATGGAGGAACCATGCTATACTACTTTATGTACATGATTTCCACCACAGGCACCTTTTCACAGTTACTTAAAGCAGCACATTAATTTTCCCATTCAGCGAGCCACAAAATTGTTCTTTTTCTCCATATGAACTAAAATGTACATTCTGTAGAAGTCTTACAGGGAAAAGGAACTTTCCACTTGGTATAGGCCTAAAGCATCGACCCTGGTTTGGATCCCGGTGCTGCATCTTAACTCTGATCAAAATAATAAAACGTGTATGTACTGTACATATGTACAATGTATGACCATTGTTGATAATGAAAGCAAAAGGTGTATGGTACAATAGTCATGGTGATGCATCTATGGTTGTTATGATTCTGGGTCCATGGACTGGCGTGTCGTGTCGGTGAATTAGCAGATCTCTTCAGTTTTACTCACAGACAAGAAGCGAGCTATATTTCGCTGGAAATCTGAGTCCTCAGAAATTGTTGAAACCTCACCAAAGTGGCAAAGTCCACTCCAACAAGGACCGAACCGGAAATGCCCATAAAGCCTTGTGGATCAACCCTAATGCCAACATTTTCCTAATTGTGTCTTGAACACCACACCACGCCTTCCTGGATTTACACTCTGCACTTTTGGCAAAGCCCAGTTTCTGCCACTTTAGGTTTAAAGGCAGTATCAAAGAAATATAGATTCATGGGAAAAATTATCATGGAACTTACTGTAACAGTCATCTGTGAAAATTTAAGTCCCATATGGTTGCCCACTTTTTGAGAAAACAGTGAAAAACAGCCACAGTATTTCTTAAGTCTTTTCTCTTTTATTTTTGATCTTTTAAAAGATCAACCAGATTTTTGGTCGTTGTTTTACTAATTTCTGGATAAATACACCATTTCAGGTAGAAGAAACATATTAACAGTATGTTTCTACCACCACCATCTTCATACCCTGTAAGTTATACGGTAAATCTGTGAACATTTCTGTTTTGGTTTCTTACCAAAGTATGATACTACCTTTAACTTGTGTATAGTTTCATCGGACTACCTTCCTATCTCAAACAAGTTTGGTCATACATTGGGTTGTACACGTTGTATTTACCGTACATGTAAGCCAGGGTTTGGAAATCTTAGTAGGTTAATTGGATGTCAAAATTTGGCTTCCAGTGAAAAACACTGCACATCATGTAACACTGGCCGCCACTGGGGTGTCCTGAACAGCAGGGCAGAATTACAGGGTGTCCATAACTTGGCTAGACAGCCCTCAGGCTCAAACCTCCTCAATAACTACAGGATTTATGTACACAAAGTCCTATTTATAAAGCAATTGTCCAACACTGTATGCGTCTATCAACATTGTTGTCTCGATGCTTAGGCCTATTTTCTTTTTGCAGAAACTTCTTGATTCAGAAAGTTATGCATATGTTGTGCACATTTTTTGGGACTAGCTGAATGAATTCGCTTCTTTTGAAAAAAGATCTTTAAAAATAGATTGAGTTCACTATAAAGTTTGTATGTCTGTGCATGGCTTTTAAGGTAAAATTATTAAAAGAAGTAAGGAAGTGATTGTACAAAATGAAAGTCTCTGCCGGATTCTGATGACAAATCCCAATCATGCCAAGAGCACTGCGTTATTTATGTACCTGTAGTTTATACAGTAACTATAAAAGAGTAAATCCCCTGAACATATGACAGAAACCTTTCCATTTGTGTACCCCGGTACTATTCTTTATGCGCCCCCTGTGACTTGGAAGGGCTGAGAAGTTGAGAACCAGGAAATAATAAAGTCAGTCACAAAACAACAATTAATCTTCTATTGGGCTTACAATACATTACATCACCATCCTTTCAGGTGGAGGTGAATAAGGAAATATTAATTGTGCACCTGTTCTGCAGCCGCAGGAAGTTGGTTTGATTTATTTCCTGGGTTAACAGTTGACAGGGAAAGGGAGGGCAGCAATTTCTGTCTGCAATTTCTCGAGACAGTTCTCAGATTTCAGAAGGGTAAGTGACAGAAACTTGGGATCATTTGAAGACGTTCGGAGGCACCAGGAGCACTGAGGCAGTCATCTTTGTTGCCTGCAAGAATCTCCTGCTCTGATAATGTTTGATCTGTAATAAGGCAGTGTAGACTAGCTATTAATTAAAAAGGGAGCATATAGGATTTGCAAGGCCTCCAAAAACAAATCATTCAGTTTGAGACAGAAAATGGACTCAACAGTTCGTAAACACAGCAATCAGTCACCATGGGAAATCACCATTGGTTGGATTTTTCAAGGAAATCAAGATTTTATAGTGCCTTTTAGTATAGGCTACTGTGCAGATGACCAGAGGTTACTGTTACATGCTCATGAGTAGATCAAAATCATAAAATATTCATCCTTCTGGAATTTGAAACACATTTGATTTGAAATTACCAATAGTTATTCTTTTTTCCTGTAATATGTTGTGTGCTCGGTGTGATAAAGTTAAAGTGAAGGGGGCCTACATTTAGTTTTAAATAAAGTAAACTAAGAGTTTAGAGAAAGAACTAGCATAACTGCTGATAATTCAGACCCATAATTTAGTAATATAGAAATTCTTTAGGCCCTACATTAAAATAGGCCTACATCCTAACTGAAAATAAGAGAAATCCTGACTGATATTGTTATTTTATGGGGTCCTAAAAAGCTTGCTGCAGCCATGCATTCTGCTAACTAGTTTAAGTGAGGCTTACATGTAGGCGTACACACACTTGTGTTCGTCATTCACTGACACTGCATTGTATTCTCCAAATACACCGTGCTAGTTGTATCTTACACTTTACCTATTTACAGGTGTTTGTGATATTCATGAAAACTTTTGAGTTTCACTTTATTTGTCTGGATTTACAATGACTAGGCCTACCCATTGAAAAAAGTGAAAAATCTCCTGAACTGTTAAATACCATCGGAAAAAGCTCTGTTGCCGCAGCCCGGGGAAGTAGTATCTCAATAACGTGATTGGCGGGTCATACCATGGTGCCCAGGTCACGTTCCGGGGGAGGGGATACATCCATATTTCCTACAAACTGAGTTAGTATTGTTGGATTCATATTAGATTTGGATTTGAAAGGGCCGGCACCGACTGTGACAATGAGTCATTCACAGCTCTGCTCGTTTCCATCCCAGGAATTGCACTTTCAGTTTGATCCATAGTACTATAGGCTTATCCTGTAGGGCCTGTACCCCATAGGGCACATACTGGTATGCATCAAACCATGGACGGAGTCTCACGCACTGTAAGTTTACAGTCATACGATTTATTTAAGTTTCTATAAATTTATTTTGGCAAATATTTGATTCACGGATCGAGATGGTATTGTGGATTGCACTCATTGTTGTTTTAAAACACGAATCTTTGCATGGTAACAAGAATTTGTTTTGGAGAGAAATGTAAATATTTATTGGAAACCAATTCGGGACTGATTTCTCCCGTGACCAGGGGCCAATTTCATAGAGCTGCTTAAAGCACAAAATTTGCTTTTAAAAAGTATGAAAAGTCTTCCTCGATGCAAACAGGATTACATGTACTAACCAAATGTTCATGTGATGTTTTTACTACTTTTGACTTGTATTTGGTCATTGTTTGCTGAGCATAAAATTCACAAGTGTAGTTTTGGCTGGCATACTGATTTTATTTACCGAAGTTTTTGGTGCTTTAAAAAGCCAATCAAAGTGGTGCATGGCCCCATACTGGCAAGTTCATATTCTCAGTGGTCAAGTTAATATGACAGCGAGATCCATTTTCATGTGCATGAACAATTCAATCCGCATTATGTGAGTGGCATGCATTGCATAGAGGTCATAGAATTCCCAAATTCCTCACAAAAATACCAGGTAGAATGTTACCCGCTCTGGTGATTCTGGGGAATTTTGAACTTGTTACTGGTATTTATCCCTATAATAATGCTTGCTCGAGTGAGTCATAGTCTCGCACAATACAATGCAAGTTGAAAATCCTTGCTTGTGCACGTCCATATGTAGGCCTATACAGTAGGCCTGTGTACTGTATGTTTTACTGGTGTTAAACGACTATTACCGTAGTTTACACATTGTGATCATGTCATGAGCTATTTTTGTACGGGAGATAATATGCAAGGTAATAATTGTTGGCCAGCATGATTACACATCATACTGTACTTCTCAAAGATTGCATCTTTGGAGCTGACGCCCTTGTTTTGTTCAAAACATCCATGAAGGAAGGACACACAAAGTAAGCACTTCTTTGTGATAACAGTTTATTGCTGGGATGCTAGACCATACTGCCTTATTAATTACTCTTTAGTGATGTCTTGTTTCACAATTTTCATTTTAAAAAGAAGACAATAAACACTTGAAAATTTGTAATTGATTTAGAAATGTCTGAAAAAGTGGTATTCTGAGTGCATGTGTCGGCATAGTAATTGCTTTCCAACGGAATACATGGGGAATAAGAGTAGTTTGGCCCCGGCTATTTCAACTTGTAAGTTGAAATCGGGAGGGGTATAACAAAGTAGGCCTACATACATGTAATTGACAATACATTCCACTTGTACTGTACATGTTTCTGCTTTTGCTAGACTTGTCTTCTGTACTGTTTTGGCGGCACAATGACTTTTAGAACATTCTCTAGATAGATGAAAATTGTAATTAAATGCATTTTAATGAATAATTTTCATTCTGAGATTCTGAATATGCACCAGCCCGATTCCATTGAGAAGCTGCATCATACCATCATGTATGGGGAAGGTTGGTTGACAATTACCCTAGTGTTTTCCAGTATAGTAGACTGTTAGTGGATCTGGTTGACCTGTTGAGGGGACCAACTTGTAGGACACTGTTGAAACAACAGCTGAACTAGCCAGGGATCTAGTGTTGATGGATTATCTTTAAAGGTAATATCATACTTTGGTTTTTGTCAAAGAAATACAGATTCATGGGCAAAAATATCAAGACAGATACAGTAACAGTCGTCTGTGAAAATTTCAGTCCCATACGGTGCCCACTTTTTGAGAAAACAGTGAAAAACAGCCACACTGAGTATTTCTTAAGTCTTTTCTTTTTTATTTTTGATCTTGTAAAAGATCAAAAAGATTTTCGGTCGTTGTTTTACTAATTTCTGGATAAATACACCATTTCAGGCGGAAACATTTTAACGATATGTTTCTACCACCACTATCTTCATACCCTGAAAGTTATGTAAATCATTTCTGTTTTGGTTTCTTACCAAAGTATGATACTACCTTTAATACAAGTGGAAGTGTGCTGAGGTTATTGCTTGTCAGAAGGAATGAACCGTTCAGAAGAAGACCAGGAGGAATAGCTTGGGTTATAAAGTGGACAATTTCCCCATTTCCTGATCTTCAAAGCTTTCATTTTAAACTTCCGAGCATGCTGTGTTTATATGTTAACAGAGAGGAAAGAAGACCGATGAAATGTTTTATCTGATATTGCATGTGGCATTTCATTAGTCTTGATGATTAGTTGAAAAAATGTCTGAAGTGTTAATGCTGTTCCATCTTCTGAACATACCCTTTTGTGTGCATCGTCAAAGTTGATCATACCATACAATCCCCATCTGGTTGAATTTTAAATGTTTAATGCACTGTCCTATTGGCAGGACTGGTACAAGTCAAGGTCAGTGAAATCACTGTTTGGTGACCTCAAGCATCTTCAACTGTCTGTTTGAAGAAAGCCAAATGATTTTGAGCAGGAATTTTGACTCAGTCCCCAAATCAATTCCCTGAAGGTTTTTAGGGTTATATTTAGAAATCAATGCAAATGATCAATTTTGATAACAACCATCTGTCGGATCCGGACGTGCCAAAAGGAACAGGAAACTTCCTTTTCTTTCTCATAAATATCTGTTTTGCAAATAGATAAAAACTTTAGATTCTGTCCTTGTTTCTATAGTTTTTGAAAACCTAGACTTTAAGTCTATTGGGTCTTTACAAAATCTCAGCTTGGGCTCCGGCTTTGGCTCCGGCTTTGGCTCCATTTCTTACATCCATTGCTAAGTAACAGGTATGAAAATAAAGGTATTTGGGTGTGGTTTTGAAGTACATACCGGTACTCTGTTCCGAAAAAAAAAACCTGGAACTTCAACCTCAGGGAAAATTCACAATTTTAGGATACTGTTTAACCCATATAGGCCTTATACCATTATACATGTAGTGCTGATGACCTCTGATCATGCTGATATGGCCAGAATTATGTAGGCCCTACCTACTTGGTGAAATAAACATTACCGCAAAAACAGTAAAACACAAACAAAACTAAGAGTAACAAAATTCACTGCATAAACAGTGGAAAAGTGGCTACTGGATAAAAGAAATGGATCACACACGTACATGTAAGACAGACACTTGACCTTCACACTGTACAATAAATCCTGCCCCACCCTGGTAGATGGACCGACCTCAGTGTAGGCCCTACATGTACAACAATTTCATGTGCAAGATCTATCAAAGTGATCTGACCAGTGTTATTTGAAATTACTTCTTAAAGGTAATTAATATCATACTTTGGTTTTTATCAAAGAAATACAGATTCATGGGCACAAATATCAAGACAGATACAGTAACAGTCATCAGTGAACATTTCAGTCCCATATGGTGCCCACTTTTTGAGAAAACAGTGAAAAACAGCCACATTATTTCTGAAGTCTTTTCTCTTTTATTTTTGATCTTTTAAAAGATCAAAAAGATTTTTGGTCATTGTTTTATGACTTTCTGGATAAATACACCATTTCAGGTGGAAACATTTTAACGGTTCTGTATGTTTCTACCAGCACCATCTTCATACCCTGTAAGTTATTATACGTAAATCTGTGAACATTTCTGTTTTGGTTTCTTACCAAAGTATGATACTACCTTAAATCATTATTAGTTTTAACTACATTAAATTTGTCTTATTTCTCTCATTTATACAGAATAACTGCATATCATCCTACAACTGCTACAAGCATCTGTCATGAGTGTATGCTGGACATCACACTGGACATCACAGACTGACCATTTGACTGACCTTAAACGTCTTGACTGAGCTGGATACTTCCCAAGTGGCCATGAATCATCGTATGATTTCTGTATGAATTAAGGTGAATTTCCAATTCAAATTTAATCATGCAAGTATAAATAGACTGCTGTAAACTGCTCATCAACCAAAAAAGTGACATAAAATATAATTTATAGAATGTTTGGCGTTATTAGGAGGGCCTGACATTTCGATCTTAGCAGGATCTTTCTCATAACTAGGCTGAATGAAAGAAGACAAGAACATGCAAAAAAAGTATATAAATCCATAAATGTGAATTCTATTTAACACCCTTGTGCCCAAATATTTCCTCTATTTTGCAATTTTCAACTGGAGGAAAATGTTGCTGGGTCAATAACAATTTGGTTGCACTTGATTTGTTGGGGTGATATCTATGGGCCTGTTTGTTTAATGCAAAGGATCACGGATTATGCCGATCCGGATCCATTTTACCCTGCATGACGCGGATCTCTAAATACATGTATGGGATCCTTTGCCTTAAACAAACAGGCCCTATGACAGTGGGTTTTGGGTCTGACAGGCTCACAGATCATCAAAGATATCAGCCAGACAATAGGGGAGGCCCCCTCATGAAACTTAAATAGACTGCTGGCATACGTCATACAGTTGAGGGTTAATTCATATTGATCAGTTTAGTGTGCAAATAAAACATACATGCTGGTTGGGTGTCTGTAGCCTTGGAAGTTCCATGATGTATGTCTGGGAAGACAAATAAAATGGGGAGTGAAGCCATTATTCAATTTTTTAGTTCTCTATGGATGGAGGGAGATAAGCTGTTTAGAGGTAAGGATGTTTTCCTGGGTTTTTTTGTATTCCGCAATATGAATCGTATTTTATTTTTGAATGATTTTAAAAGTTTTGCAATTTCTGGGATTTCACCAAACAAATAGCTGAACAAATCTCATTTCGCTTTGAAGTTAGCTCATGTGTTGCAAATGTGAACAGAACAACCTTATTTTCACTGTGATAACCCAAGCTTCAACAATTCATTTCTTGAATGGCATCTGCACTAGTAAGCATGGAAGTTGTGGGTTCGAACCCCACCAGAGCCAGCGCATGATTTTTTTCATGTTCACTCAAAGGGGCAAGGGGCGCATACATGTATTTAAGTGCACATCTTCGTCGGTGAAGGGTATTGAATTATTTGCATAATTTAAATCTTGTTTGTAAAAATTACAATAAATCAGTACTGGTGATGATACTGATAAATGCAAATAGGCCATATAATCAAAATAGTTTTTTATACAGTAGTCCTATGTGCTCAACCACAAATACCGGTTACTAAATAATGAGTGCCACATTTTTGGTCTGCACATCTCAGCACATGTGTGTTCAAAATATTATTTTTGTACCGGTACATGCATACATGGGAGGAAAATCTGCTGTGTAAAGTAATTAGTCTCTCATACACCACTTTCAGTAGGCTATGCATTGGTGACACGTACACACACTTATGCTCCAGATTCATTCAAGTTCAGACAAAACAAGTAAACAACCTGTCAATCAAGCACTAAATTACGTTTAGTATAAGGAACCATATTCAACAGTTGATTTGTCATAGACCTGTTTGGTGTTAGATCATGAAAAAAGGCTACACGTAACACGGTCTAACACCAATCATATTTAAACCTGCTGTATTGTACCGGTACATGTCTGACCATTGAGTTATTTCAGGGACAGATAGATGCACAGCTTAAAAGGGGCTGGGATTAATCTTGGACTAAGGTCATATTAATAACAACCCTGGAGAACGGAAACTGATCTGAATAGCGTACATTCCATCAAACCAGTGGCCCAATTAGTTTTCCTATATTGTAACTTCATACTGCATGCACACCATTTGCAATTATGAAAACCAACACTTGAAATGCTAGAGGTTAAAATCAGATCGAAGGTTTTGCAGAAAAAACAAAAAATTCCAAAATGTTTGAATCCAACTTGATAAATTAGGTCAGCTTGGTGAGTCAGTTATTGGAAAATGACTGCCTTCATTTCAGTAACAGAATAAATGGACATTATTGAAGAGCATGGTTGTTGGCTTGAAGTCCAATGACTGATTGGAAATGTGTCAAGGACTGCCCCTACATGATTCTACTGACACAGCACAGCAGTAGATAGACTAGTAGCAGTCAATAAATATTGAGGAATTCCTCACTCTCTCACAATTTGACTGACAAATGGAAACTTTTCAGACCTATTTTGGTGTATGATGAGATGCTAAAAAGTATTTTCTAAGAGGGAACAATGTAAATTTGTACCAAGGACACTGATTCTAGCCTGTACTGTAGGTACTTTTATACAAGTAGTCAGGTTTGCTGTTTGGGTTAATTGGGGCAGGGTGTTGGTAGTCCTCCATTCACCAATTCTAATAAACTGCTGTAAACTGCTCATCAACCAAAATAATGACCTGAACTACATGTGTATACTGTATATGAAATTGGAGTTTGGAGGGCCTGATGATGTTTCGATCCTAACAGGATCTTTCTTTAAACCTTTCCCTTTTGGCATTTGGGAAAGATCCTGCTAGGATCAAAACGTCAGGCCCTATAACTCCAAGCAATCTACAAAATTGTTAATGTTCTTCAGAAAAACCCTGGTTGTATTTTTCTCATTTAAGGTACATTTATATACCGGTAGATGTAAAGCAAATGTGCATTGTTCATATGCAAACCAAAGAAACTGTACCCCACCTTGATGGAATTGCCAAAATCATTTTCACCCGAAAAGGTTTGGAAAGAATGAACAGTGTCCCAAGCTTGCATAGAAATAAATCATAAATGCATGCGGTGAGTTGCAGGAGCAGGTTTCATTCACGGCGCCGGTCAGGACAAAAAGGGTGGCCCAAGCCAATTCTTTATCCCTGCTCAAAGTGCTGTAGAAAGTGTAGATGAAGCTAATCATCCATAACCGTGAGAACGAATTCAATCTCCAAACACGACGCAGTATAGAGTCTGTATGACATGTACAGTATATTTGGAGTCTTTGAAAAATAATTGTCTGCAGAGCTGTATACAAATATTTGCCATATATCCATGGGCTGTTTGTTGGGTCTGTTGTCAAGCCCTGGGAAATATTGCATTGTATTGCCAGGAATTGTATGATAAATACCTTTCCGGGGAAAGAAACTTTATCATCGTGTAAAAAAAGGGCATGGCAATTTTCTCTCGGCAAAGGGATGTATGTAACTGTGTAAGAATTGAAATGTTGACGTGAGTATTTGATTGGAAAGACACAATGACTAGGGGCATGGATGCAATGGCTCTCGTTGTCCCTGTTGTGCTGTATCACATACGGTTAAAACCAGAGTTGTAAATCGTATTTAAAAGGTAATATCATACTTTGGTTTTTATCAAAGAAATACAGATTCATGGGCTAAAATATTCAGACAGATACAATAACAGTCATCTGTGAAAATTTCAGTCCCATACAGTGCCCACCTTTTGAGAAAACAGTGAAAAACAGCCACATTATTTATTCTTAAGTCTTTTCTCTTTTATTTTTGATCTTTTAAAAGATCAAAAAGATTTTTGGTCGTTGTTTTACTCATTTCCGGATAAATACACCATTTCAGGTGGAAACATTTTAACAGTATGTTTCTACCATCACCATCTTCATACCCTGTAAGATATACGTAAATCTGTGAACATTTCTGTTTTGGTTTCTTACCAAAGTATGATAACCACCTTTAGAAGGTATCATTTTCATTTCATTCAAAAATCAAACAGCAACAGTAGCAACAAGCTAAATAAATTCTGACCAGTGTGTTGCTTTTGTAGGCCTACTCACTGACTTTCGATCCCTTTTCGGGGAAAATCGGTCTATTCTGTTGCAATACATCAGCCATATACATCTCCAGGACAATGGGCAAGATTTGGCATTGTTTACTTTATAACAATGATAGCTAGACTGACAATGCACAATGAAAGTGTAGGCCTATCTCTAACCAGTTCTCAAATATTTGCATACTGGAAAAACGTCCATCAAAAACACTTTACATCACTTGATGTTTGTCTTCTTTGAGCTAGCTTGCTCCTGTTGAAATTAGAGATCCAAAGGTCTATCTGAGAATTGGTTTGTTTGTATTAATTATTATTCATCCAGGTAAGAGTCTATAGAGTTGGGTCCTTGGTGGGTAGGGAACTGACTTCATACCCCTCCATTTATGCAGGTTTCCCTGTTTGCATTCTGTCCTCCTGTAGCTTGGCCTAGAGCAGACCAAAACCTTGAAGGTAGACAAAATGATCAAAGAGGCTGTATCTCTTGGACCTTGATCCGAGTCTCAAGAAGACTCTCCTATATAAATTGGGCCCCCTAATACCTTTGCATTACAATGTGTAGCAAAGCTCAAGGTATGCCTTTTCAATTTGCCAGAAAAATCCAGCTTGTTTGGAAACTTGCCAGCGTGGGGGCTAGGAGCCTGTTTGTTTAATGCACAGGATCACGAATCCTGCGGATCTGGATCCCATTTTAGCGTACCCTGCATAGGACGTGGATCCACAAATCTGGAATCCTTTGCGTAAAACAAACAGGCCCTAGATTGCCATCATATGCTTGGTTGAAAGTGTCAGATCACTCAGATGGCTTTGGGGCTACATATCTCAGTCCACCAATGCACAAGGGCCATTCCCTCGCAATGCAATGTAAATTTTATAGGTCAAGGCTGCCTAGCGTGTCAGAGTTTATTCAATGCGTAATTATTGAATGATGACCCATTGAAATATTACTACCGGAGCTGAGTCTTAATAATTTCCATCCTGGCCGGAAATCAATAAATTTGTCATAAAGAGCTACATTTCTGGTTGGAGTGGAGACACATACAAATTTCCTTCTTGTTTTTTTTAGAAAGAAAGCAAATTAATGAAATAGAAAGGAAAATGACACTTGGGTAATTCCATCAATTTGCCAAAAATGTCAATTGTCAGAAAAAATGCACATGAAGTCAATTTCAAAACTTTGAAATTAGACACTGAAACAAAACTCTCATATGCAGGAGTCGTAAAAACTCAGCGAAAGAGTGGATTACTGCACCCTCAATCCATTTCATAGGGATATGCAAACTTTGCATGTATCCTTTGGTAGTCAAAAGGTTGTATTTCCAACAGAGAAATTGAAAGAAAAGGTCAGCAGACAATAGATGATGTCAATAGGCTTTATCTGATCTTGTCATCTGGATGAGGAGCTGATTGTGTGGTTTCGATAACCTCACCCTAAGGACAATAGGAAGAACAGGATGAAAGGATGACACTATCACAAGTGTTCTGTTTGTGAACCTTATGACCCGAAAAAACATCCTTGCTTTTTCTTTTGCATTGAGAGGAAGTCATTGTGGTTCGCCCTTTTGAAGTAAAAAGGAATATTCATTTCCAGTAATGACTTCTTTGGAAAATTTGATGTACATTTCATTTTTGTTGAAAGAGACAATGGGGCAAGTGATTTTTCACTTGTGGAATAATAGGGCCTTTTCGAAATGGAGGCTTAGGCTCAGGCTCCAGCTCTGACATCCATATGCTGAAAATACAGGTTGTGGTTTTTCACTGAAGCTGAAGCTTTGTTTCCCCCTTTCAAACCAGAGAATCAACTCTGAACTACAGCCAAAAGTCTCTATTTTGATGCCCGTTGTTTTGGAATGGATTCACAAAATGGAGCCGGAGCCTGAAACGGAGCCTGAGCCTCCGTTTCGAAAATGCCCAAATGAATTCTTAGAACAAGCACTCATAAGCATCATGGTTTATTACTGGCAAACATCTCAAACGTTTACCATTGGCCAAAGGTGATTGCGTTGTGTGTCCACAAAAAATTGCATTGTTGGAACTTTTACTCAGAAGGTGCTTTTTTTTTCATCTGGCTTGTTTTGATTCCATGTACATGTACATGAGGGCATTTTTACAGATGATTTACTCACATTAAAGGTAGTATCATACTTTGGTTTTTGTCATTGAAATACAAATTCGTTGGCAAAAATATCAAAGAAGAAGATACAGTACTAAAAGTAATCTGTGAAAATTTCAGTCCCATACGGTGCCCACTTTTTAAGAAAACAGTGAAAAACAGCGACAGTATTTCTTAAATCTTTTCTCTTTTCTTTTTGATCTTTTAAAAGATCCAAAAAAATTGTTTGTTGTTGTTTAATAATTTCTGGATAAATACACCATTTCAGGCAGAAAAATTTAACGGTATGTTTCTACCATTACCATCTTCATACCCTTTAAATTATACGTAAATCTGTGAACATTTCTGTTTTGGTTTCTTACCAAAGTATGATACTACATGTACCTTTAAAGTGCATGTGGCTGAGTTGCCACCGCAATTGAACAATTATTGTGTACAGTAATATGTAATTCTATCTCCGAGGTTCATGGCCATTTAACTAAAGTCGTTGAAAATTGTAAATAATGAATAAATAATAAACAGCATTTACAAGGTGCACTTTATCTGGAGTCATTCGCAGGCAGGCGCCAGTGAGTCATGCAGGGTGTAACATTGTGGAAAAACTCAGTTTTGTCAGTGTTAGCGACGGATGAAAAGGCCAATGAGAAAATGTATGTTTTGATATGATGGGCTTATGGAGTAGTAACAATGGAGATCTGGAACTCAACATGTATTACCTATGATTATAAAAAAAAATATTGGAATGCATTGTACGTAAATTGTTTACTCTTCTCAAGTTCTCACCCATGTTGATTTCAGGCATTTCACAGGCAAAATCATTGTACTGAACCAAATTAGTACCGGTATACACGTAGTTAAGTAAACAGGTCTAAATACATTATGTGTGCAGTACATGTACACTGTATGTGTATTTTTACACACATGTGATCATAATTTGTTTTCTTTTTACTTCTTATAAAGAGTTACATGTAGGAGAGCCTGAATTTTGATCCTAGCTGCATGATCTTTCTCAAATGCTAAATGTTTGTTTAGCCTTTGAGAGAAATCCTGCTAAGATTGAAATGTCACATATCTAGTCTAGAAGCATTATGTAATTTAAGGTCATTGTTTTGGTTGATGAGAAGTTTGCTGCAGTTTATTACTTTTTTTTTCTTTTTATGAAAAAGGTTCAGTAAAATTTTCTTTACAGTTCATTACATGTAGGCCTTACATGTATGTGCACCAGTCATTTTCCCATCATATTCTGTATGTGTATACGTTTGTATAGAAATCGTCATTTGACTTTGTTTACTCTAGCATTTCTGGCTAATCGGCTAAAAAGAACATTGAATGCAAACATTCCGACAAACAAAAAAATGCGTCATCTTGTCAGTCACTGGAAAAATACTGTCATCTTTTCTTTCAATTTTTTTACTTTATGTGTCAAAGCAACCAGTCCTGCATATAGCCAAAATAAAACAGTAGGTTGATGAATTGGGAAAGTTAGGGCCTCTCCCCCGACTGATTGTTTTTCTTTCCCTGTCTGGTCCCACTGGTGACCTTTGCTCCTGTCAAGCATTATTCCAAATATTGACATTTTAGCAGTGCCCACCAATGCTTGTTTTTTTTTCCCTGACTGCGTTTGTATTTGACACAAAGGAGCAACCTTGCCATCATTGTTGTCCAAACATTTTTACTATCAGGAATGATAGAAAAAGCTGTAATTTGACAGAACTGCATACAGTGTATGCTTGTGTACGTATGATATACAGGGAGGGACTCTTTATAGCATGTTGACACTGCAGTTTCAAAGAACATACAGTTTTTATCTCCTGGTTGGAGATAAGGCCTACCTAAACTGCAGTTATTGGTACACACAGAGTGTACATTAGATATCCGGGATTACATGAATACTGTACATGTAAATCTGACGTCATTGGTACACAAGTGTACCATCAGCAGTTCCGTGTTTGTTTGTTTATCAGAAATGTACGTGCATCGTCCCACCTGTCTATTTCAAATGTTGCCATTACAAGTACGTGCGTACAGTTCAGTAGTCAAAGTTCGGGAATTGGGAAAATTGATACTGGACAATGTCAAGATGTGTACTAAGTACGTGAATATTTACTGGCTGGTACCGTGTCCAGTATGTATCTATTGTCAACATTTTGTTGACACTGTGCTTGCATTCTTGAGTCACAGCACAGTTTTCTGTTTTCAAATCCTCAAATTGGAACATTGACTGAACAGTTTCAGTATGCTGAAACTTTTTTAGTGCAAAAAGAAGATTTCCTTTGGTTTTATTTTTCGTTTTAAATGTCATGGTTTATAATGGATTCACAATGATTCTATTTATGACACATAAAGTGCATCCAATATTAATAGCATGTCTTTATTTCTGTTTCTGCTTTTACAGTGCTGGCAGCGAGCTGTCGGTTGTTGAGCGGTTAGTCATGCATGACTAATTAACAAGCAGCTGGAATCGCCCAGGCACCAAGGAACAACCTTAAATCGGAGGGGTTTGATAGCCTCACCATGAGAGAGGACAACAAACCGAGTAACATCGCCTGCAAGTCCTTTGTGCCGCACAGGTTCAAAGCCACCCAATGTGGTCGGTGCTTCAAGTCGCACGCCCAGCACACCCAGTTCATGAAAGCGAGCAAGAGCCAGGCCAGTCCACAGGAGCTTCAACCGAGGTCTAATGATCTGGATTCATCATCGGATGAGGACAGCAGCCTCCCGCTTGAAAAGATGCCAGTGCGTGACGAGACGGCCTTTCTGAATAGGAAGAACTCACAGCCGGCGGATGACGGCGGTAACATCACTACGGATTATTTCACCCCCGACGCGGTGATGACAGCTAGGGACCATCAGCAGCCATTTGACGAGTCGGACTGTAGACCCCGGCGGCATATGACAAAGAAATCGGCTGCTCGCAGGACCAGGGAGGCTATTGCCAAGAGAACTACACAGGAAAATGGTCTGCAGCTGAATATTCCTGTGGACCAAACTCCAACGAACAACCTCAGTCCTGTCATTAGTGCCAATGGGAGCAAAATCACAGAAAGCAATGGATTTGACACCATATCTGATACCACAAGTGAAAACAATGATAATCATGAGTTGTTCAGAGTGCTTATAAATACTAGAAATGGTGCAGTGAATGAGAGCCAGAACAACATGACTCCAAACGATAGTGCTGGTATCCAGTATCTCAAAGCCTTTCGGGCAGCACGGAAGTCCTCAATTCCCGTTCCAAAAACCTCCAAAGAAACAAACAGAGACATGAACAAGCTCCAGGAATTCCAAGAAGTTGCGAGGAACCTTCGCCATGTGCCCAATCAAAATGTGGATATGAGTGAGACCAACGGAAGTCATCTGCAGGTGAGTCGGACCCAATCGGCGCCAGGCAGTGACGCTAGTCCAAGCTTGAATAGACATGATGTGGAAGAGCGGCAGAAAATAATGGAGGCCAAATCCTCGGTGGCACTCTCAAATACCGCATTCCAAACTTTTTCAGGTCATGCTAAACACGACACGCTGCCAAGAAACCTTGGCAGTACAGCTTCAAGGCCCTCCATTGTGAGTAGTGCCAAGCACCTGCGGAAACTCTCAGATCCTGAATTTTTCCAGCCGGCGGAAAAAGAAGAAATGCAAGTGGTTGCTATGTCCTCCGGAGACCCAACACGAAATCAGGAGCTGTCATCCAAAAAACAGGTCGTAACTACCAGTAAGATAAGCTCCGAGATTTTCTTTGGCACCAGCTCTTCAAATTCAAGACAGAGAAGCCCAAGGCAAAGTAACAACAACTCAGATGTAGTATTTAATACATTCTTAGATCACACAGAGAAGCCTGTTTTGATAGTTGCAGCTGACGGGAGTGTATCTCACTATAGAGGTTCGGTCCAAACTGACAGCAAGGATCCAAAAAGTGAGCATCAAGGGAGGAGGCAATCCCATCCCAGGAATTTAACAAAGCCGTACAAAGTTGTGGATGTATCAAGCAAACCACCTCAACAACCACAGGAATTGGATGTCCAGTCATCACCAAAACTCCCTCTGAGCCCTTCGCCCAGGTATAAGTCTTCAGATGGAGACTTGAGTGCTAAAGACGATGTGGCTGCAAACGTGTTCCACTTTAAGGACTCTCCATCTAAGTTTCCTAAACGGAACGTTACCCTAGTTGACGGGATTTATTCCATGAAAGACAATGCTCATCTCAGTCATCAAGAAGTTACGTCTCCTTTCAGTGATGCGGATGGAGACCAAACTCCTCCTTTCCCAATTCTCCTTTCAGAAAGTGAATCAGATCACAGTGACAGGAGAAGATCCTCAAGTTCTTCAAACTATAAAGTTCCCATTTTCATCAGTCCCAAGAACTATGACAATGTGGGAACAGTGCTGTCCGACAGGGAGTCATCCATGAGTGATCTTTCCAAGGATAATCCAGGAACAAGCGGAGAAGGAAATTATGGATACCTGACCCCATTGCGTCCAATAAAGGAGGGCAAACAAGTCGAAGAGAGGGGCCCTCCTGTGCCTGTCCGGACCAGTTCTGAGACTCAGCTTCATTCCCCCTCAGCAGACGACAAAACAGCAAAGCCGGCTCCCCAAAATAACTCAAAGGTTAATTCCAAGAAACCAAGAAGGGTGCAGGGTAACGAGCCAAACTCAAACAACTCTCAGTCCAGCGGCGAACCCCGTTGGCGGTCCAAGACTCATCCGCTCAGAGAGGAACCCGTCTACGCCAAGGTCAATGTGGAGGCCAAGAAGTCAAATGCACAGGTCACCAGGTCAAATACTGATGTTGGAAAATCAAAACAGAAGCGGGTTGCCCCTCAGCCTCCAAATGGAGAGAGCCACGATGCTGGGCATATGCTGCCAGACAGTCTACCCAGGGGTCTTCCACCTCCTCCTCCCGGGAAGGAAAAAAGGAAGTCATCTTGTGAGACGGACGAGCCATCTATTACCAGGTCAGTGAAACCAACGGCACCATCTCCACCTACTGAAAGTCAGCTTGCAGTGATTTATGAAGCAGTTGATAGAGAACAAACTGTAAATAATAAGACTGTTCCGACGAGCAGTGCTTCATCAAGTCCACTCAAGCAACAGCCAACAACTTCAAATAGTTCTATCCAGAGGCCTCAAGTACTTGGATCTTCTGTAACAGCACAGGACAAAGCAAATCCTCCACACGGAAGGCACTCACATACACCAACCAAACACAGGGTGCACAGTCCAACTCGGGAAACTAAATACAACTCAGAGTTCAACGTTCTGTCTTCCCCTCCCCCTACCAAAGAGGTCATTCCATTGTCTTCCCCACCAAGACCTATGTCCCCTCCCATACCTTGTTCTCGGCTAGAATTACCAGATGGCTCACCATATCATAGTCCCAACAGCAAGGATGCTAAATCTAAACGTTCCAAGTTACCATGGAAGAGGAGGAGGAAACGAGACGAACGTGGGAGCCCAGAAAGAGACTTTGACGCAACAGTGGTGGAGAAGTGGCTTGAGGGTGTCCATCAGTTGAAATTGGAGGAGGACATTCAGAGAAACTCCATAGAAAAGCTGGAAGTGATCAATGCCTACAGAGGGGAACAGACTGCCTTTATTGACCACTCTGACCTACAATCACCAAGTCTGAGTACCTCTCCAGAGCAAAATGGCGAAGACTCCGATGGTTCAGGGGTCAGAATGCGGGCTACCTCATCCAGCAAACGTAGAGCTCCTAAGCCCCCAGACTCAGGAAGGCCGGCTAGTTGGGTGGAAGGAACTAGAGACTCTCCAAGTGGTTCTACTGAGGATTTTCTTTTGCAGAAGAGTTACTCTTTGTCACCACACAGTAAGAGGAGAGCCAGTGATGGCGACCACCTGGTGCAGTATGAAAATACAGGTGAGGCGAACCCACAATCCTAATTGCCATCATTAAAGGTAGTATCATACTTTGGTTTTTGTCGAAGAAATACAGATTCATGGGCAAAAGTATCAAGACAGATACAGTAACAGTCATCTGTGAAAATGTCAGTCCCATACGGTACCCACTTTTTAAGAAAACAGTGAAAAACGGCCACAGTATTTCTTAAGTCTTTTCTCTTTTATTTTTGATCTTTTATAAGATCAAAAAGATTTTCGGTCGTTGTTTTACTCTTTTTCTTGATAAATACAGCATTTCGGGCGGAAACATTTTAACGGTATGTTTCTTCCACCACCATCTTCATACCCTGTAAGTTATACTTAAATCCAAAGTACGATACTACCTTTAATCAAGTTTAACACCTAAATACATCCTTGTCATTTGATTGGAGGATAATATGTCAGATGATATTTTATAAATAGACCAATTCATTGAAATTTGTTCCATTCAGTGTGCATTTTTGGTTCCATTCAGTTTGTTCCATTGCACGCAAAGGACTTCAATAATTGGTCAACAGAGTGCGCTTGTTATGCCCATGATCACTAGTATCATTGCAGCATGTCCAAGCAATTTCATGTTGCTGAATGTTGAGAAAATTTGCAAATGAAATTACTTTGTTGATAGTGTTATTTAAAACAAGTAATGAATGTTTTTCATTTGTGCAATGGAAAGAATAGAGTATTCATGCCATTGCACTCATGAGCATTCATTATTTGTATAATAATTGAGTGAATTTATCACATTACAGTAATTCAGTGTGCTCCACAAAGTCTGGTTTTGGTGTTTGAATTTTTGTGTGTTAAAGAAGCGACTTTCTGTGCCTTTGCTATCCTTATATTCAATTCCTTTAAGAAGAACAATGACAAGTTTGGTTTTCAATGTGGGTTTGCATTCTTTACACCTTGAAAATTTTGAAATGATGGGATGAGGGACAAGGTATACCCGGTTTTCCAAAAAAATTATCAATGTACAATTTTTTTTTCTACATGGACATGTAGGTGTACTTCGCCAGAGGCAAAAGAAATCTGCTCCACCGAAACCCGAACGTCGCCGTCGTAGCATGACCACAGGCTTTGAGAATCTTCGATCTTTCAAAGAGACGGACAAGCCACCAGTCCTGAAAAGGCAGACCTCCTCGGATCCCGACTTAACCACCATCATATACGAGTCTCTCGCAGATGCACAGCCAATCCTCTCAGCCGAAGTTCCCCCTCTGAAGTCAGCCCTAAAAGCCCCCGGCTCTTTTGAAACCAAGAAGGCCGAGACTGACCCTCTGATGCAGCCGAAAAGGCCAGTCCGGATCATCGCACCTGAAAAAGATTCCAGTCCCCAGGAGCCATCGTTTGTCAACATCTACAGTAACATTGAGATCGTGCAGAGGGGACTTGGATCTTCTGATGCTAAGACGTCCGTCTCTTCCGTGGTATTCACGGCCGAGGCCGAGACTCAGTGCGGATGGATGCGTCCTGGTGAGTCGGAAGCAGCAGATGAGTTGTCCGATGTCGGCGAGAGCATCCTCACCATGAACAGAATGACGTTGGCCAGATTGGCCACAAAAGCCCACAAGAGAGAAGGGTTGGACCTGGATGAGCCCGGCCTGATGCGAAGACCCTGGGAAGATAATGATCAGTTCAATGATCAGCCTTGCTGCACTGTGCCCAGTGCTGCCTTCTATAAGATTGTTCATCCAGAGATAGAAACCGCAGCCACTGCAGTAATGGTGAGTGAATGCAGTAGCAAATTTACAAAGTGGCTATCCAATTTCGGACTCATCAAAATCTTTCTGAGTTTTACAGGCCTCATAGAAGGCGAATTTGTCACCACTACAACCCCAAACTCTGTTGCTTCTTAATTCATCTACATGTACATTCCATCTAAGGGGTCGGTGGTGACTCCTTGTTCAACGAATGACTAAAATAATGACACTAATTCAGTCCAATTAAACTGATAAAACAGTGGAAAACGGAAACATTATTTCTTAAGTCTTTTCATCATTATGTTTGATCTTTAAAAGATAAAAATTGTTTTTGGTCATTGGCTTTACTCTTTTTCTGGATAAATATAGCATTTCAAGCAGAACAAATTAAACAGTTTGTTTCTACCATCACCATCTTTATACCCTGTAAGTTACAGGTAAATCTGTGCTACCAAAGTATGATAGTACATGTACCTTTAAACTGTTAAACCTCTATTTGATCAAAAGTTATATAAGGACACAAATCTCATTTCTGATGTACTTTTCCTTTTTTTCATTTCCTAGATTGGCATGGACGCTAAGAAAGATTCGGATCTTCTTCTCGTTGCCCAGTGCAGCCAGACAGTGTCATCCCATCCCAACATCATGACCATCTGTCATGCTTCTATCGAGCCTGTCCCACTATCTATGCGTCAAACTGGTGAGAGTGAGGCGAGAATCAGCAAAGAATCTTCTCCCTCTGCTGAGGGGAGGGTCGAAACGGCCGTGATTGTGACAGACAGGGTTCCCGTCACCAACGTGGGAAACTACGTGAGCCACAACAAAGAGCTGCATGAGTACCTCCCGGACAAGTACGAAGAGAATGTAGCCCTACTGCTCTTGCAGCTGCTGAGTGGGATCCATCATCTACAGATGCACAGGGTATGTCTGAGAGGTTTGAAGCTCGATCACCTGCTCCTAGTCGATTCGAGTCTTCCTGGGGGAGGGTCAGTATTGCTGATCAATCTCCTCGCTTGCTACCTCCAACAAGACACTCATCGGGACAGCCAAGCATCCAGCGACATCTACGGAACACCTGAGCAACTTGCGGAGAAGATCGCAGAGTTTGAAGTTGGAATTTTGGTTTATGAATTCCTCCATCGAACAAATCCATTTGCTACCAAGACGAGTTTGATCACTCAAGAGTATGAGCCACAGCACTTGCCACCCGTCCCGATCAGATCTAAATTTTCAAAAGGGCTCCAGAGGCTGGCTGGTGAGCTCCTTCAGAAGAAGCCATCGGACCGTCTGAGTGCTGGTCAAGCCATTGGCCTCTTGCAGTGCTTGTTGTGGGGCCCACCAGCTAGCCTGCTGGAGCCTTCGGGCAATCTAGAGCAAGCACTGCAAAGATGGCTGTCCACGGAGCAAGCCAAGAAGGTAGCCAGTATGTGTGAATATTGCATTCCAGGGTCTTGGGATAAGGATACAGGATACAGCCTCGCTGACCAACTTCAGTGCCAGTTCCTCAGTGACACATCAGTTGAGAGTCTTTTGGAAAGCATGAAGCTTCTCTACCAATCTTAATCATTTGAAATTCAGTAATGCCAATTCACATTCTGAAATAAATTCAAATTTAAAGATCAACAAACATGTAGTTTTATAGTAAAATTCATGGTAATCATCAAAATCAAATAACCACAAGGGAAACTGACTGAAATTTAAGTCATGGTCCGAATCCCGCTCCAGAAACCTTTTCTTTGTTCACTTTTCAATGACTCAAAATTTAAGGTAAATTAATGGTATCGATCAAATATCAAATAGGCTTTGAAATTGTAGTTTTATGATTTTGGTGCTTATAACTTTTTAGGTATATTTGTAGTGTCTGTAAACTGAAAAAAATTGCATAATTTGCAATGCAAATAGAGTATTTCTATTTTGCCTGTTTGATTTCACTGCTTAGCAGCTGTCTAAGTACATCGTTGCAGATTAATGCCAGTTGCTTAAAATAAAACAAAATAAAGAAATAAGGGTAATGAGTATGTGACAAATTTTATGGAAAAGGGTTTTTAGACTAATTGTTAAAAAAAATCAACTCTTCTACCAGAACACTTTGCCATAGTGCCTATTTATTTTACCTGGCACCACAAATTGTTTAGTGCTATTGTGACTGAAATAATATATGCTGGAAAAGTGCAGCTTTATGATGCTGTGTGACACTTTTGTGAATCAAACATATTCTATCCAACATATTCTATAGACTTTTATGATGTAAACCATAATCTATGTAAAAGTGTTACCTTTGAATGTTGTAGCTTGACAGACAGGCTGATGGCGTTCTATTCCAACTTTCCGCCTCGTTTTGTGATGGCCAGATTGAGTTTGTGTCATTTGCATAGTGTGAATTTCATTTACCTGAATCGCATCAAAAAGGGATATAACAGGGGCCAATTTCATGGAGCTGCTTAGCACAAAAAAATAATGCTTAGCACAAAAATGTCTTGCCTAATAAAACAAACCATCATTAAAAATTCCATTTGATATTCATGGTCTGTAAACAACAGCCAAAAAAAAACAATCACAGGTGATACACAACACATGGACATTTGGTTGTTAATCCTGTTTTATTAAGACAAAAATGTCATGCTTAGCAATTTTTTTGTGCTAAGCAGCGCCATGAAATTGGCCCAAGATATTTGTAATAAAGTGTAAGCAATGAACTGTTTTCTGTAGCATGGAGTTATAAGGACGATTTTGTCAAGTGTTGTACAAGACGTTGCTGGCATGAAATGGTTGAAGTTGTCAGGTAGTTTGAAGCATTCAGCTTTGTCAAAACAGCACTGCACTCATACATAGTTTATTATCTACGATTGTGTCTGTGAACAGAACTGCCTACAGTATATCTATATTTATATAGCATCATTTTCTAGGTGTGAGGATAACACATAATTGATATTCCAACTGATACACGTATGACACAAGTTACCCTCGTAATTCATAATTGGAAATGTCTATAGATCTTTTCTGGTAGGATTACAGAAGTAACATGCCCTCAAATTGGGTTAGCAATTTTAATATTAACAGAGTATTAAAACATCTTTAAAGGTACAGTACAGGATTGGTAACAAACCAACACAGAAATGTTCCCTGATTTACCTATAACTGGTATGGTTTAAAGATGGACATGACCGGTTTCTAAAATATTTCTGCCTGGAATGCTATATTTGTTTGGAAAAGTGTATAACAAATAATTTACATCTCGGCAAGATCAAAACATTTTTTATGTTTTTTTTTCGCTATATTCTCAGCTGGGGCTCAGATGTCCGATTGAGCTCATTTTTTCACAGGGCTTATATTTCATACACATGCTGGATTAGACAAAGTGTGGGTGCTGTTCTGTGACCAGTACCAATCATGACTTTAAAAACAAATGTTTTCTTTCCCAGCAGATTTCAAAAGCTGTTGCAAGAAATATTTATCACCTGGAGAAATCCAAGCTTCAAAAAAGCACGGAGAGTATTTCTTTATACTATTGCAAACAGAAAAGAAATATATCTGAGTTTATTTTTTACCATTTGTTTCTATGAAACATACAGGGTGTTACTCGTCAACAAAAAAATGAAGTCATAGATCAAAGTAAATAATTTTTATCTTTCTTGCTTTTAGACTGTTTATATTGATAGATGTATTTTGTCAGTGTGGAGTCGTGTATATAATGGCCATGTCGTGGTTTATCAGCATTGCTTTAAATCTTGAACCACTTTTTAGGTTGTTTTTCTTTGTTTGGAGTTTTTTATAGGATTTGTTTGAAAAACATTTGAATTTTTTCTTAGTATGACCCCTTGTTTTATAATTATTTTGTGCAAGAAATAAGCATTATGAATGTCAGTAGGGAAAATGGAATACATTTCATTTAATCATGAACTGTGTTACTTTTGCGTCAGCATTATTTTCTAGTCAGTTAATCACAGCAACAATTTCAGATTCAAACAAGACACTTCACTTCCTTCCGTTATGGAAGGAAGTGAAGTGTCTTGTTTGAATCTGAAATTGTCAATCATGTGTATAGACATCTGAGATTAATTAAAAAGTTCTTAATAAGGTCACTATAAACACAACATATGTTGTTTTGTTATTTCTCTTAAAATGGCATGAAGCAATCCATTACTCTCTATATTATAACCTTTTTTCAGCAAATGGAATGTTAAGTGGGTAGAAAGATGGAAATTCAATTTTCTTTCTCTACTTTTGTAATGATTTTAAACTGTATTTTTTAGGGGTTGCACTTAACCTAACATGTTATCAGAGGGGAGGAAGATTCTAATTCACAAATAAGTTGAAATAAGAAACCACATTTATGGGGGAAAACAACTTTGTTCATTTGTTTTAATTGCTGGGCCAAAATCAAGATAATTTAAGAACTATAGTCAAAAAAGGGTATTGCAAGTATATTTTATTTGTGTGGTAGCAGTCAAATTACATTTTTTAAGAAATGAGATATATTGTTTATATGGAAGAAAGCAACAATGTTGATATAATTGTTTTGTCGGTTCTTGTGTGTTTTTTAATATTGCCCTTGCCTGTGTGTCTGCTTTTGCACCTTTGGTTTTGTTTGTTTGTTGGGTGTTTGTTTGTTTGTTTATTATTTTTGTTTTAAGCCACCATATGCTGTCAGTGTCAGTTTTGTGCAGTGATTATAAATATTTTAATTTTTAACAGATATAAGTCATTAGCCATTCGTAAATTGCAATTGGTTTTTTTTTATATGCTTATTAAGCTGTTGTGAGTGTGTTGTTTTTTATGCTTAAAATAATGTAGATGTACGCATGTACCTATTTATTTTCTCTAGTTGTATATTCGCTCAAAAATAATACATTTTCATTGTGTCAGTCTGTGTGTATTTTTGCATTAAAATGCAGGAAGAAAGTATGGAACAAATAAAGCCAAATAAAACAATTTTTTTTTTACTGAGTTTGATAATTTCATATCTCTGTTTGGCTATCTATAGGGCCTTTTTGAAATGGAGGATCTGGCTCGGGCACCATTTCATGAATCCATTTTAAAATAATGGGTATAGAAGTAGAGGCTATTGGCTGTGGTTTAGAAGAAGATTATCTGGTTGAAAAAGAAAAAAAAACAGAGCTTCAGCTTCAATGAAAAACAACATCTGCCACTTTTTGATGTCTGACGATGAGTGGAAATTCTGATATATTTCAAGCCGGTCCGGAGTGGGTCCGGATTTTTTGGAGTGGGGAAAAAAAATCCAGGCTGATCCTGTTCTCACCAGGTCTCGAACCCGGGACCTCTGGCTCTCAGGTCAGGACCTGGTGCGATCTGCCACTTTTTGATGTCTGTTGAGGAGTGGAAATTCTGATATATTTCAAGCCGGTCCGGGGTGGGTCTGGATTTTTTGGTCACTCGCTGGGTTTCGAACCCGGGACCTCTGGCTTGCAGGTCCAGACCTGGTGCAATCTGCCACTTTTTGATGTCTGACGAGTAGTGGAAATTCTGATATTATTTCAAGCCGGTCTTGGGTGGGTCCGGATTTTTTGGAGTGGGGAAAAAAATCCAGGCTGATCCTGTTCTCACCGGGTCTCGAACCCGGGACCTCTGGCTCGCAAGTCAGGACCTGGTGCGATCTGCCACTTTTTGATGTCTGACGAGTAGTGGAAATTGTGATATATTTCAAGCCGGTCCTGGGTGGGTCCAGATTTTTTTGGAGTGGGAAAAAAATCCAGGCTGATCCTGTTCTCACCGGGTCTCGAACCCGGGACCTCTGGCTCGCAGGTCAGGACCTGGTGCGATCTGCCACTTTTTGATGTCTGTTGAGGAGTGGAAATTCTGATATATTTCAAGCCGGTCCGGCGTGGGTCCGGATTTTTTGGAGTGGGAAAAGAAATCCAGGCCACCAAAAACTAATGTAACTAG